>JACEFZ010013854.1:0-320000 GCA_014155875.1 Cepaea nemoralis | reverse complement strand
GGTAGCTCTAGTGTATCATTTTGATTAGGTAGTTCTAGTATATCATAGTGGTTAGGTAGCATTTGTGAATCATAGTAATTAGGTAGCTCTAGTGTATCATATTGGTTAGGTAGCTGTAGTGTATTATAGTCGTTATGTAGCGCTTGTGCATCATAATCGTTAGATGGCTATAGTGTATCATAGTAGATAAATAGCTCTAGTGTATCATAGTGGTTAGATAGCTATAGTGTATCATAGTAGTTAGGTAGCTCTAGTGTGTCTGAGTGATTATGTAGTTCTATTATATCATTTTGATTAGATAGCTCTAGTGTATCACAGTTTGTTAGGTAGCTCTAGTGTATCATTGTGGTTAGGTAGCTCTGGTGTATCACAGTTTGTTAGGTAGCTCTAGTGTATCATTGTGGTTAGGTAGCTCTAGTATATCATAGTGAATAGGCGCTATAGTGTATCTTATTGGTTAGGTAGCTCCACTGTATCATAGTAGTTAAGTAGTGATAGTGTATCATAGTGGTTAGGGAGCTCTGGTGTATCATGGTGGTTAGAGAGCTCTGGTGTATCAAAGTGGTTAGGTAGATCTAATTTATCATAGTAGTTAGGCAGCTCTAGTGTATTATAATGGTAGGCAGCTCTAGTGTATTATAATGGTAGGCAGCTCTAGTGTATTATAATGGAAGGTAGCTCTGGTGTATCAAAGTGGTTAGGTAGCTCTTGTGAATCAGAGTGGTGGGAGCTCTGATGTATCATATTGATTAGGAGCTGTGGTGTATATGTGTGGTTAGGTAGCCCCAGTGTATCATAGTGTTTAGATAGCTCTGGTGTATCATAGTGATTAGGTAGATATAGTGTTTCATATTGGTTAAGTGGCTCTAGTGTATCATTGTGGTTAGTGAGCTCTGGTGTATCATGGTGGTTAACGAGTTATGGTGTATCATAGTTTAGGGATCTCTAGTGTATCAGTGGTTATGTAGCTCTAGTGCATTATAATGGCAGGTAGCTCTGGTGTATCACAGTGATTAGGTAACTCTAGTGTATAATAGTGGTTATATGGCTCTGGGATATCATGGCGATTGTGTCCTTTTTCCTAAACCACTGACGTACGACGCGTTTAAGTCTCGGTGTCCTCAAAGTGAAAAAGTTTGAATAACCGAGGTTTTTAATGATGGTCTGGGCTCTGCCTTTACTTCTTGGAACACAATTCATCCAGTGTTACCCGAAAGCTACCACGGAGTCTGGTATTCAGCATTGAGGTATTCTATGACTTCAAGTTGCTTTACGGGAACTTCTTTGGTGGCCATGTTTAAACCGTTACTGTTGCGCAACCTGTGACTGAAACAGGCTGGTAGTGATATACAGTGCAAAAGAGTGGATGAGGAATCCTGCTAAATTAATCAATTGCACAACGATAAAGTGTTTACACAAATAAAAAATAATAGGAATTACTTATTGACCGTCCCTCGTATATTCTGCTGCAGCCATTCTTTCTCTCAGGTGACAGAAATAGACAAACGGAGAGCTAGGTGACAGAAACAGACTAACGGAAAGTCAGCTAAAATATACAGACAAATAGAGAGCTATGTAACAGGTACACACAAATGGAAAGCCAGGTGACAGATACATAGGCACACACATTGACAGACAGACACTCAAACAAGCAAACGGAAAGACCGACACACACACAGATATACAGACACGCATAAGGCATGCCTACTGGCAGATAGACACAAGAAGGCAAACACAAAGGTTGACACAGAGAAACATTTAAAGACAGACACGACGGACAAGACAAGTAAGCAGACAGACACGGACGGACGGACGGACGGACGGACGGACGGACGGACGGAAGGATAGATATCCCATTACACATATCAACATATGCTGAGGTAAAGTGGATGAGGTAAAAGCACATATGAAACGGAGGAACTATAGTGACAATGCTAGAAAGCCCTGTCTGACTGCCAACGGCTATTTGTTAACAATATCTTCGTGGAATAGATTACTGCCCCTGGTTTCTCTTATTAACACACAGGTTGTGTCCCTTTGGGCGATATATATTCACATAAAGGAGTACTTGAGATAATGATGTCGTCTCATTGTTGGAGAGCTGAACATTATTTGTGTGTGTGTGTGTGTGTGTGTGTGTGCGCGCGCGCGCGCGCGCGTGCGTGCGTGCGTGCGTGCGTGTGTGTGTGTGTGTTGTTATAGCGATGATCCTCTATGGACAGCAATCGCCTTCAAATTAATATCCTATCTGTGGTTGACTAGATCACAGGATTATTAACCTGAGCCAGGGATGGACTCTAATATAACCTCTCTTCTGTGGTTGAACGGGGTAAGGGTAATCGTATAAATGAAATCGAAATGTGAGATTCATAAACACATACATACGCAGACACACACAAGCGCGTGCGCACACATGTAATTTTCAGCTGTCCAACAATGAAATTGCTTCATTATCTGAAGTATTCGTTTATGTAAATATATTGCTCAAAGAGAAAGAGTGTTAACACTTTTGCAAGTTGTACACTTTCGGTCTGCCTGGCTCTGACTGTCCGTTGAGTCCCCGCAATACAGGCAGACGGGCCGCGTGCAGCTGATGAGAAGCATTCGTGCCTCTCTCATTATGTACGCGTAGCTTAGATTCTCCGAACTCAGGCTTTGAATTAGGAGTTGAACGAAGCATTTATGGGTTACACCTGTGTGCCGTGATGTTGATCCGTCGACTAAACTAAACTAAACTAAACTAAACTAAACTAAACTGTACTAAACTTAACTCGTATCTGTCCTATCTGTCCAGTAATGGAAGTTGCTTGCTTGTATCTCAACATTTATTTTATTGTTATGATTTACGTAATATAAATTTATGATGCTAAGAAAACAGCTCCTAGATTTATTGTATTTTGAGTCCAGCCTGCCGTTACCTTGGCAGAGCCAGATTAAATTATTTCGCGGGCTATATAAGGCCCGCTGACCGGAAGCTTCCCGCCCCTGGCTTAAGGGGATAGTGAGAACCTGTGCTTTTGTACGGATGTGAAGCGTGGACAATGAGCAAATAGGTTGAAAAACATCTGATGGCTATGGAAATGTGGTTTATGAGGAAAGTTCAAAGAATACCATGGACAGACAGAAACAGCAATTACCAAGCCCTACAAGAAACAAATGAAAATTGTAAACTGATTAGAGAAATTAGGCGAAGACAGTCATCATTTTTGGTCAGGTTATGAGAAAAAATAAATTAGAGAACTTGGTGACAACTGGGAAGATTGAGGGGGAAAGAGCAAGAGGAAGGCAGAGAAGTAAATACCTGGATGGCTTGACCACGTGGCATGGTCGAGACAAGAACACTGAGCTAATCCACGACTCTTTTAATCGAGTGAGATGGCGAGACATGACCGCCCACGCTTACCGGCATGGCACATGATGATGATGATGATGATGATGATGATGATGATGATGATGATGATGATGATGATGATGATGATGATGATGAGACGCGCAGATTCATAATCTACAGGCACACCGAGTCAAGGGTTCGAAATCAACAGCGGGCGATTTGGTAGTACAGCGCTTTGCGCTGATTTCTATGGTTTAAGGCGTCGACCGTTTAGAAATCAAAGGCAAATTATTTCACGTAAAATTTTCTAGAAAATAACAAAAAGTCAATAACTTTTGTAATTAATTACAACATCAATTAAAAACATATGCAACTGTATCTTTATAGAGAGAGCAATTGAGTATCTCAAAAGTTACATGGGGGTCAATGTGTATGGAAGTGAATAATAGACAATCAACATATTCAACAAAGTAAGCAAGTAGATGACCATTTTAGTTGCCAAAAGTAAATTGGACATATGGTGCTAGACGCATAATTTTGTTTACAGCAAATTAGTGAGGAATTATGTGGACGCTGCAGAGACGAGCATTCTCTGTACCCCGGTCGGTTTTATTCGTTCGCTGTTCTCTGGTACTATTGCTTCATCCTATGTACCATGATTCGTATGATTCGTCCTTTGTTCTCTAGTCGGGTTGATAAATCCTTTGTTCTCTAGTCGGATTGATACATGCTCTGTGCTCTAGTCGGGTTAATACATAATCTGCATGTCACACGTTTCTCTTGATGATAATGATATCACGAAGTTCTCACGATGATACTGTTCATGATATTGATGATAAGTTTTGTGTGATGGTCGTTGTCTAGGTAACGATGTTCATGGTGTGTCAATGGAGATATCTGTCTTGCAATGTAACTCACCCCCGCAGTGCATATTCACCAGGCATTCAACAAGATTCCGTTGGCGCACATAATCCTTTATTACAAAAATAAGACGGACAAACGGAACAGGTTTATACATCCAGAAACATAACGTAATCCATAGAATATGAATATCCTCCTCACAATTTAACCAGCACACATCAATGCCTTCTCACGGCTGGCCTCTAATCTCAATCCACAAGACAGGTAATCCAGCTACAATCCTCGGCTGGAGCTCACACAATACAACCCACACATTGGGTTGGAGCCACTGCTCAACTATAGAACCCACTCTGGGGTTTGGCCTACACTCAATACAGAACCCACTCTGGGTTCAGGCCTGTCTTCACAACTCGAAGAACAACACAACACCGGAGCTCTCTCTTAAACGACCCGACCCGCAGTCGGTCTCCTCTCTCACTGCCCTTTCAGTCCCTTGACTTCACACAACACACCACTCTCTTTCGACCCATCCCCCCTGGGGCCACACTCACCCTTCCCATTATTTCTAAGGACTGGCTGTTTACTCGTAGCCAGGTCAGTCACTTTACTGTCTCCCACTTTCATCTCCATTCTTTCTCATGCCCGGCCACTCAACTCAATGTCAGTGACCCAGGCTTATGTCATTACCCCCCTCTTAAAAGAAAACTTCGTTTTCAAATATTGGGAGACTAAAACTTACTAAACATGTGACCCAGACATATAGCCTGGGTAGCCCTAAGTATGGCTGCCCCTTACTCCAGCTACCACACTACATAATACATCAAATGCTCATAGTACACTCCTATATTCATCACACATAAATACAACCATCTATCTTGTGTATCAATGCATGAACTAATACATCACATCATAATAATAATACATCATAGAAAATCATTATACTTATGTACCCACAGGTCTCTTACTACTTCACGACCCCACAATACTATTTGTGTACCGACCCTATATCAGGTGGTTCTGTTCTTGCATTAACCCACCTCTGATTCCTGTCGATGCTGTGTCTACCTTTCATGTACCCATGACTCATGGTACCTCTACAATTACAACATCTGTTTGCTATCCCTAGCCCTGGGTCAGTAATGTCGCGAAAAACTCTTTTGACCTGACTCAACTTTCCTATCTGCATATTGCACCGTTACACTTGAGTCTCTGTTTAGTCTGAGCTCTTTATTCAATCTTGGCCCATATACCTGGCACCTTGCTTTCTGCTGCATATGCCTTTTGCCTATGTGCCCTGCACATGCACTATCCTGAGCTGTTCTAGTATATCGGTCTCTATGTGCTACAGGTACTGCTCCTTGCCCACGTGCAGTTCTGCTATCTGAAAACCTGCGAGTGAGAACATTGTTCTTCCTCTCGAAGCACCATCTACCTTTCTTTGACTGCCTATGTTCTACTCTCCTACACCCTTGGGAACATTTGTTCAGAGTAGTATCTTGTCTCTGGGATTCACTAGCACTATATTTGGGATGCATTCTCATCTGCTCAGCTGTACTATCCTTGTCCTGAGTTCCTGTGTCTACTTCAAGTGCCTCTTCTACCTCAGCTATACTCTCTAATTTAGGTTCTCTTGTGGTAACTACCTCGTTACTGCTTACACTATATTTTTGGTCCCAGTACACTACTTCCTCTTCTGTACAATCTTTCACTCCTATAACATTTCCTATGATCAAATCAGCCACTGGTGAGTCCAGAACACAAGCTGTCACTCTTCCAGTGATATATGGTGTTTTTACTGTTATTATGGCTACTGGGTAGAACTCTACTGTGCCGTTGAATGTTATGCATCTAATCTTTTTCCCTGTATAATCCGAGGGATCTATTAAACTTCTCCTCACTCCGATAGACGTACATCCGGAATCCCTAATTAGTTAACGCTGGTCTATCATTGACGAATCCCTGATGCAAGCTTCAGACTTCCTCCTTCATGCACTGCTGATCCTGCTTTTACTGTATGACCACATATTAGGACTGGCTGACTATCTTTTTCAAAAAGAGGTTTGCACCCACTACAATCTTCATTGTTCAGCGTCTCAATTACTTGCGCTGCATTTGAGTGCTCTGTTTCTCTCATCCTACATTGATGGCTGATATGCCCATTCTTTCCACATTTGAAACAAGTAATCTCCCTTTTAGTGCTGTTCGTTGGTCCATCTGATAGTTGTGCATCACACTCTGCTGCCCTGTGTCTCCAGCTCCCACAATTCCAACATCCGGCATAATTTGGACGTCTCTGGAAGTTCCCTCTTCTATATGGGTACCGTCCTACTCTACCACCATTGTTTCCTCGGAAACCATTGTCTTGAAGTTCTTGCTGCTCACCTTTCTGTGCCGAATCCACGCTTTTCGCCCTTGGTCTGATGACTGGATTCTGGTCCTGTTTAGTGTACGCTGCACAGACTATTTCCTCACTCATTAGTTTCCCAATAGATACGTTAGGATGTGCAGTCATGTAGTTTTGCCCTAACTGAGACATTGTGTCTATGTCCTTTGGTTTCCTTTCCTCAAAGAACGCCACTAAATTAGAATTGCATGCAGATACTACCTTGTCTCTTAACATTAGATCTACTAATTTATTAAAATCTTTCCCTACTTCTGCAAGCTCCATCCATTTGTTAAATGCATTCTTTACAGTGTTAACAAAGTCTGTGAAATCTTGATTTATCTCTGGCACTAACTGTCTAAACTTTGTCCTATATCCATGCTCAGTGAGTTGGAACTTTGTCAGCAAACGTTGACGTAAGATAGTGTAGTTGTTCCTTTCTTCTACAGGTAAATTGAACATGGTGTCTAGTGCCTTGCCCGTAAGAAATTCGCCAAGTCGCATCGCATACTCTGCCTCTGGAATGCCTAATGTTTTCACAGACGATTCGAATCTCCCAAGATAGGATTCAAGGCAATCCCGGTCCGTAAAATATGGCAGTTTTAATCTCTGTGACGACTGCGACGGTTTTCTACTTTCCTCACTTTGACCCTTCGATGCAAATTCTAACTTTTTAATAGCAATTTCCGCTTCCATCTTAATCTTCTCTTTCTCAATTTCCATTCTCATGTGTGTCTCTCTCTCTTCCTGTAGACGCTTGGCTTCCATTTCAGCCTGTCTTTGTTCTCTCTCAGCTAACTTTTCTTCCTGTAGACGCTTGTTTTCCATTTCAGCTAGTTTTACTTGTGTCTCTTTCTCTTCCTGTAGACGCTTGTTTTCCATTTCAGCTAGTTTTACTTGTGTCTCTTTCTCTTCCTGTAGACGCTTGTTTTCCATTTCAGCTAACTTTACTTCCTGTAGGCGGTTGGCCTCGAGTTCTGCCTGTCTCTGTTCTCTTTCGGCTTGTCTCTGGTCTCTTTCAATCTGTTGTTGCTCTTTTGCTTCGGCATACTCTTGTAACTCTTTACCCTTCAGGCCTATTCGTTCACCTGCTTCAATATATTCCATTAAAGTAGGCATCTTGTACTTGTGGACACGTTGCTGTCTGTCAGCCAACTATAAATGTGACGATTCTGCTGTTAGTCTTTGTGTCACTTCCCTAAGTACACCCACACTCCCTGTGTACGTAAATCCGTAGTGCTACAATATCACTCTGTACTCACCCAGTCACTCTCTAAGTACTAGGTAGTGAGGTGGGAAGTATCACCTATACTCCCTCGTATATATATCTATGACCAAAAGTTCATGAAGTCCCTGGAAATATTGTTAAACATACATATAAAAACATATACACACAAATGGATGATAACACTAAGTGATGACTATCCAACGCTAGACTTCACAAGCTGAGTACACGGAGACGATGATGACACAGAAATAAACCACAGTAACAACCACAAGCTTGTGTAGAGACACCCACAGTGCGCGTAAAATAAAAATATAAATTGACCACGACCACTAGACAGCAGAAATGACGAAAGATCACAATAAAAACATATATCCGAACACAACAAATATTATATGTAAATATAACGAAAAGAAAGAGAGAAAGAAAAGGAATATATACTGAAAATATACACAGATTTGACGTCAGACAACTCGGCTCTAGATATTGGTTAAGACTCTTTCAATGCCCCTGCACGATACGTCAACTCATTAACGTTTTTCTTACAAAAATATCGTAAGCACCAGAAAGACAAATAAATTATTGTGCTGTATCCCGACTCTCGAGAAACACCCCAACAAATCCCTACTCTTGACAAACACTGGACCACATACAAATAATTGCGTGACACCCGACAACAATAAATATGACGATGGGGGCAAAACAATAAAAAATAATAATGTGTAACTGGTTGGCCGACAAATATGGGCCTATTAATCCGTCGCCAAAAGTTCTTTTTATTCAGTCACCAAAGTTTTTGTTCGTTTTAATAGTTATTCTCCCTCGGCTGGAAATGTCTACGACGCTGGATTTCAAAGCGACTTGTTGTTTTGTTGAATGGTTCCTGAATTCACGTGGTGATCAAAAGTTCCAACTGTCGACAAAAGTTGAAGATGATAGTGATATCCACCCTGTTCTGTCTTGACACAGTCCGTAACGTTATTGTACTTTCTCTGTACGTGGTAATAATCCAAAGTGTTCTTTCGATTTGTTGTTACTCTCGTTGCGGAGATGGCGCTTCGCTGTATCATTAATGTTATGGATTTTCGTTATCCGACAAGATTCACCAAAAAGAAAAGAAGAATGGCAGCCAATGTTCAGCGCTTTAAATTTGGATATATAGATCCTTATTGGCAAAGAAATGCGACAATGGTTGCGATGACGATAAGTTAAAACTGTTTGCTCATAACAGAATAATGATGACAAAGGCTTGAACAAAGACGAACAATCAAGTCTGGTTTCACACAAAACGCCTTGTTTTGTTCATTCACAATGAGTCAGCTTGACCACCATAGGTCGTGGAAATTCCCGAGTATCTTTCCTCCTTGCACCCCCAACTCACAATGTCATCTCAATTTCTCTTTATCACCCTCAGTGAAAAATTCCTCCGTAAGACAGTTTTCACACACACTTGACCGCCCCACCCGGCTGCGGTATTAACTTCGTGGAAAATCACACTTTCCACTGCTGCCCTAGCACGGCTGTGGTGGGGGTTAACGTAACTTTCCCCTCGTACCTGGACGCTGGTGTACCCACCCGTCCTCTTTACTGCGTCGAATAATCTTGACCAGTCAACTTGCAACAACACAGTGCGCTTGCCTCCAGCACACACACACACACACCTGTCCTCGCCACTCTGGATTCAACACTCGTCTTTAATTTCCGCACTGCTGCCTGGTATCAAATTTACCTGTCACCGTAATGGACTCTCCCGGTTAGTCTGTCCTGCGTTAATTCTTGGCGTCCCCGCCTCGTCTGTTTATGCGTGCTGACCGCCGTTAATTTACCTGTAGTGGACTTGACGTGAACTGACTGCTCGCCTGTGACCTCCGCCGCGTACCCTCCCCGCGCGCTGACAGTTTTCTTCGATGTGGCGTCTTACACACCCAAAAGAGTTGCTGTTAATCTCGTGACGCAGTACTGTCTAAATTGATGGAACGAAGTCACCGATAACTCCTCTCTTTCAGCGAAGAGCCCACAAACATCTCAGAATGACAACACTCTCTATAATGTTCTTAATTGGACGTAGCCCCCAGATGTCACACGTTTCTCTTGATGATAATGATATCACGAAGTTCTCACGATGATACTGTTCATGATATTGATGATAAGTTTTGTGTGATGGTCGTTGTCTAGGTAACGATGTTCATGGTGTGTCAATGGAGATATCTGTCTTGCAATGTAACTCACCCCCGCAGTGCATATTCACCAGGCATTCAACAAGATTCCGTTGGCGCACATAATCCTTTATTACAAAAATAAGACGGACAAACGGAACAGGTTTATACATCCAGAAACATAACGTAATCCATAGAATATGAATATCCTCCTCACAATTTAACCAGCACACATCAATGCCTTCTCACGGCTGGCCTCTAATCTCAATCCACAAGACAGGTAATCCAGCTACAATCCTCGGCTGGAGCTCACACAATACAACCCACACATTGGGTTGGAGCCACTGCTCAACTATAGAACCCACTCTGGGGTTTGGCCTACACTCAATACAGAACCCACTCTGGGTTCAGGCCTGTCTTCACAACTCGAAGAAGAACACAACACCGGAGCTCTCTCTTAAACGACCCGACCCGCAGTCGGTCTCCTCTCTCACTCCCTTTCAGTCCCTTGACTTCACACAACACACCACTCTCTTTCGACCCATCCCCCCTGGGGCCACACTCACCCTTCCCATTATTTCTAAGGACTGGCTGTTTACTCGTAGCCAGGTCAGTCACTTTACTGTCTCCCACTTTCATCTCCATTCTTTCTCATGCCCGGCCACTCAACTCAATGTCAGTGACCCAGGCTTATGTCACTGCACTTTGGTCAGGTTGAAACATCCTCTGTTCTCTTGTCGGGTTGATACATCGTGTGTTCTCGGGTCGGGTTGGTACATCCTCTGTTCACTGGTCGGGTTGATACATGCTCTGTTCTCTGATCGGGTTGACACATCATGTGTGCTCTGGCCGGGTTGATACATTCTCTATTATCTGATTGGATTGATACATTCTGTGTTCTCTGGTAGGGTTAATATTCCTTTGTTCCCTGATCGGATTGATACATCCTCTGTTCTCTGGCCAGATTGATACGCCCTCTATTCTCTTGTAGAGTTGATACATCCTGTTCTATGTTCGGGTTGATACATCCTGTTCTATGTTCGGGTTGATACAACCTTTGTTATCGGGTCGGGTTGAACAATCCTCTCTTCTCTGGTCTGGTTGATACATTCTCTGTTCTCTGGTCGAGTCAATACACGCTATGTTCTCTGGTCGGGATTGATACATCCTCTACGCTCCGGTCGTGTTGATTCAACCCCTGATCTACCCTGCAGCAGCATATGTCGTCCGCCAGCTCTAAATCACCCAACGAGCATCGCTCTCGAAGACGGCATAACGCTTGCTTATGACCTTGAACACCTGGGCAACAAGCCATTGAAGATCTTGAAAACATCATGTGTGTACACAATCACCCATTCGTGACATAGCAAAAGGTAACACAAGAAACCCACGGATGGATAACTTCGTGGCGACACTAAACAAGCATAGATATAATCAAAAGAACATCTGATCTGGGAACGCTAGCTTAGCACCCTCGTCCTCTGCCCCCCCCCATCCCCCTCCCCCACGGACACGCATATATAATACACACACACACACACACACACACACACACACACACCTCCCTTCGCACTCCAGCTTTTAACTGTAAGTTTGGGTTAGAAAATAGATTTTTCGACAGAGGTTCGATTATATCATTACCCTCACACTCTTTTAACCTCAGAAGAGAAGTTATATTAGTGTCCATCGTCTGGCTCGGATTAATAATCTTGTGACCTAACAACCATAACTAGTACATTAATGTGAAGGTGATTGTTATCAAAGAGGGTACTATATTCGACTGAGGTCTGGTGATAGATAGGTTTATATGATAGCACCCCGAGATGGGGTTTCGCCAGCATTGCGTGAGAATCATGTTCCTATTTAGTAGCAATGTGGGCAAAGATCGGGAAACAGATAACGGTATCAAAATAAGGATACAAAAGGCCTTTAGAGCACTAGAAGGTTTATGGAGGTTGAAGAATTAAATTTAACATTAAACACTAACGTTAAATCTGCATGGTTCACAAACATGGATTACGGCTAACACGATTACTAGTAAACTATACAAATGTATTTAACTGATGTCTTCGCAAAGTAGAAGGTCTAAAATGGTATGACAGAATCATCAATGTGGCGCTCATGAAGAGAACTAGATAGATACCAGTGAGTCAAGAGGTAAAGAAAAGATGCTGGCGCTGGATAGGACAAATACTGAGAAAATTTAAGAATAGTATAGGGTGTATTTTTAATTACTGTGCAGTGTTTGAAAATATTGCCGGTCCATGTTTTGTATTCAACCTCTGTAAATTTCATGCAACATATAAAATTTGGACCGGCAATATTTTCAAACACTGCACAATCATTAGACATACACCCAATATAACTAGAAAGACCTTTGTCTGGAATCCCGAAAACCAACAGAAATAGAGGAAGTCCTAAAAACACGCGAAGAAGAGAAGTAAAGATAAAAATGAATAAAATAGGGAGGGCATGGACGAGGTTGCATGGGATAGCTAATGATTGGAGGACTTCGGGTGACCATCCTGAGAACACAGTCCCCAATGGGAGATAACAAGGTTCAGAATCAGACTCAACGTAACTTCTGCATATGGAGAGTCAGATAACCACCATTGCGATGCAAGGATACATCCTAGTTCCATTCTCAACTGAACTACATCGTTAACATACACACAGAAACGCTCTGCAGTGATCGGTCCTCTAAACGAAGCTGAAAATTCCCAAAACCAGACCCTTTACGGAAACGAACAAAGCCATCTATGATTATAAACTGAAATTCTCCCTAGAGCTGCCCCGTGTCTCTGTGGCATTTCTATTGACCCCCCCCCCCCCCCTCTCTCTCTCTCTCTCTCCTTCTCTCTCTCTCTCTCTCTCTCTCTCTCTCTCTCTCTCTCTCTCTCTCTCTCTCTCTCTCTCTCTCTCTCTCTTTCTATCTATCTATCTATCTATATATATGTGTATGTGAGGGATATGGGTGTATGTGGGGGTGTGGGGATTTGTACGTGTGGAGGGGTTGTGTGTGGGGGATGTGCATGGGTTAATGGGTGATATGTGGATGTGTGAAGGGATTTGTAGTCGGTGGTGGATGTATGTGTGTGTGAGGGATATGTGTGTGTGTGTGGGGGGGGGGGGGGGGGATATTTGAGAGGATAGTTGGAAGTTAGTTAGTTAGTTAGTTAGTTAGTCACGGTTCCAACTTCACGGCAACGGGTCGTCCCCATATTGCTCCGTTCCTGTGCCAGTGAATATCACAAAATGCTCCTCACTGTCCCATGTGAACAATGGAATAGACAGGAGTGTCGGCAAGCCAACAGCCCGCACAGGTACACTGTGCATAATGCCGCCGCCAGAATGCCAACACAAATGTCCTCCAAGAAAAATACAGTTCATCGTCGATGAAAACGGCAGTCACCAGAAAGACTTCATTGACCGGGGTTTTATCCCATATGGCTCGGTATCTTTCTGCAGGGCGACCCACCGAAAGCGCAGCACAAAGCACGAACTCCGTAGCTACAGCGACGACTACCAGGAGTCTCCTGAAAAATGCACTCGTGAACTGAAAAGGCAAACTAGTCAATCCAGCAACAGCCGGCCGTCATCGCTTCGAACATGCAGTTCACGCGAATAACAACTGCGGATAGATGCAAAAGCATTCCACGCGAAATTCACAGCTCACAGTGTCGCGCCACGCACTCACTCAGTAGCAGGGCGACGGAACCATATCCTCCTTAGTCGCCTCTTACGACGTGCATGGTAGGCAACAGTGTTACTATTCTTTGCTCCCCGTATGGGCCCCAGCAATACACGGGCGTATAGTTGGAAGTATGTGGGTGTTGGTGGGTTGGGAGGGGGTGTGGGTAGAGAGTGTGTGTTTGGGTGGGTGAATGGGTGTGTAGGAGATTGTGTGGGTTGAGGGATGGGTGTGTAATGGGTGTGAGGGGTTTCTGTGAATGGGATATGTCTGTGTAGGTGGGAGTGTGTGAGTGTGGATGGGGTAAATGTGAGTAGGTGGAGGATGTATGTGTGGGTGGTGAGGATGTTTGTACGTGGAGGATGTGTGAGTGGGTGGGGAGATGTGTGGGCGGCGATGTGTATGGGGAATGTATGTGGGGGATGTGTGTGTGTGGGGGGAATGTGTTTATGGGTGGAGTTTTGTGTGGGAGGGGAGATGTGGGGGAGGTGTGGGATGTGCAGGTGATTGAAGGATGTATGCGAGGATGAGGGATGTGTGTTTGGCTGGGTGGTTGGTGTGTGTGTGGGTGGGAGGGTAGATGAGAGATGCATGTGTTGATGGGCACGTGGGGGATGTGTGGGTGTGAGTGGTTGATGGATGAGTACGTGAGTGGGTGGATGTGTGTGAGAGATGAGTGTATGGGTGGGGGAGGTGTGTAGTTGTGAGAAGATGTGTGTGAGCGGCGGATGTGAGTGGGTGGGGTATATGTGGGTGGCGGGGTGTGTGTGGGAGGTGTGTGTTTTTGGGTTATGGGTTGGGGATATGTGTGGGCAGGTGGGGAGATGTGTTTAGGGGTGGGGATGTGTGTATAGGTGGGGATGTGTAGTTAAGAGGTAGCGAATATTGGGTGGGCGAGTGGGTGTAGGTTGGCTGATGTGTGTGTGGGTGGGTGGGGAAAATTGTGAGAGTGCGGAATATGTGTGTGGATAGGTGCGGGATGTGTGGGTTGGCAGGGTTCTTCTTCTTCTTCTTCTTCTTCTTCTTCTTCTTCTTCTTCTTCTTCTTCTTCTTCTTCTTCTTCTTCTTCTTCTTCTTCTTCTTCTTCTTCTTCTTCTCCTCCTCCTCCTTCGTCTTCTTCTTCTTCTTCTTCTTTGGGGAAATGTGTGTGGGTGGGGGATCAGTGGGTGTGTGGCGGCATGTATGTTCGCCTGGTTCTGTTTGAGTGCGTGGAGGTATGTGTGGGTGGGTGGGGGAGGTTTGGTGGGTGGGGGATGTGTTGGTGGCTGCGGGATATGAGGGTGGATGGGGGATGTGTCTCACAACATTGCAATATGCACTGTTTATGTTTACAACTTTCATTTGATAATGTTTTTTTTTTCTCATGTGAATGTATCATGCGTAATATGCATTGTTTATGCTTACAAAATCCATTTGACAATGTTTTTCCCCTATGTTAATGTAACATGCACATTTGATGAATGAAAGATGAGTGATTGAAAGGGCCGAATGTAAGACGGGCCTGCGTGCCCAATTTGTGACCCTTTTAAAATAAAGTTTGTTCGTTCGTTCGTTCGTTCTATCTATCTATCTATCTATCTATCTATCTATCTATCTATCTATCTATCTATCTATCTATCTATCTATCTATCTATCTATTTGTCTGGCTGTCTGTCTGCTTGTCTGTCTGTCTGTCTACCTATCTCTCATGTAGAACCACTTTAGTCATGTCCTGGCAACAGTAATGAGAACATTACAGCTGCTGATCTTTTCCTGGCTCCCGTTCATCTCGAGGCCCATGAGTGTGTTCTCAATACCGGAAACCTGAGTAATGGTGTGTCTCAGCTTGCGCCATCCAGGAAATTCCTGGCGTAATTCTAACACCTTCTTAGTGAACTCTGTTCCTATATAAGGAATGTTTATCGTTAGTGATCACTCTCGTGATCTCTTTGACCTGGGCAAGAATATGTCTGGACCTTATTGAAAGAAGTTCAAGCATATATCGCGCTGTCTTAATAGGAGTATCCCTAGTGCATCTCAAGATAATTGGTATGGGTTCATTATGGTCAGCGGCGGACGGGGCAGGGTGTCAGCTTGCCCGATGACAAGTGGGCTCTGTGTGTCTCTGATAAAGTGGAACCTCTGGGCCTCTGATAAAGTGGGATCTCTGGCCTATGATACAATTGGCCTTTTGGACCACTGATAAAGTGGGTCTTTTGAACCACTGATAAGGTGGGCTCTAATATGATAAAATGTTATTGTCCTGTTAGTGGCTTTGTCCCCATGCAACCAATATTTGTAGACCCAGTCCGCCACTGATAATGGTAACGCTGTAATCTGTCACAGCGTGGTTGGGGTAGCGTGAATATTTCTACATCTGCTGCTCTTATCCCCCACTGGGGCATGAGGGTTCAATAAACTCAAGCCGTGTAGTCCTCCATCCATCCATCATGTGCCATGCCGATAAGCGTGGGCGGTCATGTCCTGCCATATAACTCGATCACCAGAGTTGTGGATCAGCTCCGTGTTCCTGTCTCGAACATGCCACGTGGCCAAGCCATCCAGGTATTTACTTCTTGGTCTTCCCCTTGTTCTCTTTCCCTCGAGTTTGCCAGTTGTTACCATGTTCTCCAATTCATTTCTTCTAATAACATGCCTAAAACGTTTGACTGTCTACGTCTAATGTCTATAATTAGTTTACGATCTTCATTTGTTTCTTGAATGACTTGTTCATTAGTTTTTCTGTCTGTCCATGGTATTCTTTGTATTTTCCTCAGAAACCACATTTCCACAGTCGTCAGATGTTTTTCAGCTTGTCTGCTTGTGTCCTCCTATCCTTTGTTATCTCCTCCAGGTCCCCCTTGCTTGTGTCCTCCTATCCTTTGTTATCTCCTCCAGGTCCCCCTTGCTTGTGTCCTCCTATCCTTTGTTATCTCCTCCAGGTCCCCCTTGCTTGTGTCCTCCTATCCTTTGTTATCTCCTCCAGGTCCCCCTTGCTTGTGTCCTCCTATCCTTTATTATCTCCTCCAGGTCCCCCTATGCCCTCTCCATATAGTTCATCACTGTCTTTAATTCTCTTCTCTGTGTGTCTTAGATATTCCACTATTTCATTAGCCTCCACGGTTTCAAACAAGAGAGTGTCTAGTTATGCTATCCTAGGGTTTTCTCTGTTCTAGCTAGCGCCTTTTCCTCATCCCTTGAATCCCTGTGAATATTACTGGCCATAATCACAAACAGGATCGGGTAATCACAGACGAGTAAAAAGAGCGTCATCAACGGACTCGGGGAGTATGTTTTGTAAGGTGGAGAAAGGAATGTTTCGTGTGGAATGGCTCACCTCGCTTCAGAGGTCACAGATTGTAAGAATTGTATTGATTTTTTGCCCTGGCCATGCAGGAGTGCGGGGAATGAAAAGGCTGATAGGCTGGCAGGTAATGCACCTCTCGGTGGTCGATTACCTATGGACAAGGGAGAGGTGGTCGTGGGCCTGTGGAACCAGGTGGAGAATTTGAAGGAACAGATTGAGAACCCGTGGAAAGGATGGGATTGCGGGGGGTTAGCAGGGGTTCTAGTAGTCTCCAAAATGAGAGGGAAGACCAGGATAACTTTTAATCGGATAGCGGTGGGAACAATTAGTAGCATGACTCTTCGCTGGCTGTTTAACGAGGGGACGGAGCGCATATGGGAGTGTCCTGAGTGCAGTGATGTCGGTTCTTAGCTCAACTCAATTCAACAGATAACGACTACTTCACACCAGGCGTGCAATGATGGGTCTAGAACCATCTGCCGGCTACGCCTCAGGGATCCTGTATTTTGTTTGCCTAGTGGGGCAGAAAGAGTTACATGTCTTCAGCTAGTAAACGTGAAAAGATACCACAGACAATGCAGCCTAGGCCTTCTGGGTTGTCGTCTCTATGAGACCCGCTCCGACCTGATTACTCTCAGCTTCCACACACAGGATCTCTTCTTCTGCATACTAGAGATTCTCCATCACGTTCTCCTTAATTACTTACATAGCAGCAGATAGAAGATGTATTAAGGAAGTTAAATGTACAATACTCCAAGCAAAAGTAGCATTTCTCAAGATGAAGAATATTCTCTGCAATTTATTTTTGTCAATCGATTAGAGGGAAATAATTATTAAGTGATGCATTGAACCAATCCTGATGTATAGAATCGAATCATGGACAATTAGCAGACAAGTGAGGGATTATATGGGTGTGCGGAGATGTGGTTTTATAGAAGAATGGCGAGAGAATACCGTGGGCGGATAGAAAATCTCAGCACTCCTGAAGACTGAAGCTCAGACCATCGAACTGGTAAGTGAATCAACCAGCTACTGAGCCACCACTAATCCTGGTACAGTGCAAACAGCTTAAGTCTCGGATGTGGCGAGTTTCTGTTGCGAAGTACAATTTGTATTGTGCGTTGTAAACGCGTTACTATATGCTTGAATTCTTATAGAGGAATTTATGATAAGAACTATTTCGTGGCGTCCGAAATAGTTCTTCTGTTTGGTATGGTCAGACAAGCTCGCAGGTAAGGCTAATGTGGAGGACGGGCGCGCCATGGACCAGGCTGACATTCTGAATGCTCAACGAGAAGTAAGACTTTTGCGAGAACCAAGTGATGACTGTGAATCTACAACCATGGCCAGACTGCGAGAACAGCAAATTAAAAGAGGGGTGGCCAAACAAGAACACTACGCAGGAAGCCAAAAAAGATTGATAAACTAACACAGAACTTGTGTCGTTAGCCGCTACACGCTGCGGGATTTGCTGAGGGGATCCGAGCACTCATGGGCTGAATGGTTCGATGTGCAATGAGGATGATCTGTCGACTAACTAACTAACGCCCATGTGAGGGAACGGTGAAAAGCGGATTAGCAGTGAACTATAGCCGGCTCTGTGGTGAAGGTGGGATACGCACTCCCGCACACTGCGTAGGAACACAGCAGTATGTGCTTGGAATGCAGTCTGCCCTGTGTTGTTTAGCATATATCCCCCACCCATCACATAACCCACCATCAATCATCCACCCACATATCCTCCTCCACCCACTCACCCACAGCCACCTAGCCAAACACACATCCCCACATACACATCTCCCCGCCAACCCATACATCCCGCACGTACCCACACACAAATCCCCCACCCACCCACACAATCCCACCCCACCCACCCACACATTCTGAACCCACCCACACACATCACGAATCCACCCACACACACATCCCCCATCCCCCAACCTACTATTATGACCAAACTCCCACACTTTACACACACATACAGTGACGATTGTTGTGAGCATTGTCGCAAAATTGTAAAGAAAATGTAGAAAAATTGTACATATACATTTTGTAACTTAAAAATTAGTGATGCAATTCAACTCTCTCTCTCTCTCTCTCTCTCTCTCTCTCTCTCTCTCTCTCTCTCTCTCTCTCTCTCTCTCTCTCTCTCTTTTCTCTCTCTCTCTCTCTCTCCCTCTCTCTCTCTCTCTCTCTCTCTCTCTCTCTCTCTCTCTCTCTCTCTCTCTCTCTCTCTCTCTCTCCCGCTCACCAACGCTCTCGCTCACATTACAGTAATGTTATATTATACATGATAAAATCAAGTGTCATACATACAAAATGATAATGTGAAAGATGAAAATACACAAAAAATATGGAATGGCATTTTACACAACATGCGTGCACTCAACTCTCTCTCTCTCTCTCTCTCTCTCTCTCTCTCTCTCTCTCTCTCTCTCTCTCTCTCTCTCTCTCTCTCTCTCTCTCTCTCTCTCTCTCTCTCTCTCTCTCTCTCTCTCTTTATTACAGATTCTCTCTTATTATCACACTCATTAACTCTCTCTCTCTTTCTCTCTCATACTCTCTAATTCTCTCACCCACTCTGCAGTGATGTACATGTGTTCATGTTATAAATTATAACATTAATTGGCATTCAAAATGGTAATATGAACATGAGAATACACAAAATATATGGAATAGCATGTTACATCATATGCGTGCGCTTAAATCTCTCTCTCTCTCTCTCTCTCTCTCTCTCTCTCTCTCTCTCTCTCTCTCTCTCTCTCTCTCTCTCTCTCGCTCTCTCTCTTCTCACCAACGCACACCCATAGACACTCACAAACAATCCGCGCACACATACACACACATTAACAGATCCATTCCTCCACTGTCTCTCTCTCTCTCTCTCTCGTTTGCTCGCTATCTCTCTCTCTCTCAATCACTATTTCACCCATTAAGTCACTCTCTCCATCTTTCATTTACTCAAAATCACACTCTCTTTCACTCTCACTCACACACAGACAGACACACACCCTCTCGCTATCAAATACACACTCCCTCGCATACACACGAAAGCATACCACACAATATACACACGCAAATACACACATATCCCATCGCACACATCCACACCCATACTTACACACACACACACACAAATACACACTTCCTCGCATACACTGCATGCATGCACACATAATACACATGTTGGGAGACGCAGCAATGGTCCAGTTGCTATGGTGGGGTTGTACCTTTTCTCCAAGAAAAATTCCAAGACTTTAAGGCCGTCAGAGTGAGGAATAGATGTATAGAGTGAAGTCAAATCTAAAGTGAAGATGTAATGCTGAGAAGGGGTTGTGAAACTGATGGAATCGGAGATAGAGATAGCGTGGTTGGTGTCTTTGATATACGAAGGGAGACTAGCAACAAACGGCTGAAACATGCTGTCTAGGAACTCTGAAATCCGTTCTGTAGGGCAAGAGCAGGTCGAGACGATAGGTCTGCCTGGGTTCCCAAGCTTGTATGTCTTAGGTAGCATATAAAAGGTGGGCTTGCCCAAGCAACTATCGTGGATGATCAGCGAGGTAGTAGAGCTGGGCAAAAAGGCCATGCCCGATATTGGCATTCGTCACGCTCTTGACCTGGGTGTGGTTACTGACCGTCCCGTCTTGTTGCCTTGGTCTGTAGAAAGTTGCATCCCCAAGTAGCTTGTTTCTGGATATAGTTTCTCAGTTTGGTCATCGGACCTTCTTTCCAAACTTTGTCAAAGGCTTTCTTCAGATCTATCCATGCAGCATGGAGTGGAACATTACACGAATTGTTGGGAAACAACTTGGTGGCAGTGACCATCGGGCAGTCTTTCTAACTGTAGAAAATGAGCTTGCAAGTGAAAGCAGCACCCTCTCGAGGTGGAACTACAAGAAAGCAGACTGGGCAATGTACAAGCATCGCACCAGCATACTGGTTAGAAACATGAACACTGAGGACATAAATAAAGTAGTTGAAGAGTTTGGGAAATGCATACTACAGGCAGTACCAAGAGGAGCCCGTAAAAATTATAAACCCTACTGGAGTAGTGAACTGGAACAGTTGCATAATGATGTGGAAGTGTGTAGAAAGCAAGAAGAGGTCAAACTCAGCCAAGAGCACCACAATAAATACCAGAACACAAACGCCAAAATTCAAAGGGCCAAGCTGCAGGCTAGACGGAAAAGCTAGCAGGAGAAAACAGAGTCACTGAACTTTGAAAGAGACACAAGGAAATTGTGGAAGCTAATAAAACAACTTAACGATGAGGGCACAGGGAGAAACTCAAAAATTGCACTACATAAAGATGGAAACATCTTAACAAGAAAGTAAGCAGCTGACCATTTTGCGGACTCATTCGCACAAGATAACAATATCAAAATTAGTCCAGAGAAACAACAAGAGATTCAAGAGAAACGGCAACATACAGGACAGAAGGAAATAGTACATGAAGTTCTGGAGGCACCTTTCACAATCAGCGAACTGGAGCTAGCCATATCAAAACTGAAAATGAGAAAGTCACCAGGAGCTGATGGTATCTCCAACGAAATGATCAGGAACCTAGAAACAGAGGCTAAAGCAAAGCTGCTACAGATCTTCAATAACAGCTGGACCTTAGGCAGTGTTCCACAAGCCTGGAGAGAAGCAATCATGATACCCCTCCTAAAATCAGGGAAAGATAGTTCCATTGCCTCCAGCTACAGACCAATTAGCCTCACCAGCTGTCTCTGCAAAACACTTGAGCGCATCATCAATCACAGACTGCAGTGGTACATTGAAAGTGAAAACACCCCTGTGCCACAGAAGGCTGGCTTTAGGCACTGCTACTCTACGGAAGATCAGACAGCCTACCTCTCTCAAGAAATTGAAGATGCATTCCAAGAGAAGAAGCTGGTGCTTACTGCATGGATAGATCTGAAGAAAGCCTTTTACAAAGTCTGGAAAGAAGGTCCAATGTTCAAAGTGAGACACTATAAAGTGAATGGAAGAATGTACAAATTAGTGAAAGCATACTTACACAACAGAAGAGCCCGAGTACAGATAAACAGACTCAAGAGCAAGAAAGTACTACTGCGTCACTGTATTCCCCAGGGCGGAATCTTGTCCTACACACTTTTTCTAATCTTCATCAATAATCTTGTTGCTAATCTACCGCATGGAATTAAAGCAGCAATGTATGCTGATGACCTGGTTCTATGGAGCACAAATGAACATGCATCAGTGGCCACCAGATCACTACAAAGAGCTGCAGATGCATCTGCTGCATGGAAAAATAGATGTGTAAGCATAATCACTGACAAGAGCAGCACCACTCTATTTATACTCTCTCCAAAACAAAAGGCAGGGATCATCCAGATAAATGGAATACCCCTTAGAGAAGATAAAGAACCAACATACCTTGGAGTAACATTTGATGGCAGGCTGACATGGAGAAAATACATCAACAAAGCAGTAGCAAAAGCCAGAAGGAAAATAGCCATCCTAAGAAAATTAAGTGGAACCACATGAGAAGCCAGTGGGAAAATACTTAGCAAAGTTTATCAACAGAGCATACGACCACACCTGGAAAACGGGTTAACTACGTGGTGTTCAGCATCAAAAACCACACTACAAGACCTGGACAAGGTCCAAATCAAGCACTTGGTCACCACAGGAGGGATGAGATCAACCCCTATAGTGGAGATGGAGAAGATGGGGAGGACACAAGCACTGAGAGAGCGCAGAGATATGAAAATACTAATACAAGCAGAAAAGTTCCTCAACTTGATAGGCCACCGTATGAAGAACAGATTTGAAAACTTAGCTATGGGGCGGTTGAAAAGAAGCAGGTTTTTACATCAGACCAAACGACTCTGCAGAGAAACCACCGATCTACCCAGTTGGTATCCCCCTGAAAACTATTCCAGAGCGAACTCCATGGAAAGATGAACGTAGACTATCACTACAAATCCAGACAAAAGAGAAAGAGATATTTGACAAGGAAGGACAGAACAGTGTGCAGCGCAGAGCAGCCACTCTCAGCTTCCTTGACGAAGAATACCCACAGGACCTTTGGATCCAAGTCTACAGAGATGGGTCAGCATAAAATGCTGTTAGAAATGGAGAAGCGGGAGTGCACATAGAATACCCAAATAATACTAGGGACATGGCCAGAGTACCAACAGAAAAGTACTGCCATAACTATGATGCTGAAATTGAGGCAACCAAGATAGCAACAGAGAAATTACTAAATACCAGCCATAGTACACAACATGTAGTGCTATTGACAGGTGCAAAATCAGTACTCGAGATGCTCCTGTCTGGGAAATTGCCAGTACTAAGGACACTACTTTCTGAACTTAGCAGTCAGCATAAGGTCACCATACAGTGAATATCATCCCACTGTGGAATAATCGGAAACGACAGAGCTGATCAATTGGCTAAGAAAGGAGTAAAAGAAGAACAGCCTGATGTGCCCGTTACATACCATCAAAAGAAAAGAATGATTATATCAGTCAGAAAGCCACCAAAACCTGCACGAGATGACTATCACGTTATGGACAGACCAGAACAAGTTATTATTATGCACCTCAGAATAGAACACAATAGATAACACAACCACATGTATACAAAATTCAAGATTGGTGAATCAGCCATGTACACATATGGATTGGTGTCGCAGACAGCAGAGCACATACTCCAAGACTGCCCAAACTACAACATGTCTAGGCAAACCTTCTGGCCTAGAGAGACGACAGTGGAAGATAAACTTTATGGACCGCTGAGTGAACTAAAAAAAGACAGTTAAATTCATACAAGAGACAACATTGCAGTTATAGACATATTTCAAGCAAACAACAGAAGAAGAAGATCAATGAATTCTTTACCACAGTGTACCCACAGTTCAAGAATGAGATCAATAAATTCTCTACCATGGTGTGCATAGTCCAAGAATTAGGTTATAGATTCTCTGCCACGGTTTGCCTACAGTCCTAGATTCAGATCAATAGATTCTCTACCACAGTGTCTACAGTACAAGAATCAGATCAATAGATTCTCTACCACTGTGTGCCTACAGTACAAGAATCAGATCAATAGATTCTCTACCACTGTGTGCCTACAGTCCAAGAATCAGATCAATAACGTCTAACGGCGCAAGAACGCAGCTTTGCTGTAAACAGGCACAACGCAATCACATCCGGAAAAAAAAAAACTCTGGGTGAACGCAGCAGAAGAAGATCAATAGATTCTCTACCACCGTGTGCCTACAGTCCAAGAATCAGATCAATAGATTCTCTACCACCGTGTGCCTACAGTCCAAGAATCAGATCAATAGATTCTCTACCACTGTGTGCCTACAGTCCAAGAATCAGATCAATAGATTCTCTACCATAGTGTGCCTACAGTCCAAGAGGGTCAAGCTATAGTGCTAGAGGCAACCCAAGAATAGGATAAAGACTATCATGGGTAAACTACACAAACACACTTTACAACGCAGTCTCGGTGCCACACATCAGCCTCCAGACTCAACATTGCAGCATCCTCCTATGTCTGACAGCAAATATCCATAGAATCATCATCATGTGTAACGCTGTTATGCGTGGGGGTGTCATGCTCCACCACCTCGCATGATCACCAGTCTTGAATGTGGTCAGTGTTCTTGTCCACGATGCCATGCAGCCAAGCCCATCCATGTATTTATCTCTGTCTTCAACTTGCTCTTTCTCCATAAAGTTTGCCAGTTTCTTCTTAAACAAGTGCCCAAATAATCTTGACTGACTATGTCTAATTTCTCAAAATTTTTATTGTTTCATTTTTTTTTTTTTTTTAAAGAGGATAAACTTCATTGCACCAAGTTGTATAGTTGTATCCCATATAGTTCTGTATCTTTCTGCCGAAAGTGTAGTACAAAGCACGAACTCCATAACTCCAACAATGACTCCCAGGAGTCAAAATAATCTTCACTATCCATGTCTAATTTCTCAATTTAAAAAAAAAATGTTAAAGGGATCAACTTCATTGCACCGGATTTTATTCCATATAGCTCTGCCCTTTCCGCAGGGTGGCCTGCCGTAAGCATCACACAAAGCACGAATTCCACAGATCCAGCGACGACCCCCAAGAGTCTCCGAGAAAAATGCACTAGTAAACCAAAAAAGTGTAGCCCGGAATCGAACCCACAACCTTTGAGGCACGAGACCGGTGGTGTAACCACTTCACCATGAAGACTCCCATTTTTCAATAAACTTACATTTGTCATTTGTTTATGGAATAACTGCCTCATTCCTTTTCTGTCCATATGGTATTCTTAATATTTTCCTCAGAAACCATATATCCTTTCTCAGTTTGTCAACAAAATAATTTAACATAGTTTTTCTTCATCATCATCAAGTGCCATGCCGAATGGCGTAGGCCAGGGGTGGGCAAACTATAGCCCGCGGGCCGCATGCGGCCCGCCAAGTGATCTTATGCGGCCGCGAAGGCATTTAGAAATAAAAAATTTTAATTCGTTTTTAAGTTATTTTGTTGAATTTTACAGATTTTCATGTATCGTTATGATGAGTGTCAATAACAAACGTAAGATTGAAGATGAATGCCGTGTTTTTAATGATGAATGGACAACTAAGTACTGTTTTATAAAAGTTGGTAGCAAATCAGTTTGCTTGTTGTGTCGTGAGTCAGTGGCTGTCTTCAAGGAGCACAATTTAAAAAGACATTATCAAACAAAACATTCCGATTTCGGATACAATTTAACAACCGAAGAGAAGGAAAGGAAATGCCTTGAGTTGGTAAAATATTTGAAGAAACAGCAAACTGTTTTCACTAAACAGTCTTCAATTCAAGATGCTACAACTGAAGCTAGTCTTGTGATGTCACACAGAATTGTAAAACAGAACAAGTCATTTTCTGATGGCGAGTTCATCAAGGAATGTTTACTCGATGCAGCAAACATTATGTGTCCAGAACAAAAAAACAGATTTGACAACATTACTTTATCAAGGAGAACTGTGGTCAGACTTGCTGACAAGATCAGCGACAATTTGATGCATAAACTTCAAAATGCACGTAAACAATTTGTGTGGTACTCTCTTGCATTGGATGAGAGTACCGATGTACATGATACTGCCCAATTATTGATATTTATACGTGGAATAAACACTTCTTTCACACTCACTGAAGAGTTACTGAGTGTTGAGTCACTCAAAGACACAACCACAGGCCATGATAAAATCAATGCTGTTACTAACTGTATTGAAAGAACTGGGTTAGTTTGGAATAAGATGGCAAGTGTTACAACTGACGGAGCTCGTGCTTTGACTGGAAATACTGTAGGTCTGGTAAAGTTGATAAGTGATACGATTAAAGCAGGATATCCAGACCATACATTTTTACCACTTCACTGTGTGATTCATCAAGAAAGTCTGTGTAAAACTGTTTTGAATATCAAGCATGTTATTGACCCAGTTGTCAGTGTCAACCTCATCAGATCAAGAGGACTTAATCACAGACAGTTCAAGTCATTACTTGACGATTTGGAAACTGAACATTCCGATGTCCTGAACCACACCAATGTTCCATGACTGAGTCTCGGCAAGGTGTTGAGGTGAGTTTGGGAACTCAGAGAAGAAATAGTGATGTCAATAGAGATGAAGGGCATTGCATGTGACTTTAATACTAACATTGTCAAGAAAGAGTGGCAGTTTGACTTTATGTTTGCCATTGAAATTATGGAAAAGTTAAATGAACTGAATGTCAAACTTCAGGGCAATGGTGTGTTTGCACATGAATTGTATGTATATGTGAAATCATTTCAGGCAAAACTCTCACTGTTCTCCAGACAAGCAAATGAAAAAAGAATTTTTTCACTTTCCTTTGCTGAAACAAGAAACCATTTCTGGTGAAATGACTGACAAATACAAAGCCCAATTAGATGCATTGATTGAAGAATTTGGATGGAGATTCCAAGATTTCAAGAAATTAGAGCCATAGTACAATATTCTCAGTTCCCCTTTTAGTGCAGAAGCTGATATAGCACAGAGGACATACAGTTGGACACACACACACACACACACACACACACACACACACACACACACACACACACACACACACACACACACACACACACACACACACACACACACACACACACACACACACACACACACACACACACACACACACACACACACACACACACACACACACACACACACACACACACACACACACACACACACACACACACACACACACACACACACACACACACACACACACACACACACACACACACACACACACACACACACACACACACACACACACACACACACACACACACACACACACACACACACACACACACACACACACACACACACACACACACACACACACACACACACACACACACACACACACACACACACACACACACACACACACACACACACACACACACACACACACACACACACACACACACACACACACACACACACACACACACACACACACACACACACACACACACACACACACACACACACACACACACACACACACACACACACACACACACACACACACACACACACATATCCCCAACCCATAACCCAAAAACACACACCTCCCACACACACCCCGCCACCCACATATACCCCATTCACTCACATCCGCCGCTCACACACATCTTCTCACAACTACACACCTCCCCCACCCATACACTCATCTCTCACACACATCCACCCACTCACGTACTCATCCATCAACCACTCACACCCACACATCCCCCACGTGCCCATCAACACATGCATCTCTCATCTACCCTCCCACCCACACACACACCAACCACCCAGCCAAACACACATCCCCCATCCTCGCATACATCCTTCAATCACCTGCACATCCCACACCTCCCCCACATCTCCCCTCCCACACAAAACTCCACCCATAAACACATTCCCCCCACACACATACATCCCCCACATACATTCCCCATACACATCGCCGCCCACACATCTCCCCACCCACTCACACATCCTCCACGTACAAACATCCTCACCACCCACACATACATCCTCCACCTACTCACATTTACCCCATTCACACTCACACACTCCCACCTACACAGACATATCCCATTCACAGAAACCCCTCACACCCATTACACACCCATCCCTCAACCCACACAATCTCCTACACACCCATTCACCCACCCAAACACACACTCTCTACCCACACCCCCTCCCAACCCACCAACACCCACATACTTCCAACTATACGCCCGTGTATTGCTGGGGCCCATACGGGGAGCAAAGAATAGTAACACTGTTGCCTACCATGCACGTCGTAAGAGGCGACTAAGGAGGATATGGTTCCGTCGCCCTGCTACTGAGTGAGTGCGTGGCGCGACACTGTGAGCTGTGAATTTCGCGTGGAATGCTTTTGCATCTATCCGCAGTTGTTATTCGCGTGAACTGCATGTTCGAAACGATGACGGCCGGGTGTTGCTGGATTGACTGGTTTGCCTTTTCAGTTCACGAGTGCATTTTTCAGGAGACTCCTGGTAGTCGTCGCTGTAGCTACGGAGTTCGTGCTTTGTGCTGCGCTTTCGGTGGGTCGCCCTGCAGAAAGATACCGAGCCATATGGGATAAAACCCCGGTCAATGAAGTCTTTCTGGTGACTGCCGTTTTCATCGACGATGAACTGTATTTTTCTTGGAGGACATTTGTGTTGGCATTCTGGCGGCGGCATTATGCACAGTGTACCTGTGCGGGCTGTTGGCTTGCCGACACTCCTGTCTATTCCATTGTTCACATGGGACAGTGAGGAGCATTTTGTGATATTCACTGGCACAGGAACGGAGCAATATGGGGACGACCCGTTGCCGTGAAGTTGGAACCGTGACTAACTAACTAACTAACTAACTTCCAACTATCCTCTCAAATATCCCCCCCCCCCCACACACACACACACACACACATATCCCTCACACACACATACATCCACCACCGACTACAAATCCCTTCACACATCCACATATCACCCATTAACCCATGCACATCCCCCACACACAACCCCTCCACACGTACAAATCCCCACACCCCCACATACACCCATATCCCTCACATACACACCCATATCCCTCACATACACATAGATATAGATAGATAGATAGATAGATAGATAGAAAGAGAGAGAGAGAGAGAGAGAGAGAGAGAGAGAGAGAGAGAGAGAGAGAGAGAGAGAGAGAGAAGGGGGGGGGGGGGGTAGGGTCAATAGAAATGCCACAGAGACACGGGGCAACTCTAGGGAGAATTTCAGTTTATAATCATAGATGGCTTTGTTCGTTTCCGTAAAGGGTCTGGTTTTGGGAATTTTCAGCTTCGTTTAGAGGACCGATCACTGCAGAGCGTTTCTGTGTGTATGTTAACGATGTAGTTCAGTTCAGAATGGAACTAGGATGTATCCTTGCATCGCAATGGTGGTTATCTGACTCTCCATATGCAGAAGTTACGTTGAGTCTGATTCTGAACCTTGTTATCTCCCATTGGGGACTGTGTTCTCAGGATGGTCACCCGAAGTCCTCCAATCATTAGCTATCCCATGCAACCTCGTCCATGCCCTCCCTATTTTATTCATTTTTATCTTTACTTCTCTTCTTCGCGTGTTTTTAGGACTTCCTCTATTTCTGTTGGTTTTCGGGATTCCAGACAAAGGTCTTTCTAGTTATATTGGGTGTATGTCTAATAATTGTGCAGTGTTTGAAAATATTGCCGGTCCAAATTTTATATGTTGCATGAAATTTACAGAGGTTGAATACAAAACATGGACCGGCAATATTTTCAAACACTGCACAGTAATTAAAAATACACCCTATACTATTCTTAAATTTTCTCAGTATTTGTCCTATCCAGCGCCAGCATCTTTTCTTTACCTCTTGACTCACTGGTATCTATCTAGTTCTCTTCATGAGCGCCACATTGATGATTCTGTCATACCATTTTAGACCTTCTACTTTGCGAAGACACCAGTTAAATACATTTCTATAGTTTACTAGTAATCGTGTTAGCCGTAATCCATGTTTGTGAACCATGCAGATTTAACGTTAGTGTTTAATGATTCTCACGCAATGCTGGCGAAACCCCATCTCGGGGTGCTATCATATAAACCTATATATCACCAGACCTCAGTCGAATATAGTACCCTCTTTGATAACAATCACCTTCACATTAATGTACTAATTATGGTTGTTAGGTCACAAGATTATTAATCCGAGCCAGACGATGGACACTAATATAACTTCTCTTCTGAGGTTAAAAGAGTGTGAGGGTAATGATATAATCGAACCTCTGTCGAAAAATCTATTTTCTAACCCAAACTTACAGTTAAAAGCTGGAGTGCGAAGGGAGGGGTGTGTATGTGTGTGTTGTGTGTGTGTGTGTGTGTGTGTGTGTGTGTGTGTGTGTGTGTGCGTGCGTCCGTGCGTGCGTGCGTGCGTGCGTGCGTGCGTGCGTGCGTGCGTGCGTGCGTGCGTGTGTGTGTGTGTGTGTGTGTGTGTGTGTTCTTCTTCTTCTTCTTCTCCTCCTCCTCCTCCTCCTCCTTCGTCTTCTTCTTCTTCTTTGGGGAAATGTGTGTGGGTGGGGGATCAGTGGGTGTGTGGCGGCATGTATGTTCGCCTGGTTCTGTTTGAGTGCGTGGAGGTATGTGTGGGTGGGTGGGGGAGGTTTGGTGGGTGGGGGATGTGTTGGTGGCTGCGGGATATGAGGGTGGATGGGGGATGTGTCTCACAACATGGCAATATGCACTGTTTATGTTTACAACTTTCATTTGATAATTTTTTTTTTCTCATGTGAATGTATCATGCGTAATATGCATTGTTTATGCTTACAAAATCCATTTGACAATGTTTTCCCCCTATGTTAATGTAACATGCACATTTGATGAATGAAAGATGAGTGATTGAAAGGGCCGAATATAAGACGGGCCTGCGTGCCCAATTTGTGACCCTTTTAAAATAAAGTTTGTTCGTTCGTTCGTTCGTTCTATCTATCTATCTATCTATCTATTTGTCTGTCTGTCTGTCTGCTTGTCTGTCTGCCTGTCTACCTATCTCTCATGTAGAACCACTTTAGTCATGTCCTGGCAACAGTAATGAGAACATTACAGCTGCTGATCTTTTCCTGGCTCCCGTTCATCTCGAGGCCCATGAGTGTGTTCTCAATACCGGAAACCTGAGTAATGGTGTGTCTCAGCTTGCGCCATCCAGGAAATTCCTGGCGTAATTCTAACACCTTCTTAGTGAACTCTGTTCCTATATAAGGAATGTTTATCGTTAGTGATCACTCTCGTGATCTCTTTGACCTGGGCAAGAATATGTCTGGACCTTATTGAAAGAAGTTCAAGCATATATCGCGCTGTCTTAATAGGAGTATCCCTAGTGCATCTCAAGATAATTGGTATGGGTTCATTATGGTCAGCGGCGGACGGGGCAGGGTATCAGCTTGCCCGATGACAAGTGGGCTCTGTGTGTGTCAAAGACTGCAACATAAGGGCCGGAGGCTGCCTCAAGATAGAACACCACCGGGAAGGGTGGTCAACCTCAAATGGATAGCGGTGATACAGTGCCCCGATGTAAGGGCGGGGTAGGTGATAGAATGGGGGACTATTAACTAGTTCTCTCAGGAGACACGGAGACGTTGAACAGATAGCTGGCGCTCTGGAATCACGCATACGGGATCGCCACGATTGCCACTCAACCAAAGACAGCTAATGTCAGCGTGCCAAGTGGAACGGCACGCAGAAAACCGAAGGACACATCAAGGTCCTTCCGCGTGGTGTGTGACCACGCGAGCCAACTAGTGAGACTGGGGACTGACATTGTAGGGAGCACCTCGTGTAGCGTTGATAGGAGTTTTGTGTAGCCAAATAGATAGAAATAGCATTAGAGTTTAGAAAACTAGTGATAGGCAATGCTGTGACTTTGTGTGTGGTTTGATAGCGACTGTTATATACTTGTAAAGAGCCAACGGCAATAAAATGTACCATTTATTTCCTCTCACACGACTTGCAAGTTTTTTGTGTGGTGTGGGAGAAGTAATCCGATGATGCCTGACACATGAGTTGTTGACAGGCAAGGATTAATGTGGTGTCAGAAGTGTGGCTTGGACGAAAGTTCAAGCTAATACACCGACCCACGGCTCTTGACTAAGGTTACAAATAGTGAAGTAGTGAATTTAATTTGTGTCAGTGACGATGACGTGTGCAGACTAGGACAAGTTGCGAGCTAAACTGTGCCTATCGTGACGAAATAATGCTTATTTGTGTTTATTAAGATATTATTTACTTAAATCATGTGTTCTTCGAAGTTGAAATCGTTGCTTTATATTACCTATTATTTGTTTATTTGAGTTAGTAATTGAATATATTTGTTTATTTAAACAATATTAATATATTTTTATTTATCTCAAAGCAGTTATTGAATTTTTTTTTCGGACTTTTTCTTGTGTTTACCGTCACGATGGTACTTTTGGCCATGCAAATTAGACTTGGTCTGCACAACACTTGCATAGATTAAATTAGGTTAGTGACGAAAGGCATAAAAAAGTTAGAACGAAGACAGGACATTGACAATTTAATATTAAGTTAACTATATTCTTTTTTTTTTTTTGTGGGCATGTCATGGTGATGTATCAAATTGTCGAATAATATGTCGGATACTATTTGTTAATTGTTGCTGCTCTGTAAACCAGGGTGAACAACAGCTGAATAGAAGATTCGTGTGTGTGTGCGAAGTACCAAACAGGTGACCTAATTAGAAAACTCGTGTCTGTGCCCAAGTGGCAAAGAAGGTGACCTGCGTTACCGGAGTGTGTTCCCTGATTCTCGGGAACATTAAGTTGAGTATACTCAATATTTTTTGGCATGCAATGTGATTAATAGTGCATCTCTTTTTCAGCTTGTGATGCATTAGCATAATTTTGTGCTCTGTTTTTTCAGGTCTAAATTTTTCAGGTTATAAACAAAAAGTACAATTTGCAGTGCTCAGATATTAACAAACATAACATATCAAAGAAAAATAAGTGAATAAAGAGGTCAGTGTAGGTCAATGCTAGCTATTTACCTAACATCATGGCTACGTTAGCTGATTTCGTAAAAGCAGGCAAAGAAATGCAATACACAGGTAAAGAGCTAGAAGAATATGCTGATAAGAAATTTAAAGAAGCAAAGGATGCAGAAAGAGATGAACGTGCACGGGAAAGACAACACCAGATAGAACTAGCTGAGATAAATAACCAAAAAGAATTAGAAACTAAACAGAAGCAGTTAGAACATGATAAGGAGATTAAGCTAAAGCAATTAGATCAAGAGAGAGAACTAAAGCAAAAAGAGATAGATGAAATGGCAAGAGTTAAGGAAAAACAAATTCAAGTAGAATCAGAGACACAGTTAAAGATGAAAGGTATGGAGGTAGACTCACACGCAGAAATCTCTGCCACTAAACTAAAAAGTCAACAAGAAGAAAATAAGTTCAACAAATACAAGAATATTATCAAACCATATTGTAAAGAAGATTCCATATCAGCCTGGACAGAAAATGTCGAGTATCAGTTTAAATATCATCAAGTTCCAATAGAGATGTGGGCTATGATTTATATGAAGAACCTGAGTGGTGAGCCCCTTAAAGTGATAGAATCTATACCATCTGATCTTAGATCTAACTATCAATACATACATGATAGGATAATGCAACACTTTTTACTTGATGCCCCTGGGTATCAGGTTCAGTTCTCAAATTTAAAACCTAAACCTAGTGAGACTTTCATTGATTACGTCTCAAATGTTCAGAGTGTACTAGATAGGTGGCTTAAAGCAGCTAACATAGGAAAAGACTTTGATAGACTGAAAAATTTAATAGCCATGGATAAAGTCATATCCACTATACCATCTCCTTTTGCTAAATTTTTGCAGCAGTCAGACATTGAGAACATAGAGCAGTTCGAAAAGAAAGGATCTGCATATTTTTCTTCTAACAGAGATATTTTCAAGACCTCAAATGACTCTGAAGTGGTTTCTTTTGTGAAAGACCAACCTAAAAATTATCAGAGTAAGAGAAAACCTTTTCAGAAAATCGACCAGAAAGATAGGAAAGTGTCAAAATGTATTTACTGTCAACTTTTGCATGACACTTATTCTATGTGTGACAAATCGCCAAATTATCCGGCGCATCTTGAAAATGTTATTAAGAAGCAACAAAACAAAAGATCTGCATACAGGCGTGCAATCAAATGCTTCTTTTGTTCCAGCTATGGCCATTATTCAAATAAGTGCCTGGGCCGTCAACGTATGAAAGCCAACAATGCTATTTTGATTGATACATCTTCTGATAGTGGTAGTGAGACTGAGTGTGAGATTGAAAATACTTTACCTGTTAACCAATCTGAGGATGTGTGTTGTGTAAACGATATATTAAGTTTCGACAGTTGTGAACGATGTCACCAATTTCATGCAGACGGAAAATTAGAATGTGGACATACAGTACCGTTCTCAACTGAGAATGTCAATGCAGCATTAGCCTCCAGAGGCAATTTGGTGTTCCACAATGCAATGGTCAACGATAGACCATGCCAATGTTTGCTGGACAGCGGCAGCACCCTTATTGGTCTCAGAAAGGAACTGGTGAGTCCAGATGACTATACAGGTGACTCTGTCAAATGCCGAACCTTTTCGGGTAACATTGAAATTTACCCAATGGCCAAAGCCCGTATTAACACTCCTTTCCTTTCTGGTACCTTTACTTGTGCAATACTTGACAACCCTTGTACTGATTTGATTTTGGGTTGCTTACCCCAACTGAAACAATGTACTAGCGATGAAATAGCTGCATGGGAAAGATTAAATGCAGCTAATGCAACAACAAGAGCAGACACTGTAAAACATCAAGACACACTACAAGATGAGAGACTACTGTTGCTTTCTCCAACTGGCACAAATGATACCAACAGACAGAAATTCATAGAACAGCAGAAAGCTGATCCTAGTGTGTCTCCATATTTAAAATTATTGAAAGAAAGAGCCAAAGTGACCAAAAATGCATCATGGTTCTTTAGGCTTAATAATGGCATTCTTACTAGATATTATACAACTGGTAACCATGAGATTCAGCAAACGGTGTTACCTGTACAACACCGCCTTACTGTGCTAAAGATTGCACATGAGTCACCGTTTGCTGGTCATCTTGCATACGACAAAACCAGGGCCAGAATTCAGGCTCATTTTTATTGGCCAGGGTTTTGCAATGATATAAAATTATTTTGTCGGTCTTGTAATGTCTGTCAACAATTAGTACGTAAGGGTAAACATCCTACAGCTGAAGTACAACCTTCTACACTGGCTTCTAGGCCATTTGAGATTGTGGCGGTAGATATTGTTGGACCCCTGAATCAGGTGTCCAGCAAAGGAAATCGCTTCATATTAACGATGGTCGACCTTTGTTCAAGGTGGGTTGAGGCAGTAGCTTTGAAATACATCACCTCCAAAGACGTTGCCAATGTATTTCTACACCTGTTCTCACGGTTCGGATTTCCACGGACCATAATATCCGATCGTGGAACTCAATTCATATCGGCTGCAACGCAAGCCCTTACAAAAATGTTAGGGATTAAACAACATTTTACAACAGCATACCATCCAGCCAGCAATAGAATAGTAGAAAAAATTAACGGAGATCTGAAGCATATGCTGGCTAAGGTGACAGCAGAAAACCCAGCTGATTGGGATACACTGTTACCAACAGTGCTGTTCGCCTATCGGGAGATTCCCCATTCAAGCACGGGTTTCTCACCGTTTGAATTAGTGTACGGGGCTAACCCACGTGAACCCCTAACCATTTACCATCAGGTAATAACTAATTCCATTCAAATTCCCACCCCAAAAACACCTTATAAAATGGTGTCAGAAACACGAGACAAAATCATGAAATCGTGTATTATAGCCAAGGCAGCTTTGGAGAGGAAGGGTCAAATCTACCGCCAATACGCCAACAAAAGTGCAAGAACAATTGATCTTGAACCAGATCAAGACATACTTTTGTTACTTCCAGACAAACGAAATTTATTATTGACCTCATGGCAAGGGCCATTCAAGGTGGTACGTAAAATTTCAGATGTTGACTATGAAATATCAATAAACGGACACTTAAAGATATTCCATGTCAACATGCTGAAACCCTACTTTTCACGACAAGAGACAGGCGTAGAGACAGGCGAACACAGTGCACCCACACCTAGTGATCAGACGACAGACGTACACAACGCAACTACACTAGTTAGCGAGACTCCCAATTCCGACGATATCCATACACCTAGTGAGCTTACAGAATACGCACTTAGCACCACCACCGTACTGAATCAGGTAGACGACGACGGAATGGAACTACCTGTTCCCATTGTAGACAAGACTGCGACAATGGATAGCATACAGATAGAACAGGGACTAACAGACAGTCAGCGACGACAATTAGTACAATTAGTGACAGAGTACAAAGACATATTTTCTGACATTCCAGGTAGGACGGACAGAATCGAGCACTCCATTCTTCTTTCGGACTCTAAGCCTATTAAATGCAGGCCGTACTCTATCCCACTCAGCTATAGAGAAAGTCTAAATAAGGAAATTCTTAATTTAGAAGCTAGTGGGATCATCCAGAAATCTACATCTGAGTACTCCTTTCCAATCGTCCTAGTTAAGAAAAAAGACTCCACAATTCGTCTTTGTGTGGACTATCGAAAACTCAACAACGTCACTAAGATCGACGCAGAACCAATTCCTTCCTGCGAAGATCTTATCCTTGACATGTCCACCTCCAAAATCTTTTCTAAATTAGATCTTACTAAGGGATATTGGCAGGTCCCTATGCAGACTCAATCCATTCATCTTACTGCTTTTTCAACTCCTTTAGGACTTTACGAGTGGCGTTTTCTTCCTTTCGGACTTCGAAATGCTCCTGCCACTTTCGTACGCTTAACTAGAGATCTACTGCATGGAGTGACGAATACAGTGACTTATATAGATGATATATGTGTCCATACTGATGACTGGACAACACACTTACTGAAACTAAGACATGTCTTTGATAGGTTGCGACTCTTCGGTCTCACTGTCAAACCGAGCAAAGTCGAATTGGGTCTAAAAGAAATTGACTTTTTGGGTCATGTCATTTCACAAGGTCAACTTAAGACTGACAATAGAATTATTACAAAAATTATGAATCTGACCATGCCTACCACAAAGAAGCAGGTCAGAAGCCTTTTGGGGTTTGTAAATTACTATAGCAAATTCATACCAAATTTAGCGGAAATTACAAGTGTATTTTCCTATGTTTTAAAAGCAGCTGTAAAATTGGATGTCAAAGATGCATTATTAATTTCTGCATTGTCAAAATTGAAAATCCTGTTTAGTAATGTACCAATCCTCCGCTTGCCTAATCCTAGGCTCGTTTATTATCTTAGGACAGATGCCAGCAGAATCTCCATCGCTGCAGTACTAGGCCAATTTTATGATGGCATCTTCCACCCGATTTGCTACGTGAGCCGTAAGATCACACCTGCTGAGTCCAGATATTCCATATCAGAGTTGGAAGCCCTAAGCGTCATCTATGCGGTGAGGAAGCTCCATCGATTTCTGGCGGGTGTTCACTTCATTGTCCAGACTGACAACTCCCCAATCACGGTCATACAAAGTGGTGTGCATCGGAATGACCGGATATACAGGTGGTCGCTTATTCTACAAAACTATACTTTTAGTATAGAGCATATTAAGGGTAAGGACAACATTCTGGCTGATACCCTTAGTCGACCATCTGAGGTAGAAATACCAGAGATTCCACATAAGTGTGTAGAGTAATAATTGTTAAAATAGTACAGTATAATATTCTATGTAAAATATTGTATGAATACATAGACAGTATGTGCTAAACTAGGTACTAAGAACAGTGATCTACCATGTGTCCGTAGACATCAAAAGAAGAACTGTACTCCGAAAAACAAATATATCACCGTGTGAACTGGAACAGCTCGTTATTTACTAAGCTCCATATGTGTCCGGTGAATCATTTGTGTTAAACAGAGAAAAACAGTGTCAGAACGGTCCATAAATACAGACACTAAAAAAATGCTGGTCTACGACACAGGCGAACTCTACAGGTGCCATACCCATAGGACACAAGTATGACTGTGTATTGTATTTAATATACCCAGGACAATTGTAATTATATAGTATGCCAATGAAAGCAAGTTCTGAACATTGGGGCAACAACTAACCTGGGGTATTTGAATACTATGTATATAAATACTTATTGTGATATGTATTATAATATTTTAATAGTATGATAAATTATAGGTAGAATAGGTAACTGTGATTTACACTTAGAGTTAGGAAATAATGTAGTTTTCATTTTTTTTAGTAGTTTACATAAATCATTATCTTACCCACTTACTTACCTTAAAAATAGAAGAGATAGTAGTTTAGATAGGAATAGTACCATTAAGTTTATTACATTCAACTTTGTTTCATTTCAGTTGATTTCATTCCATCTTAATGAACCATTCCATTTAACAAACATGATCAGTTATTATTATGATTAATTTACACCATAATAGGATAAAAATATTAGACAATTAAATATACGTCATTTACACCATTTAGACTAAGAATATCAATCATATAGTTTATCATTTAAAAACATCAGTTATAATTTTTTTATATCTCAAATTACCCATGTTAGAAAGGTACATAATTCATTAGATTTTACATTACCCATTTCACAAAGGTACATAACTCATCTCACATCAACTTCATTTTAAATAAGTTAGATTACATCCCTTAAATTAGATAAATATTAGGATTAATGGAAGCATATCTTAGCATTAATGTGACAAAATAGATTAAAATAGTTAACACATTAAATACACATTTATAGTAGTAGTATCAGTATGTCAGTAGTTAGAGTATTATTACAGTAAAATATAGTTGGTCATAAGACCAAGGGTATAAACCATCAACCCTTTGCTCTTATATGTAAATATGTTGTATATACATGACTCGTGCAGCGATTTACGCAGTCATTCAGCTCAACTTTCTCAAACTGAGCCAAACGTGTACAGTGTCACTCCAAGGTTTTTAAATAATTGGGAGGGTGAAAGATGTGTGACAGAAGTGTGAAAGTGAGAGCGAATGTAAATTATACAAGAGAGAGAGAGATCGGTCAGCGGATTTTTCTGCCGCTCAACGCGACTTTTTATATGTTGTCTGCGTCAAGTGTTTGCTTTCAATGTTGGAAGTGTGCTGTGATGGATGTGTTGTGTGTAGTTTAGTTTAGATCTTAGATAAAGTATTTTAAGTCTTATAAGACGGAAACGTAGTCACGAATTAGTGTTATACACTTGTTTGTGGCCACATTTAACCGAATTATGGCACGTGAAAAACTAACATACATACACATGATAGATAGATACATGTTAGAAGGTAGACTATATTAGTAATTACATCCAAACACGCAAACAACCAGAAAAACAAACATATAAATTGCATACATATTTTATAGATCAAAGGGAGATAACTCCGGATCAGGGGACATAATAGACAACGAAACACTAACTTAACAGTGAAAGATAACTTTACACGCGGAAGCGAAATAGGTAAAGCCTGTCGCACACAGCTTGGGTAATGGTTGTTTAATATTATATGGGGGACATGAAGCAATTCATGTGTTGACCCTAAGAAAGTCAACTTTGTATGGGTAGTAAGTTAATTTACTATTGGAGGGCAGGTCTTATAAGACAACGGTCCGGTTCAGACATACCTCTAATTAATATAATATTGCGATTGAGAATAGGGCTCACGCCAACCAGACAAGTTTGTGGCGATTGCCAGTAGCCAAGTAAAGTGATACTACATTGTGACAATAGTGAGACTGGGGACTGACATTGTAGGGAGCACCTCGTGTAGCGTTGATAGGAGTTTTGTGTAGCCAAATAGATAGAAATAGCATTAGAGTTTAGAAAACTAGTGATAGGCAATGCTGTGACTTTGTGTGTGGTTTGATAGCGACTGTTATATACTTGTAAAGAGCCAACGGCAATAAAATGTACCATTTATTTCCTCTCACACGACTTGCAAGTTTTTTGTGTGGTGTGGGAGAAGTAATCCGATGATGCCTGACACATGAGTTGTTGACAGTGTGTCTCTGATAAAGTGGAACCTCTGGGCCTCTGATAAAGTGGGACCTCTGGCCTATGATACAATTGGCCTTTTGGACCACTGATAAAGTGGGTCTTTTGAACCACTGATAAGGTGGGCTCTAATATGATAAAATGTTATTGTCCTGTTAGTGGCTTTGTCCCCATGCAACAATATTTGTAGACCCAGTCCTCCACTGATAATGGTAACGCTGTAATCTGTCACAGCGTGGTTGGGGTAGCGTGAATATTTCTACATCTGCTGCTCCTATCCCCCACTGGGACATGAGGGTTCAATAAACTCAAGCCGTGTAGTCCTCCATCCATCCATCATGTGCCATGCCGATAAGCGTGGGCGGTCATGTCCTGCCATATCACTCGATCACCAGAGTTGTGGATCAGCTACGTGTTCCTGTCTCGAACATGCCACGTGGCCAAGCCATCCAGGTATTTACTTCTTGGTCTTCCCCTTGTTCTCATTATATTTTCGGCGTACAGGTTAAACAAATAGGGTGACAGCACCCAGCCCTGACGGACTCCTTGCTTGATGTCAAACCAATCTGATGCCTCGCCATCTATTCTAACTGCTGCTTGTTGGTCTAGATAGAGCATTTTAATGAGTTGTACTACATGTGATGGAAAGCCCATATTCCTCATGATTTCCCAAAGTTTCTGATGGTGTACACAGTCAAATGCCTTTGAATAATCCACAAAACATGAGAATAGGTTGACATTAAATTCTCTGCACTTCTCTATTATTAAACGCATGTTGAATATGTGATCTCTTGTTCCTCTTCCTGGTCTAAATCCAGCTTGAACGACGTTAATCTCTTCTTCGATTTTCTTACGAAGTCTTCGCATTATGACCTTTAGTATAATTTTACTTGCATGACTGATCAGGGCAACAGTTCTATAGTTGGTGCATAATTTCAGGTTGCCCCTTTTTTGGTATTGGAATGAAGATAGTTCTCTTCCAATCTTTTGCCAAATACCATATTTCCAAATCTTTGTACATAATGCATTATATATGTTGTCAGGGTCTTGTATGTAAATAATAGTGTAATTGCCGGTATGTAAGCGAGAGTCAGTGTAAGCAATAGCTGAGGTCAGGGACAGTAGGAGACATCACGGCTTGGCTAACGGAAGGTCAGGCAAGAAGTCCGCGGACAGACCCACGTGATATGGGAAGGTCAAGGAGGACGGAGTCAGTGTGTGTGAGACAGCGAATAGAGACGGACGTGTGGAGATCTAGCGAGTGATAGAACGATCGAACGATAGTGTTGTGACGGATAGATGAGATGAACGTTGTGTATTGATATTCGAGGAATGTACTGTGATATGTGCGGGATGATGTGAGACTGTGATTGCGAATGGTCATACGGGCGACAGTGTAAATATCGCCCATGTGAGCGAGCGTTTGGCTGCCTGTGTCGAATGATTGCTTAAGCGTGAAGTGAGACCATATTGTTATCCTGTAGTATAATGTAATAAAGGTTGTTCAGGAGACAGCTCCTGCGAGTTTCCGATTGCAGTCATGTGTTATTAGTATATGTGTCGTAGATGTTGTAATCTGCCTGTCCGAGTCCAGTGAGCTAGAAGGAGAAGATAGTTAGGACTCTGACAGGTAAAATGGTGTCAGAAGTACACACGAACCACATACCCAAGTAAAATGCATAAAAGAACGCTACTTATGTAAAGAAGAAGATCGATTGCATAATATTTATAAGAAATTGTAAATCAGAGATTTGTTAATAAAATCAGAACGAAAATAACGTCATTTCTTTCCACAGCAGGTTTCAATTCTACAAAGCGACCGACGTAACCAGAACAGGTCAACTGTAACCAGCACGAGAATCACGTTCCTGTACATCAAGCGTTCGAGTAAACAGCAGATAAAGATAAGTTGATTAATTTTGATTGCTAATTACCCAAATCTGCATTCTTTGATTTTCTTGTGTAAATATCATCATTGGTAGAGGTAAATATTAATTAACAGAAAATGATGTCAGATGATGAACACAGCCCAGATCGATCATATTTCTGGGGCACAAAACATTACAGAAAGTTGCAAGACTTTTTCGAGGGTACACGGGCACAAGACAAAGCAAATTGTAATAGAAAACCTGACTTAATACGTGATTGGATACAGAAATTTGAAAAGAAAATGCAAGACTACAAAATCCCAAAAGATTTTTGGTATTTATGGTATAGCAAATACGTACCAATAAAAAGTAAAAAACTACATGAGCTCATACCAGATATGTCAAGTACAAACTATGAATATTATAAAACAAACATATTAAGACACTATGTAAACTACTTCGAGACTCTAGAATTAGAAGTACAAAAACTGAAACCGGCCCTAAACAAATCGTTTACCCAGTATATACAGGAAATAGAAGACTTTTTCAGAAAGCTAACATCCGAAATTAAACATATAGACAACAATCAAGAAGCAATACAATTCTTAGTAATGGAAAAACTTAAAGCGACACTCCCAGCCGAGTGCGGAAAATATGTAGAAGAACACCACACAGAGCCTATCAAAGATTTACTAGAAAAATGCCACGAATATTACCACCAAAGTATGAACCTGATTAAGAACACTCAACAGAAGAGTACTGTAAAGGCAACGGCATCTTCAGCTACAGATTGCCAAAACAAACCGCATAAAACAAAACCAGTACTGTGCAAACATTGTAGCACCCCACATACAGAAAATGGAATATGCGATAAGAATCCCACTTATCAAGAATACCTGAATACTATTATAGCACAAAAACTGGGGAAGATGAATCAAAGAAAATATAGAACAAAATGTCATTTTTGTTTGGCGTATGGCCACAGACGTTTCGAATGTGAAGGAGTAAAAAGAATACAGAAAGCAAAAGCAAATGCAGCCACAAACATTACAACAGACAGTTCAGCAAAGAACTTAGAAAAAGTAAACATCACAGAGACGAAAACAAGAACAAATACTGCAAATACAGAACAGACTGAGTTTTACCCAACAGACTTCGTACCATATTTCAATAACGTTGTCAACAGCAGTCAGCCGCACTCCTTAGTAAAAGAGGAGAATATTCCACAAGCAAGAAATGAAATGAACAAAACATCCAGACTGTCGTTAGGAAAACTAACATTCCATGAGGGATACATTAATGACACAGTATGCACATGTGTACGCGACACAGGGTCCTGTCTTATCAGTCTTCGGAAGACCCTAGCTGATCCTAAAGACTACCTAGATGAGTACATCTATTGCAGAACTGTTTCAGGGAACAGTAGAGAAATATCCTATGGCATGGGCCAATATAAAATCACCTTTCCTATCAGGCAGAGTAACTTGCGCATTATTAGACAATCCTTGCTGCGATTTATTAATTGGAAATGTATTAAATGTAATAGACCACACAGAGTCCAAAACCCAGACATGGCAGAAAGTTAACACCCCAACAAACACTGCCTTAACTACACCACTCATCATACAACAACATGATGAACAGACCAAAGTACCACACCAGACCAACGTGACTACCATCTCACAACAAGAAAAAACAGAAACTGGTGTGTATCAACAAAGAAAAGAATGGTACAGATAACAAGCATTTCACAAGGGCGGGAAAAGATCACAAAACATCATGGTACATGCTATACCTCCTGTTAACTACACACATGCCCAAGTGCACACAATGGATGGTTCTACTCGCACTACTCATTGTAAATGCAAAACAAATGACTTCACTAACAGTTTTATTCACACATCATCATGACGCAACACAGATGATATTACTCATGACAAACCAGCTAACTTTGATACTTACATCAGTACTGGTGAACCAAAGTTTGTTGTTACCACTGATAAACACTATGTCAAATCAACTCAGACACATACTTAGGCTGAACAATGTAAATCATCAGTCGGTGGAATTACTGACAAAAATCAGCAACAAAGTACCCTACATATTTTGGAAAAAATACACAAATTGCAGAGCAGTGTACAAACATGTAAGATTACATTTCAAAACTATACATGGTGTATTATTATTATTATTATTTGAACTATTGGATGTATACACACATGTACGAGTGCAGGTTTGGAGATAGCACTCAAAATGATCGCAACATTAAATTTGTAAATCCCCACCCGTCGGAACATTAATTTTAACCGTAACCCACTTTATATCCTTAGATCGAGTAACTCCAGAATTGCCTTGTCTGTTGTACGACTCCAGCGCTATGATACTAGCACACTTCATTGTATAGACCAACATAAAAGTTCCTTCAACGTGAAAAGTTTCATCGGCAGAACAGTAAGACTCAACATGTGATTTCAGGTATCTAACAGTAAGCTATACCCATATTGACTTCGTTTCAAACGAGTATCTACAGAGTCCACATTTTGAAATCGACTAACAACGACAAGAACTTCACAAGTACAGACATTCATTTCCAGTGATCAGTTTAAGGAACCAGATGCCAACCTACAAACTATGGCAAAGACAGTCACAGACAGACGCACCATGGCCACACTCATAAGTAAGGCCACCGAACTTAAAACATTAATACATATTTTACAGGTGTGAACTCCAATAATTTTACAGAACGGACTTACAAATTGTCCAAACTTGGTGCAAAGTCTTAATCACTATACAGAAGAAAGGACAATATCATGATATACAGAGTACGTCAATAATCGATTGAGAAAGAAGAAATGCCAAACATTCCAGCACCGCAATGAACATTGAACACTGGTAATTTAATTACGTGTGCATAACTTTCACAGGACAAGAACAGTATCCTATAAGTGCATAAAGGCAGCGACGATGAACATTTTATTGTAAATTTATTAAGTGCATGACATCCAATGTCTAATTTTATTTATTATCATAGTAGTTTGTATTGTTAGAATGTGATATGTACATATAAACGTAAGTACAGCTGTGAAAGGTATAAGTTGTAATGCTGAGAATCAACGCCTGGCAATCCCAATACGCGAGTGTTACCAAACTTGCCTTCGCGTGTGGGGGATGGCCCGACGAATGACGCTTAGCAATAGTGTTACAAAACTAATACCATATTGTTGTAACAATAAGGGATATACCAACAAAAGAGATTAATAATAACTCTCCAGAACAGTAAACGAGGTGTGCCCAAAAAGGGAAACAACTCACGGTCTGACATAAGATGAGGTAAGCGGGACTATGACATACATGAAGTATATTCGAACCATGACCACAACAGTGACATAGCGTGCTCATAAAGAATCGATTAGGGTGCATTAAATAGAGACGAGGGGGACCACGTCTGAATAGAGAGAAAATTTAAGAATGCTGTAAGAGGAAGTTGTAGCCTTATTCCAGGCGTGAATCAATGGAGAATCCTTAAACCAGCATAGCCACAATAACTATGAGATGATAATACACAGCGAATCGATTGGGTAACATGAACAGAATGTAATGTCACGGAGTGGGGATTGAAGAATATAACGAGGTATGACAAGTAGACCCAACCAGAACATCTGCCAGACCACGACAAAACCTTGAGAGAAACCTCAGTACTGAAAAAGAGAGAACAATAGTTATAGTTGATCTCGGAAAAGACCAGAGTAAAAAGGGACGCAAGCGTATACTGATGATCATACAGTCCCCTGACAAGGTTAAAAAGATGTATCAAGAGTAATAACAACAGAATGTGTCACATTTCCAAGAGAAAGTGCCACATTGTTTGTACGGGGGGAGAGTGTCAGGGTCTTGTATGTAAGTAATAGTGTAATTGCCGGTATGTAAGCGAGAGTCAGTGTAAGCAATAGCTGAGGTCAAGGGCAGTAGGAGTGTCACAGTGTGAACAGAGATTAACAAGCCAGTGATCAAGTCAAAATGGTTTATTCTTTCATTGATGACAAAGCGTTGATGTTAGATTCCACTCACATCGAAGGTTAGATCTTAACTGCCCATACCAACCCAATACGTCACGATTGAGCATCTCCCACCCCTTTCAGTCTCAATGCTCAATCGTGCTGTATCTGTGTTTCTCACTAGATCCTAATAATACCCAATACTGTTACACCTCCCCATGTTAATTAAAGAATTTTCCTTTTAAAGGAAAAATCTTTACTCTAAATCCCCATACTCTATTCCCTCTTTGTCTTCTAATCTTCCCTAAATTAAGTTTGAGTAAATAAATTATCTTTTACTCTTTCCCCTGTTATATAGTCAACCCACTTCTTCTTCGTTCCTGGCCCTTCAATCAAACATATTTACATATCTTTAATAACATTTCAAATTTAACTTTATATAATACATCATTACATCATTACACGTCTTCTTAAATACTCCTTCTTCTCTTCATAAGTAACCTGCTTAAAATCTCAAACGCTAACACCAACTCCTTATTTTATCACCAATGCTACAAATCCCCCACTTTCAACTAACCTGAAATTACTTTCACACGATAGGAAGACAAAGAATCGGTGGCCACCGGAATTTAAAAGAAGAAATAGAACTCTTTCAAAAACAACATTCACCTAAATCACACACCCCTTTACACCCCTATGTTCTTTGAGATTTTATGCAATAAATTCTAAACCATTATATCTCCCCCAGTACCACTCATTATGGTAACAGTTTATGCTGCTATCTACAGCATCATCATCCAAAAATATTCTTCACTTCTAAGTGTCTATATAAGAGACACTACCTTACCTCAACCTCACATTGTAATGTAAACCACAAAACACATCCCGAAGACACAATTAAAAAGGTCATCCCTTAAGACCTCCTCCAACACAACACCTCACATAACCTCATCGCCTCGTATAACTAATCTTCTCCAATACCTCAGGTTCTCTCTTAATGTCCATTTCTTATGGGCATATCTACTAAAATGCTCCACTTATGCCGTTATCAACAGCAACCTAGTAACCTTGAAATCTCCCTTTAAATATTAACCATCAAACACAACATTGTAATCTGACCCACTTATAAACATTTACATCCTGCCTAGGCCATGTAACCCAATGTCTCTCTAAAATCTTCCACCTCTCAATTCATAATTCATGCCGTAATCTACAGCAGCAAAAATAACTACTCATGTCTGTGACTACTTGTAATCAACTTTAATCTCAGTCCCTTTATTACGGACCCACAAACACCCCATGTCACTATGTCTCCCCTTATGTTCACACTTTACCCTTTTCTATTATACAGTTATCCACAGTGTCTAGTCAAACATGGATCCAATTCATGTTTACTCTTCATCTGGGGTAATTTTCTTATTCTTCTATAACCCAGCAATCTCGTGTATATCATGGCTCTTCTGACCCCCCCCTGGAAACCATGTTCAAAACTTTCCCCTCTTTTTTTTCTACTGCTATATTCATTAATCTTTTCTCCTCCCATGTGGCTTCTAATCCCATATATTTCTAATGAATGCTTACTTTAGTGTATCTCTAAAGTTTCCCATAACTATTTTACTTGTGTAGTAACCCCGTCTACAGTTCATAGCCCCTTTAACCTTTCTACGCTGATAATCACAGCATCAAAATATCTATGAACTTCTTCTTCACAAAGAGAATGTGTCTCTCTATTAGTTCTCCGTAGTTTTATTAACTCTTTTCTGAACGAAGGGTCATAATTAAAGCCCCCTGTATTGTCTTTATTCTAGACGAAAACCTTGTAAATTAAACATAACTTAATTAACTACTATTTAACACACAAAACAGTGAAATAAAATCACAACAGGACATCAAATCCCCCCCCCCCCCCAAATTTTTTGTAACAATCATTTATATTTTCCCGCAACTCAAATAAAAGTATGATGATGATAGTGATGATGATGGTGACGATGATTAAAATAAAACAACATACATCCTAATCTATTTTTACCTACTACTACTGGTCTCTTTTACGGACCAGTAGTTTACACATAAAGGTCTACGAACACAATAATCCTATTCTAAAATAATAACAGGACCAAATCAAGCAAAAAAAAATTTTACATATGAGGCATTGAAAGCTCAATTTCAATAAACACAACTGTCTTCTTGCTAAAGAGAAGGTTTTCAAAAAAAAAAAAATATATAATTCACTTAGAATTAACCACTTAAAGTGACCCAGCAACATTAGCCTCCTTTTCTAACTAATGTAACACCTATCTATTTAGCCAAGTCATGTATAACAAAACAACTCCATACCAAGCATTAATGCCAAAATACGTATATACATATATACAAATATCCCTCTGTTATCTACAGATTATCTTAATGCGGAACCATACTTGTTCCCCTCAACCAAAATCATTACTCAACAAGTGACCGTTCCTTTTTCTGGAAGTCAAACATTGATTATCTCCCCTCAGAATTTTCTATCTTTTTCCAGCCTAACTCCATATACATCATCCTTTTAAGCCAGCACTGTACCCTACAAGTCGACCACTTTATCTACCACTAATGCAGCAGTCATCTATTCACTTATTAATTAACCTGTGGCTCGGATTTTTACCAAGCATCACTACAACTTCCTAATCAATCTTACCGCTATCAACGGTATCTCCATCCTCCTACGTCCAACACAAATTTGGTCTATTTATTATAGACCTCTCACCAAAACAACTAATTCTACTTCTAATTTCATTTTCCTGCATCAGTACTTTCTGTATCTCACCATCATTACCTCAAATCTCTCCTACCCTTTTCATATCGTGACTATAATCAAACCAATCACTCTTATCGGAACACCTTTTCTAACATTCATTTACCTCCTCTTGTTTACCTTCGTATCTTTCACTCCTATTTATCGGGATTCTTTCAGAACAGCAACTCACGTCAGTATATACAACGGACCTCATTTTTCTCATTTCTCCGTATTAGGCACTCCTGCTTCGACATGTTCCTGTCAAGAATACTAAAGATGTTTTATGAAACGTCAGTCATAATATTAACTCTCTTTCCGTCAACCTGTCCTACGACTTCTATAATTTCCTTCCAAGATCACACATTCCAAACCAAAAGACATCACACTTTAGCACAAACAAAACAGAGGCGACGACTATAGCTAAAGAAGAACAAACAACAACAATTCCGCTAACCGAAACGAAACGATTGATATTGACAACAGGTGTAACAAGGCTATTCAATTCTCTGGACTTATCAAGCACTCTTCGCATATTCACACGGACAATGATACACAACCTCACTCTCATCTCACGACTATTCTCGCATCGCGACAATCTAACATGTCCCTTCTATTACTACAAAAAGCACTTTAGACGCCACCTCAACATTCCAGCAATCATTCACCACATATCAACACGTATTGATCTCCTCAAAACACATTGACACAAGACATGTTAACGCCACTCTTATATTTTTTTTCTATATATTTCACTTAGGCGACGTCATCACACCTCTCTCTTACTTCCTTCATCACGACGAACACCTGTCTGACTACAGTTATACTCACGTATGAACACCGCACAACTATACGAATTTTTCCAGAGGACTCTCTCAATTCACTGCTTTCTTATATCTCTACTTCTATACGAAGGTCAGACCCTATACATGACAATCTTGCAACTTATATTGTTTTCACAGCACTATCTACTATTTCTTCAAAACAAACCTCATTCCAACAGATCCCTAATCTCGTAACTATCATTCTATATTTCTCCACACACAACACTTTCTTCTTTCTCCGCAAGCACGACGTAACTACTACAGTCTTAATTGTCACATTCAACTGTCTACTTTACACACAGGATATTCAGTACTTCCTCAATCTATATCTCCTTACCAGCCAGTCTCGGTTCACCTATCAACAATACTATTCTTTCTTCCCAAACCAACAAACAAAACTATCTCGGACATCACGTCATAGCTCTGAGTCAAACTATTTCTAACACGAAGATTCATACTTAATTTATCTCTCACCCTCTACTAATTCTGTCCTGAATCTACCCTATTTTACTTAATATACTCTCCTTACATCGTAACCAAATAGTAGATATCCTGTACCATGCTACCCCAAAAAATTCATCCAAGGAACTTTAACCGTTATATAGTGTATCCAAATTAAACACTTCACTGTCTTTCAATACATTAACCCGTCTTTCACCTATAATGTCATCTTCACTATCTGTTGTCCACCTGTTAAAGAACTCAGGTCTTAAGGTCATAAGGTCTTCTATTTTACTTAAGTCACTTTCTGTTGTTGAATAAATTCCCGCTACCTGTCTACCACTATTCTTCTTCTTAAATGAGTTCTTTCTATATCCTTTATTTGCGTCAGTCTGTTCACTGTTTTCTGTGTACCTTATGTAACGTTTATACCTTCCCATCTCGTCCTCAGATGACACACTAATAATAGTTCCCTCATCAGATTCGTTATAGTTTACTGCAAACACGTCGGCCCTATTCCCATAGTCACCTTTAAAACGTCTGGCTTTCTTTCTCTTTCTCGGTCTTCGTCCCTTAACTTTCCCTACATAGTCACTAACTAAAACTCTGTCCGTCTGTCCACCAGTCACTATTCCGTATGAGGGAACAACACTCTTCAATTCAGGATCTGCTCGTAGTGCAACACTCTCATTCTCCGAATCCTCAGTAATTATATCTGTTTCAGCATCACTATCATATTCGGCTGTAGGAATATCTTCTCCGTAACTTGAACTCTGACAGCTAATATTCCTACACCATTTGGGAATTAGTTTCCTGTCTATAGCTGAGGAATTTGACATGGTAGTACCCCTATTAACTATCATACTTTCTTCAATACTTCTCCTCTTTATCTTTCTGTCGTTCTTGGTCCTCGTCTGTCCATCTTTCCTAACTTCAAGCTTGTCTCTCTTAGTCAATTGAGTTGGTTTTGACCGATTCTCTATGAAGTCAGTTTGAGTTCCCTTTGTTATCTTGCTGACTGGTTGTACCTGAGTCTGCGTACTACTTTCTGTCGTATTACCTGCTTGCGTCTGTGTCTCTCTATTTCTTTTCTTTACTACTACCGTCGTCTTCTTTTCCTGTCTACCAGTCACATTCGCAACCATTTTAGGTTTAATCTGTATTTTACTTACTGGTTCAACTCTGTCTTTTACACCTGAGTTTAGATATTGTCTTTGTCTTTTTTCAAACCATTCGTCACGTTTTTTCCTAGCGCTTACAGTATAGGATGGCCAAATCCTAGAATAATCTCTCTCATGCCCATTTCTGTATCTCTGATCATTGTACCAGCTCCTAACCCTAGTCATCTTTGGACTAACATAAATGCTTCCATACTGCCCTCTATTTTCATCAACTAGTGGCTGTCCTCGGCTATTCTTGTTGTTCCTTTTTATCTCATTACCTCTTACATTGCTCTGTAACCAGTGTACAAAACATTCTACCTCGCTGACTGCCACCTTTAATTCTCCTAACCATGCAGTCACGTGTCCTAAGTCTCTGCTCAAGTACATTTTTACTCTTTACGCTATCTCAGCCGAAATAATTCTCACTTGTGTCGTGATGAATCTGCTCTGCTAAAATATTCCTAAACAGAGCTAAACCTGTGCTCAGGTGTCCACACAATTTCAATTTCTTAATTTAAAGAAGATGTGCTAAGGTGTCTTGTTCCGCCATGCTGAAAAATACTGAAACAAAGCAAGCAAAGAACCACACAATTTCAATTTCTTAATTTAAAGAAGATGTGCTAAGGTGTCCTGTTCCGCCTTGCTGAAAAATACTGAAACAAAGCAAGCAAAGAACCACACAATTTCAATTTCTTAATTTAAAGAATTTACCTACTTTTTATAGAAAACCTTAGTTATTTTCTAGTTTTAAGTATCACTCAGTTTTAACTTTTTAATTTAAAGGATACACTCACTTATTAGAAAAGCAAAGTTAGTTTCTTTCTTGTTTCCTGACTCAAGCCTGTAGCTTCTTCCACTCGGCGTCAGATTTCATTCGACCAACAGGAGCCCGTTTCAGCTAAAAATCAGTCGCAGAGTTCAGGTAGCTGAGCTGAGTTTAGGTAGCTGAGCTGAGTTTAGGTAGCGGAGTTTAGGTAGCCTGTCTCTTCTTCTCAGGTCACTTCTCATGGGCTGCCGGAAAATCTTCAACCCCTGGTTGGGTCCCGACCAGCTTGTTAGTCTTTGCCTTCACCCCGGGTGGGGTACATCATCGATGTCTTGATAGGGTCTTAGTAATAACGAGGCCCCAAAAAATTATCAGGATCAGCCGAGGCCCAGCGATAATTGACTGTTTCAAGAACTTATGGCCCGATCAACGAATTAACGAAGTCTTTTTCATGCTGTCCTGACAACTCATGATTAGCTCTTTAACTTTGAGCCTGGAAGAATATATTTTTTTTTTTACTTTTGAGCTACAATGTTCAACTTGAATTGCTGGTTTGCCCAAACTCTCAGGATAGGATCATTCCTGGTCAATCAGAACGATGTAAGGCAGCGGCTTTGATGGCTCTTGAAACGTAAAAATTCAGGCACCGTCCATGTTAAGCCTGTTGCTAACAATCAAACTGCAGAACGGCGGCCATAACAAACTTCCTGCACTGCGAACTCTGCAAAACGACTGGTATAACAAACTTCTTGTCGCTACTTTGATTGTTATCTGAAGTCTTAAAAAAGACTTACAAAGGACCACTCCTGGGCGAGCTTTTGGCCTCTGTATTCAGATATAACTACCATTTACGATTTAGTGGCCATCTTTTGGTGCGCCTGTTATCAGGTTCAGTAATTGTTCTCTAACGTGCCGCCAGTATTTTTTTTGTTTGTTTAGTTCTTGAACTTCTCCGCGATGTTATTCGTCCTGGCTTCGCATTGTTTTGTTTTTTCTCATGTGATTATCTTCAGGTTCTCATCCTGGTCACATGCACCATAAATAATCCTGTCACAGTGTGAACAGAGATTAACAAGCCAGTGATCAAGTCAAAATGGTTTATTCTTTCATTGATGACAAAGCGTTGATGTTAGATTCCACTCACATCGAAGGTTAGATCTTAACTGCCCATACCAACCCAATACGTCACGATTGAGCATCTCCTACCCCTTTCAGTCTCAATGCTCAATCGTGCTGTATCTGTGTTTCCCACTAGATCCTAATAATACCCAATACTGTTACAGGAGACATCACGGCTTGGCTAACGGAAGGTCAGGCAAGAAGTCCGTGGACAGACCCACGTGATATGGGAAGGTCAAGGAGGAGAGAGTCAGTGTGTGTGAGACAGCGGATAGAGACGGACGTGTGGAGATATAGCGAGTGATAGAACGATCGAACGATAGTGTTGTGACGGATAGATGAGATGAACGTTGTGTATTGATATTCGAGGAATGTACTAACTGTGATATGTGCGGGATGATGTGAGACTGTGATTGCGAATGGTCATACGGGCGACAGTGTAAATTTCGCCCATGTGAGCGAGCGTTTGGCTGCCTGTGTCGAATGATTGCTTAAGCGTGAAGTGAGACCATATTGTTATCCTGTAGTATAATGTAATAAAGGTTGTTCAGGAGACAGCTCCTGCGAGTTTCCAATTGCAGTCATGTGTTATTAGTATATGTGTGTCGTAGATGTTGTAATCTGCCTGTCCGAGTCCAGTGAGCTAGAAGGAGAAGATAGTTAGGACTCTGACATATGTGTATGCTTTCTTCTCCTCCCGCTTTAATTAGTTCAGCTGGTATCTCATCACATCCAGGTGATTTACCATTCTTCAGGTTCTTTATAGCCCAAGCAATTTCATCTAATGAGGGTTCAGGTTCTGTCTCTGCTATCATTGGCTCATGTATCTCATTCATATCCTCGCTGTCACTCATATCATACATTCCACGGCAGGACTCCTGCCATCTTTCTAGAATTTGTCTAGATTCTGTTAAGGTATTTCCCATCTTGTCACAGATAACATTCAATTGAGGTTGAACATTTCTTGCCAATAACTTCATTTCTTTGAACATTTCATAATCTTTTCCAGACTTATGATATTGCTCTATTCTGGTACAGCAATCTTGTATATATTGATTTTTGTCCTTTCTTGTGTTCTTTCTTATTTCTCGAGTTAAAAGATTTATACTTCATCCTGCTGTTATTGGATTCGCCACCTTTCTGTTTCAGCTCCCTTCGGTGTTTTATTAATTCTAACGTGTCTGATGTAATCCATGGCTTAAGTTGCTTTTTCTTGGTCGGAATTAGATCTTTGGCTGCAGTTATCAAGATATCTCTAGCTTGTACCGCCAGTTCATCAGGTGTCATTTCTTCTTGTACAGACATCAAGATCTCAAAGCGATTCCTAACTTCTACAGTGTATGCATCCAGTATTTTTGTGAGATCAAAACGAAGTGGCGTTGGTCCTCAGATAAGCTTTTTGAGTTATAATTTCAGATCTGCTTCTAATAACTGATGATCCGTATCATAGTACCACAGTAGGGTTTTCGCAGATGTTATGCTTGATCTCCATCTTCTTTGTATTAAAATATAATCTATCTGATATTTGGTAATATTGTCTGGAGACTTCCATGTGAAGAGTCTTCTTGGATGTTGTTTAAAAAGCGTGTTTGCTATCGTTAACTCATTTTCTGTGCAAAATTCAATTAATTTGTCACCTGCATCATTTCTATTTCCTAATCCAAATTTTCCTAAAACGTGTCTCTCATTTTCAGCTCTTCCTGCACCTACTTTTGCATTAAAATCTCCCATTATTATTGCTATATCATTATGACCAAAATAGAAAAGAGACTAGTGAAATATTTCTGCCACGTTAAAATACATGGTTGCATATCCACAGGATGTCACAGTCATCCCAGCATTTTTGGCTGTTTTTGATTTGTTAGCAAGTTTACATTCAGTAGTATGCCATTGCTTTCTGAATGATCAGCACTCATACCACTGTATTAAAACCATTGTAAGGTAGTCTGCTTCGAAATCGCCCACAGTGAATATGTTATGCGGGATTATGAATTGCATCCGTAACCCCTTCGCCACCCTTAATAAAATACATACATAAATAACCAAAATGGAGATTAAGGTTGAAGGCAAGCGAGTAAGAGGTAGACAATGATACAAGTGGGAAGATAACATCAAGAGATGGACAACAGCATTCTAACAGAATATACAATCAAGATGAGTGACATACAGTATTGGAGATCCATTGCAGCCAACTGTCATTGTGGATCGATTGATTGATTGATCTGCCCCATTCCCTTAATGAGACAAAATGACATAAAACATCTGTTGCATTCAACTGCAAGTATCAGCCACAATCATTCACCAACTTCACTCTACAAACTTCCTTATTTTTATTTCAATAACATCTTGCTTTGTACAGAAAAGCACAAAAGTAACAACAAAATATGAAACTGAATTTTAGGGGGGAGGGGGAGTGGAGAGAGAAAACAATTCCATTCACCATGTCAACAAACTAGCAACCTCTTCTCTTTCACTTCTAAAATCCCCTTTAAAAATTCAGCAAATGCCATTATAACAAATACAAAAATATTCCAATAATAACATGAATTCACACCTTCAGCCGTTCACTTCTAGAAACCCCACACACACAACTAGCTGTTCACTTCTAGAAACCCCACACACACAACTAGCTGTTCACTTCTAGAAACCCCATACACACAACTCTCCATCTCACAGCTGTCACTGCCGGTGTGTGGTTGTTAGCACACTCACCTCCCAGCTTAGTAGCCTTCAGCTCAAACAACCCCAGAGACAGCATTGTTTGGGGGGTTGATCCGGCTTCATAAGTCAACACAAGTCAAGGGCCCTGCCTTGACATGCCTTCATTCATATTGGGCATATGGTGCTGGCAGCACATTTGTATAAACCAAACAGCACATGATGGTGATGTGAACTGTCTTTAGTTCACAGGAAGCCATTTGGGTACACTTGGGAGCCCAGGGTAATTTGTTACATTTGGTCTCCATTGGGATTTGAACATTTGACCATGGGGATAGCAGGCAAACATGCTAGCCAGTGTGCTATCACAGCTTCTACTCCATAAGCTGGCACTAGGTCAGCACGGCCGAATGGATAAGACCGCTTGTTCTTAAACATCCGGTGTGCTGATGCCGAGAGAGCTGGTTCAACCCCTACACAAGTTAGTTGGACTAACATGTTGACTTCTCGTCCTTGACTTGGGGATGTAAATTACAAGTACCTCTGAAGTTGGAGTGGGTTCGCCTGGTGGCAAGGGACACTGGTAACAGGGAAAGTTAATCCCCAAGCAAAAATCAGTCCAGTGCACTAGAAGTAGTAGCACGTGTATGGACTACGCTTGAGTACAAAGCCAGCGAACAAAAAAAAAAATAATAATAATAAAGTGCTACTAAAATATGTTCTGGGAGGTAAGGTGACCGCCATGAAAATAACCACATCACCCGTTAAATGTTGTTTGATCAACCACAACGCCATGAGCAAATTATTGCTATCAACCCAATGGTGAGTGTCTGCCCTTCTTCCAAACACAATGCAGTGCTACCTGCACACCTTCAACACCTGCTGTGTTGCTCCATGTAACAGAATCCATGTATGTATCTGGATCTACTGCTCCCCTCTGGGCAATGAGTTTGAAATACTAACAACCCTGGAGTAAACGTTAAACACCTGGACTTTACTTCAGCCTGTCTACATGTGCAGTGTTGAATCATGTCCTGGTGACATCCCTCCTCTCCACAGATGGAAAGTTCCAGTACCTGCCTTGCACACCCTGCTGGTTTCTGGGCTTGGAGAGGGATAGGACAGCCTGGCAATACAGTGAGTGTGGATATGCTTCTTTGGTATTACGTCTGGAGAAAAGTCACTACTCACACCATTAGATGATCTAAACACCAGTAGATAAACTAAACACCAGTAGACGACCTAAACACCAGTAGATGATCTAAACACCAGTAGGTGACCTAAACACCAGTATGGTGACCTAAACACCAGTATGGTGACCTAAACACCAGTAGGTGACCTAAACACCAGTAGATGGCCTACCAGGTAAAACTCGTGACTTTCACAGGTATCACCAACCAACCAAATGGTTTGACTCTGGTGACAGTAGCAATAGCTTAATATCTGTAGGAGCTGTGCGTTCAAATTACATCCATCCATCATGTGCCATGCCGGTAAGCGTGGGCGGTCATGTTCTGCCATCTCACTCGATCACCAGAGTCGTGGATCAGCTCAGTGTTTCTGTCTCGACCATGCCATGAGGCCAAGCCATCCAGGTATTTGCTTCTAGGTCTTCCCCTTGGTCTGTTCCCTTCGATCTTACCAGTTGTTACCAAGTTCTCCAATTCATTTCTTCTCATAACATGCCCAAAAAATTTTGACTGTCTGCGTCTAATATCTCTAATCAGTTTACAATCTTCATTTGTTTCTTGAAGGACTTGTTAATTGGTCTTTCTGGCTGTCCATGGTATTCTTTGCATTTTCCTCAGAAACCACATTTCTACAGCCATCAGATGTTTTTCAGATTGTCTGCTCATTGTCCACGCTTCACATCCATATAAAAGTACAGGTTCTACGTACCTGTTTCTCTTTTCAATTGACATCTTTTTATTGGTCAGTATGGTGATGGTAACAATAGCCTAATATCTGTAGGAGCTGTGCATTCAAATTACCCACCAGGTAAAACTCTTACCCTTCAGAGGTATCACCAACCAACCCAATGGTTTGACTCTGGTGACAGTAACAATTGTCCGATATCTGTAGGAGCTGGGCACTCAAATTATGAAGTGGACACAGAGCCAACTACCTTTAACAATTCCCTTCGCCTTTAATGCTCAGAAGAAAATGTCAGGTGTGTGGACAGAGAGGGGATAGAGAAAGAGGAAGGAAGGAGAGAGAGAAGGGGAGAGAGAGAGTTGGTCTGACAGTATCTTAACAGACAAGGCAATCAGTAATCCTTTCAAATGAAAATCTGATCTATGTGAATAAGCTTTAATGCACATCCATTTCAACATTTCACATGTATAATTTGTATAAATTACTCATCTTTTTATTCATTACTGGCATTAGCTTTCATTACATCAGTTGAGTAGCAAGTTTCCAAGAAAGAATGAAAGAAAGAAAGAAAGGCAGACAAAAAGAAACAGCTTCATTTATGTTTCTTTTTATTTGGGTGTGGAAACATACAAGAATTAGAGAAGAATTACTGGTTTATTGTGACATTCACACATTTATATATTCATAAATCAATTAGTGTCATCAACCCCGACACTAACTTTTGATACGACAATGAGTGTCCAGTTTTCAAACAAACAGAAAGGAAAAGCCATTTTCCCCCCAAAACATATCATACAAGAATGGGGAGGAATTAATATGAATTTAGCATGACATTCACACACACTCACACACTGCAAATGAACAACAGAACTAGACAGACAAATGACACGGTTGGCATGCACTTCATGACATCGATGAGCAGGGCAGTCCGGGCGAGCCCATCTGTGTCAGGACCCGGTCCAGCCACTGAAATGGTCCATTGAGGTGGATCTCGATCCAGCTGGGTGTGCTGGTGACTTTCTGTCGCCTGGGGGTCAGAAAAGATGCCGGGGATTTGACAAAGTTGTATCATTTCTGATTACATATTCTAAAACAAACAACACATGTGACCTCTTTTGTGTTGCTGCTAGCACTTGGGTTCTGTGTTGTCACTACTGACCCAGCTGCACTTGGGTTTTATATTGTGGCTACAGATCCAGCAGCACCTGGGTTTTATGTTGTTACTACTGACCCAACAGCACTTGGATTCTATGTTGTTACTACTGACCCACTTGGATTCTATGCTGTTACTACTGACCCGAGAACTACTTTTTGCAGATGATGCAGCACTGACTACTCATACAGCAGAAGATCTCCAAAGGCTCATAGATCGTTTTGCAGCCGCCTGCAAAGACTTTGGGCTCACCATTAGCCTAAATAAAACACAGGTGATGGAACAAGATGCTGATGCGCCTCCGTCAATCAAAATCTCTAATTACGAATCGAAGGTCGTCCACGATTTTGTGTATTTGGGGTCGACAATATCAGATAATCTTTCATTAGAGACAGAAATCGACAGACGCATTGGAAAGGCAGCCACACCATTTTCCAGGCTAGCTAAAAGAGTTTGGGAGAATAATAGACTAACAGAACGTACAAAAGCTCAAGTATATAAAGCTTGTGTTGTTAGCACACTACTCTACGGGTCTGAATCCTGGACCCTGTACTCAAGACAGGAAAGGAAGTTGAATTCCTTCCACATGAGATGTCTGAGACGTATCCTGGGCATAACATGGAAAGACCACATAACAAACAAACAGGTGCTTGAAAGAGCAGATATTTCCACAGTGCACACCCTCCTCAAGCAGAGACGCCTCCGGTGGCTGGGCCACGTATCTCGAATGGAGGATGAACGTATTCCCAAAGATCTCCTTTACGGAGAACTAGCCACAGGAAAGAGGCCAACCGGAAGACCCCAAATGCGATATAGGGATGTGTGTAAACAAGATATGAAAACCATTGGAATAGATCCAGACAAGTGGGAGAGAGCTGCAACAAACAGATGCTCCTGGAGAAGAGATGTACGAAACGGACTGGTGCTCTTTGAGCGTAATCAGATCCAAAAAACTGAGGGGAGACGGCACAGGCTCAAAGAGCAGTCACTTACTGCGGGACTTGCCTCGTCTTACAGATGCGGAAACTGTGACAGGGATTGTCATTCTCGAATTGGACTATACAGTCACCAGCGGTGCTGCCAGGCACCTCCCAAGCGGCACAACTCTATAGTCCTTCAGGACTGAAAGAGGCCTACTACTACTACTGACCCACTTGGATTCTATGCTGTTACTACTGACCCACTTGGATTCTATGTTGTTACTACTGACCCATTTGGATTCTATAAGGGGCGTTCATTTGAAACCTGTTCCAATGGCTTTATTACAAAAGCATGAAAGAAACATTAACAGGTGTGGTAGAATTAAACAAAGCATTCATTTTGAATGAATTATGCACAATGGGTTGATCAGAAGAAGTCGCTGTAGGCATTCAGGCACCGCATCCCATTGCTTAGGTAGGCGGCGAATGCCGTCCGCAAAAAAAGGATTGTGGTTGCTCACTGAACCAAGTGTTTACCGCTTTCATTACGTCTGCATATGTGTGAAATCATTGCCCCTTGAGAGCTTTTTTTAGAGGTCCGAACAAATGAACATCACATGGTGACAAATCAGGACTATAGGCTGGATGTTGCAGAATTTCCCACTTCTTCCTTATTAATGCTTCCTGCACAATCTTTGCGACATGCGGACGACCATTATCGTGCAACAAAATCACACCGCGAGAAAGCTTTTATTCTTGATGGCTTTTTGCAGCTTGTCTAGTGTTTGCAAGTAGTGGGTAGAGTTGATGTTGGCACCAGGTTCTTTAAAGTTGGCCAACAATAGCCCTTCATGGTCAAAAAATGTGCTCAGCATAACCTTACCAGCGGAAATCTGTAACTTGAATTTTTTGGCTTTTGGTGACCCAGCATGCTTCCATTGCATGCTCTCTCTTTTGCTGCTTGGCTCAAAGTGGTGACACCATGATTCATGCCTGCCACTATGCGGAAGAGAAATGCATCACCCTCCACTCTGTAACACAGCAAGTGGTTCAAACACCATCCCCTGCATTCCTCTTCTTGGTAGTCGGTCAACATCCATGGTACCCACTGTGAACACACCTTCCGATATTGCAGTTTCTTACAAATGATCTTTTGAATTGTCCCAATTGACACATCAAATTCTTTCGCTAGCAAACGTATGCTTCAACAACGGTTCATCTGTACTGCTGCATCAATTTTGGCGATGGTTTTTTCTGTTGCAACAATATGCGCTTGACCCGGCCGTTGAAGATCTGTCGTGAACTGACGTCCTTTCCGAAACATTTGTGCCCAGTCTGTCACTGTTGTTTTTAACACACATTTGTTACCATACGCTGCCTGCATTCTTTGATGAATGTCCACTGGTCGACATCCTTCAAATGAAAGAAACTGAATCACCGCTCTTTGAACGGATTTTGGATCAACCCAGCCTTTTTTTCGGCGGTCAGAAACAGAACCTATGCATCAAGGGACGATAAGTACTTGCTCTTTTATTCATTGATCAGTACTTATCACATGACTAAGACATGATCATGTTCAATGTACGCAATTACGCACAGTGCGGCATGAACAAATTTCAAATGAACACCCCTTATATGTTGTTACTACTGACCCAACAGCACTTGGATTCTATGTTGTTACTACTGACTCAGCTGCACTTGGGCTCCATGTTACTGCTACTGATCCATAAGCACTTAGGTTCTATGTAGTTATTACTGTCCCGGGAGCACTTAACATCATTCTAAAACAAACAATTCATGTGATCTCTATTCTATGTTGTGGCTACTGACCAGGCAACACTTGGTTCTATGTTATTGCCACTGACCCAGAAGCACTTCTGTTACTGCTACTGACCCATTAGCACTTGGGTTCAATGTTGTTGCTATTAACCCAGCAGCACTTGGGTTCTGTTACTGCTACTGACCCATTAGCACTTGGGTTAAATGTTGTTACTACTGACCCAGCAGCAGTAGGATTGTATGTTGTTACAACTGACCCAGCAGCACTTGGGTTCAATGTTGTGGTTACTAATCCAGCGGCCTTTTGGCTCCATGTTACTACTGCTATTGATCCAGACTCAGGTAGTTATTGTTGTCTCCATATTCCAATTGATCATTTCATTGGCACCTTTAAGTCTTGACAGACGATAGTTTGGTATATAGTGCTTCAAAAAGGCTTAATAACAACGACCCATGGCGGTGGCGAGTGTGGCTGATAAGGCCAATTCGTGCTGTAAATGTTTGTCCACAGTGGATGCATGCGAAAACATGGTCATTTCCATCACCATGCACCATCTTACGTCTTTCACGCTGTGTGTGTGCATTATCTGCAATCATTTTCTCCTTTGTCTTTATTCCATTTCTGATATTTGCCCTCCATGCAATACGTTCAGCGGCGACTTGCTCCCAATGTGCATTCTCAATGCCTGTATCAATCATGTCCCGCTTACACACATCTTTGTATCGTAGTAGAGGCAGACCCTGAGATCTCCTACCCATCTTAATTCACCAAAAAAGATGTCCTTTGGTGTTCTACCATCATCCATCCTCCTAACGTGTCCTATCCATTTAAATCAACGAAGACTGAGAATGGAACACACCGTCACACAACCTGATCTTTCCAATACTTCAGTATTTGTGATTTTGTCTTGCCACTTAATACCAAGTATTCTTCGCAGACACCGCATATGAAAGCTGTTTAAACGTTTCTCTTGGTGTGAGTAAGCTGTCCAGGTTGTAGTTTGTAAGTTGTATGTTATAAGTTTTGTGTCAGGTCTTAGATATGACTGAGCTACCGTATGACAGTAGACGGTACTACCTGCTTTCTGTTAGCATCGAATGTGGGGCGGCGCTTACCAAACCCGACACCCCACATCGTGCCAACAGCTTAGGGCGGAAGAGCACAATTGGGAGGGTACAAGCCTTATCCTGGTGCGAGGAAATACAATCTAAAGACAAAATGTCATGGCAGGGCAGACCAGGCCCTAAGCCTTGGTTGGTAGCTGGCCTAGGATCGAAGCTCTGACAGGCGGACAGTTAGAGCATTGCTTTGCTGATCCAGCAGCTTCTGCAGCTTGTCTTGCTCCAGACTTATAGGTGTTACCTTTCCTCTAGCGTAGACTAGGCAGGCCGAGAGAGGGATCATGCTGCATCGGCAACACATGGTCTCTATATTTTAGCCCAGGCTTTGTGCTATGGAGAGGCAATACCTCCATCCCTGGTCTTAACTGGTCTCAGAATTCAATTGATAGCCAGTAAGAATTATAATGTAACAAACAGGCATCCTTGTCTCACTCCTGTTCTTGTTTCAAAAAATATTTGTCAGTTATATTGCTCTTATTAAATATATTTTCTGTGGAATCCTAGTGTCTTAATTTCCAAAGAGATTTCCTATCAATGCTGTGTGTGGCCTTTTCACCACTCACAAATCCTATATAAAGTGGCGAGTTCAGTTCAGAGAAAAAGAGACAGACTGATATATATAGAAAAGAGTGAGGGCACAGCTGAAGAAAGAAACAGTCAAACAATGATAAATGTTCCACCAACCTATACTCAGCACCCCAGCCTTTGACAAAACTCATGCGGATGGTACACATGTGAGTCAGCTGATAGACAGACTCGAACCCTTGATTCACAGATTGGGCTAGCAGTGCAGCAAACTCTTGATTATTGAAGATTTTTAAGTTGCACCCTGTCACAAACAACAAACATAAACTGTCCAGTTAAATGCATTCCAATGTATCACAGCTTTTGACACAACAGTCACTAATGCATTCCATTGCACTGGATATTTATAACATAAACGCTCTATTTTCACTCCTCACAAATACATTCTGCTGTGAAACTCTCTCACACACTCTCTCTTTTTCCAATTCAAACACTTTCATTCTCTTTCACATTCACTATCTTTTCCTTTGTCACTAACTCTGTCTCTTTCACACTTGAACATGTACTCCCTTTCTCTATATCTCTCGCTCCCTATTTCTCTTCACTCACTCTCATTCACTCTTGTGTTTTTCTCACCTGTACAGCCACTACCTTTTTTCTTACTCACTCCCAATCTCACTTCATTCACACTCACTCCCTTTTTTCACATACAGTGTCTCTGCCACTCCTTAGCTCACTCACACCCAAGTCGTGTCTCTCACTCATTGGTTGTCTCACTCACTCACTGTCTCCCACCCGTATTAATTACCTGTCTCTGACTCCTTGTCTCACTCTCAAGCACACATTGTCTTTGACACCCACTGTCTCTCACTCCTTGTAAACACCCTGGAACTCAAATTTGTCTGTTGTGATCCCAGATTTGGCAAACCTCACGAAGTTGAACGTTACTACACCACCTCTTTCTCCCCCAACATAACAACGATGCAAGAGATGATAGAAATAGATTCAGAGCAAAATTACAACAACTCTAGCATGGTAGCGATGGCGAAAGCCTCACTAAGTTGAAAGTTACTAAACCACCTCTTTCTCCCCCAACATAACGATGCAATAGATAGAAATAGATTCAGAGTAAAATTACAACCACTCTAGCATGGTTGCGATGGTGAGAGCCTCACCAAGGCTAGCAAACTTGCAGTGGGCACACCGGAGGTGATGCATTTGAGCTTCAACATATTTGTCATGGGAAAATGCTGCAATAACTCATGGACTGGACAGTCGCTGTGGCCACTGAAGCTGTCTCACAAATGAAATGTCTATGAAACATACATCAAACTGTCTGACTATGAGAAACCAGACTAAAGATTGTTATATCCATATCTAATTGTTTGCACACCTTCGGGCCTCATTTCCTTATTTGCCATCTTTCATAAGTGAACTTCTGCTCTCTGGGTGGGGTGGGGGGGGGGGGGGGTCTCGAGGTATGGTGCCTGCCTCAAAGGCTGGAGGTCCCGGGTTCAAGCTCCGGTGAGTGCCAAGATTTTTTCACGTGGACTTCTAGTAACAAAATTTCCCCTGATCTCTGGGTAGTGAGATCGGACATGTATTGATGTGCACGTAAAACATCCCTTGGCAGTTGGAAATCGAAAAAGAGTTGCCTAATGGCACTGCCTGGGCAAAATTTTGAGTTAAAAATCTACTCAACGTATTTCAGGATACTCGCCAGGGTTACGGAATTTGTGCACTGAGCTGAGATTCTCCGGACTAACTTCTGCACTTCTGCCGGCTCCATGGCCGAGGGGTTAGCAGCTTTCTCCGCTAACCCCGAATACTCTCGTCACGTGACGCGACAAGAATTAGCAGTGGTTCGAATCGCAAAAGTGACTTATGAGAGTATGGAGCCGGTCGCTCAGAAAGTCGTGGCGTGCTGATGAGCGTAATCTAGCCTAGAAATCAACATACAGCTGAAAGATGCTGGTGTTGACCGCAATATCCTGAAACAGGATGGAAAAGCGAAAAAAAAAAAAAAAAAAAAAAAACAACTTCTGCACTGCCTTCCTAACAAGGAAGGATTTATGTTTTAATGTTATTAAACTTTCTATTTTCATGTTTTCCTTTAGATCTGTTTGTGTTGTTCCTGAGGAATAGTAGTATAATCGAAATACTATTGTTTCGTAGTATACTTATTTTTATGTTATTATTATTTTTAAATAAGTAAAAAACTAAATCTTAAATGTCTTTCACTGTGGTGTCGAGCCATCACTTTTAAAACTGTGATTATGTGTTTTAAGTATTCCTGCCAAAGTATTATTCATTTATTCACTTCATATTATATATACCATCAAACAGCTCATACGTGAGGATGACTTACCACCCAGTGCCTCTTCATTTCACATCTATGACTCTAACCTGGGCAAACCCACCCTCTACATGCTGCCTAAAATGCATAAACTTAACAATCCTGGAAGTCCGATAGTTTCTGCCTGCTCATGCCTGACTGAACTGATCTCAGCGTTTCTTGACAGGATTTTCCAACCTCTAGTTGCGAATCTCCCGTCATTCATCAAAGATACAACGCATGCGTTACTTCCATTTAGCAAGAATGCTTAACAAACCACATATGAAAAATTCAATAACCATGTAGGGTTCTGTAACAACCTACATATGAATGATTTAATAACTAACAAGGATACTGTAACAAACAACATATGAATGCTGTAACAAAAAACATATGAATGATTAATAACCAACAAGTATGCTGTAACAAACCACATATTAATGTTGTAAATGTCACACATAACAGCCCATGCTTACGCTGTAACAAACCACATATGAATGTTGTAAATGTCACACATAACAGCCCATGCTTACGCTGTAACAAACCACATATGAATGTTGTAAATGTCACACATAACAGCCCATGCTTACGCTGTAACAAACCATATATGAATGTTGTAAATGTCACACATAACAGCCCATGCTTACGCTGTAACAAACCACATATGAATGTTGTAAATGTCACACATAACAGCCCATGCTTATGCTGTAACAAAAACATATGAATGTTGTAAATGTCACACATAATAGCCCATGCTTACGCTGTAACAAACCACATATGAATGTTGTAAATGTCAAACATAACAGCCCATGCTTATGCTGTAACAAACCACATATGAATACTGTAAATGTCACACATAACAGCCCATGCTTACGCTGTAACAAACCATATATGAATGTTGTAAATGTCACACATAACAGCCCATGCTTACGCTGCAACAAACCACATTTGAATGTTGTAAATGTCACACATAACAGCCCATGCTTACACTGTAACAAACACATATGAATGTTGTAAATGTCAAACATAACAGCCCATGCTTACGCTGTAACAAACCACATATGAATGTTGTAAATGTCACACATAACAGCCCATGCTTATGCTGTAACAAACACATATGAATGTTGTAAATGTCACACATAACAGCCCATGCTTACGCTGTAACAAACCACATATGAATGTTGTAAATGTCACACATAACAGCCCATGCTTACGCTGTAACAAACCACATATGAATACTGTATATGTCACACATAACAGCCCATGCTTACGCTGTAACAAACCACATATGAATGCTGTAAATGTCACACATAACAGCCCATGAGAATGCTGCAACAAACCACAAATAAGTGCTGCAATGACAATGCCTACAAAGCCAAGACTACCAACTACTAACCTGCGGGGATCTTACAAACAGTAGCAGGGTGCCAGCCATTGCGCAGGTTGCAGTTTGGGCTCTGAACAAAGACTGCGCTGTCACTCAGGCACTCAGCAAACACCTCTCCCCCTATGTAATACAACTGCACTCCTCTACCTGAGATCAGACACAAAATTATGTGATGTAACATTTGTCTGTAATAGAAATAAAAGCATCTAAGTCATAACATGGATTGTCTGATTAACAGATTAACTAGACTGTATATCATAGCACTCCAGGCACACCCTTGTGTGCTGAGTATCCCTAAGCATATGCAGTGTCAGGCTGCTTGGTTGTTTCCATAGAGCACCGATAGTAAACACGCCTATGATATCCCCCAGCTGTGGAATAATGCCTGATACAGCCACAAGTGATGCCAAATGATTTCACTAAACACTGACCTACATGTTGTGACATGATTTCACTAAATATTGACCTACATGTTGTGACATGATTTCACTAAACACTGACCTACATATTGTGACATGATTTCACTAAACACTGAACTATATGTTGTGACATGATTTCACTAAACATGGACTTGTGTGTTGTGACATGATTTTACTAAACACAGACCTATGTGCTGTGACACAAGTGTATTAAACACTGACCTGTGCACTGTGACACAAGTTTACTAAACACAGACGTGCACTGTGACACAAGTTTACTAAGCACAGACCTGTGCACTGTGACACAAGTTTACTAAACACAGACGTGCAATGTGACACGTGTATTAAACACTGACCTGTGCACTGTGACACAAGTTTACTAAACACAGACCTGTGCACTGTGACACAAGTTTACTAAACACAGACATGTGCACTGTGACACAAGTTTACCTAACACAGACATGTGCACTGTGACCCAAGTTTACTAAACACAGACATGTGCACTGTGACACAAGTTTACTAAACACAGACCTGTGCACTGTGACCCAAGTTTACTAAACACAGACATGTGCACTGTGACACAAGTTTACTAAACACAGACGTGCACTGTGACACAAGTTTACTAAACACAGACCTGTGCACTGTGACACAAGTTTACTAAACACAGACATGTGCACTGTGACACAAGTTTACTAAACAGAGACATGTGCACTGTGACAAGTTTACTAAACACAGACATGTGCACTGTGACACAAGTTTACTAAACACAGACCTGTGCCTGTGACACAATTTTACTAAACACAGACCTGTGCACTGTGACACAAGTTTACTAAACACAGACCTGTGCACTGTGACACAATTTTACTAAACACAGACCTGTGTGCTGTGATACGATTTTATAAACACAGACCTGTGTGCTGTGACACAATTTTACTAAACACTGGCATAATGTGCTGTGACACAAGTTTACCAAACACTGGCTTGTGTGCTGTGATACAATTTTACAAATCAATGACCTATAAGTTGTGAAAATGATTGTATGAAACAATGACCTAGGTGTTGTTAACATAACGATATGAAACATTGTTTTATCAATAACAAGCATTGATTGATTGATTGAGGAATCGACATCACAGCATTCGGGGCATTCCCATAAGTGCTCCGTCCCCATCTTCAGTAGCCAGCAAAGAGTTCCAACACTAATAGTACCAGTAGCAATCTGATTATAAGTCCGTCTCGTCTTTCCTCTGAGCGTTGAGCGTCGGCCAGATCCCCTCGTCACTCCTCGTTGTCTCATTCTTGCCAGACCATGGTAATCCATTTGCTCCTCCGAGGTGTGAACGTGCTCCCACAAGGCCGCAACCACATCTGCCTTGTCATGTATCAATACTCCACCAAGTTCTGCAGAGCCAGCCAATCTGTCCATCTGTTCATTTCCCAGCACACCGGCATGCCCCGGAGAAAAGATCCAGGCGATTCTTGTCACCCGTGACCTCCGAAGTGAAGCAAGCCACTCCGCACAAAGCCTGCCCGTCCTCACCCTCGTCAGCATGCTTTCTGAGTCAGTTACAATAACGATGTGTGTGTGTGCCGTATTCTCCATCCAGCGGAGAGCCGCAGTGACCACCTCCATTCTTAAGCTGGATGTTGTGGTATCATATGCCAGGCTCTACTGCTCCAAACATCGACCATTAGCTTTGGCTATGAACCCCCAGCCACTTCTCTCACCTCTTGACACCGAACCATCTGTGTAGATAATCACATCACCCGAGTGAGCATTGTCCTGAATTAGTTGCTGGATTTCCACTTCCGTGGCCCCTGGTGGCCACTCCCTGCTTAATGTGATTATAACTCGACACAAGTCTGACTGCTCCGCTGGCACTCTGACCCACTCCTCTCCAAGCCTAATGTTCTCCAAGGGGCACGCCTGTCTGATCGTATCCTCCGCCTGAGCCATCCATAATTTCCCTCTTATCAGTCGCTGACCCTTAACTGCGTCCAGCGCCTCATGCAGTGGGTGGTCTGTATCTGCAGCTACTCTGAGGCAGCATAACAATAAGAAGCATATGTGATATTACTTAAGTTTGACTGACCTTTGATCTGAAATGAATCTGTGATAAAGCAGCAGCTAGCACACCTGCCCTCAGCCCAGGGCTCATATGTTCAAATCCTCTCTGCTGTTTTCCAGAACCTGGGCTCCCATGTCTGCCCAGCCTAAAGTTGGGTACCAGAAAGTGTTCTAGGCAGTACATGCAGTTGGTGTGATACTGACCACACCACTCATCAAGTGCCGAATGGTGTTAAAACATGGCTCTAGCACCATATACTTAAAGTGCTTTAATGCTTGAAAATAATCCTGTATCCCCACCCCCCTTGCCCACCAAGTACTGACTTGACACAAAATTTGGAGCTATTCCTCATATGAGTGCTGAAATGCTATATAGGACTTGTTTTTCTGTGTGACAGTGAAACTTGGAATGTAAATGAACAAATGAGAAAGGCTTTGGAAGCAACAGAGATGTGGTTCTTGAGACGAATGCTGCAAATTTCTTGGACTGCCAGAGTAAATAACTAATGATTGTCTGAAAGAGGCTAATAAAAATTGAACATTATATGCAACTTTAAGAAAGAGACAAACGGCTTTCTTTGTCATGTGATGAGAAAAGAGGCATTGGAGAACATTGTGGCAACTGGAATGATCCAGGGGAAGAAAGGCAGAGGCCGACCAAGAGAAATGATGCTGGATGGATTAAGACGGTGGCATGGAGGAATATTAGCAGCAGAATTGATCCAGAACATCAAAGACCGAGATCTGTGGAGAGCCATAAACGCCTATGCCAGCTGGCATGGCACTTGATGATGATGACCAGCAAAGAAAAAAGAATATTGATAACATGTGTGATTGTGATAACCCTTATTGATGCTAGAGTATGTGCACTGTACTGAAATTCTCCTAGTGTCATCTATGTATATTGTGTGTTGGTAAGCAGGATGGACATCTGTATTCTTAAAAATACCCAGTGCACCTCACAGAACGCAAAGGGTTTTTCACAATGATGTACGTTCATGAGTTGATAAGCAAGTTGACAGAAGACAAACCTATGTGCCTGCGAGTCATCTCCACCTGCTGTGTCCTGTTGACATTCGATAACAAGCCCAGACAAAATCTCTCCGAATTGCTGGGGTCCGTGAAGCCATCCACCGTCAATGAAGGCTGGGAGGCGTGGAAGGTTTCTCCAACCCGCATGTTCAGCTCATAGTAAGCGATGGAACACCAGTACTCTGGCTCTTTGTATGTGACCGGCTGTAGCTCAGCACTGTTGTCTGACAGTGAGAAGACATGCAGACAGTACGTTTAGTACATGACAATCATGAAGTATATCAGCTTAAGACATGCAGACATCACATTTAGTACATGACAATCATGAAGTATATCAGCTTAATGACATTATCAAATAGTGCAAACAGTGTGGTATGAAATATGTAGGTGAAACAGGTTCATGCTCGGTCAACAGATCCAGGCAACATCTGTTGGATGTTAATAATGCTACCCATAAACCAGTCTTTACTTTACCCATTTCAACTGTGTGTGGATCATTTAGTGTGTCTGACAACCAGTTTACGAATGTGTAATTACCCCCATGTGAACATAAAGCTCTGAAAAACTGCCTCATTTTTCAGTTGGGATCTCTTTCACCGCAAGGCACCAATGTGCAAGTTTCATTTCAGCCAAATATCTTGTAATCTGATCCTCTCTGTCCTCATTTATCATTCATTCCCACTTCTCTTTGCACCCTCCTCTTTCCTTAGTCTTATTCCACCCCTGTCTTCCTGACCTTCCCTCAATGCTATCACCACTCTTTTTACATCTTAGTTGACACTGAACCCTCTTCACGCCAGCTGCCTACAGAACTAATGGCACACAATGATTTTTGTGCCATAGGATGACATCTCTGAGACCTTAGTTAAGTCACTTTTTGTAGTCTTCTAATGTGGTTGCATTATTGTCTTTTCGTGTTTGTGTGCTGACAATGTCCCTCCAGCCATAACACCCATTTGGTCACTTGTGCTGGTGTGCTTATAAAGTTCATTACACAAATAGACACACGTAGTATTATTTGGCGCTCACAGAAGAAGGAAATAGAGATCAGAAGACGCACTAGACAACACAAATTTTTGAAAGCTATAATAGTTACCGACCGGGATCGAACCTGTCGCCTCCAAATGACGACGGCGCCTCGCTGCAGGAACAAGTGTACTTCGACGCACGACCAACTAGACACTCAAATAAAGTGTCTTCATTGGTCGTGTCTATCATACACATGAACCAAACAACTATGGAATATGGACAGAATTCTGTATCAAACCATTGAGATATCACCATAGGTCTCATAATTTATATTAAACCAGCATAGGTCAAATAACAAACACACAAACACATCGGACCGTAATGCTGTTGTTGAGTATATATGAACAAACATTTTAAGAAGAGAAGTGATTGGTCGGTTCTAATGCTGTACACGTAAACACAAGAAATAAATGGGGAGAACCGTTGAGGCCACTAAGACGATTACGCAAATAGACACACGTAGTATTATTTGGTGCTCACAGAAGAAGGAAATAGAGATCAGAAGATGCACTAGACAACATAAATTTTTGAAAACTATAATAGTTACCGACCGGGATCGAACCTGTTGCCTCCAAATGACGACGGCGCCTCACTGCAGGAACAAGTGTACTTCGACGCACGACCACACTTGTTCCTGTAACGAGGCACCGTCGTCATTTGGAGGCGACAGGTTCGATCCCGGTTGGTAACTGTCAGGATCTTCTATTCGGCTCGTTGGCTAACACGTGTGAGACAGTACAAGTATAACGTATAACGTGATTCGACGTAAGACACAGCAACACAAGTTCTATGGATTTATTGCCACATTAAATACATAACGATAATTACAACGATCTACAATATATAACTCACAACCACAATACAGCTCATAGGTCTGACGCTCAAGATATCAGTCGTTCGGCTTACAACCACGGAGATTCACACAAACGCCTTGCTCTCATCACACACGTCCTTTCAAATGTCTGTCCCAGCTTGGTCTGAGATTATCACGCACACTGCCCACTGCCTCTCGTGGGGTCACGTGGCTTTGCGTGCGTCTGTCGTCAGCGCTGGTCGCGTGTCAGGTAAGAATCTCGCCAGCCGACAACTCTTGTCCGCCGGGTGCCGTAACGATGTTGCTGCGTAGCTAGGCTCTGACATTCTCCCCGGGTACCTCAATGAAAGATGCCATCTTTCATTCATGATGTATGTATATACTGGGGTAGTGTTAATTTCATGTCAGAGACTACTTTTTCCCAGTGTTATGCATGAAAATACATATAAGGCATAGAAATATATACAAAAAAAATGTAAGTTGCATTGAAATGACAAATGAAGTACAACTTTTAACACAATTCAGGTTTCATCCCCCTGATGCCTGGTTACCTTCATTGCAATAATACCCAGTCAGATCAGTAGCACCAGCTTCACGCATCTACCTCGCAGCTATTTGAAAAAAACGTAATAATATGATTGTTTTGCAACAACCATCTAGCCAGACTGAAATACGGCTTTGTATTTAGTCGTATTAAACACTTAAACTCTGCCCTCATTTGGTCAGGAGTTCTTATGTTGGTTTGCAATGTTGGCAGCTCTATGACATGCTTGGTGGACGCCTACCTGCTGTGCTAACCATTTGAGCAACAAAATGTCTATCTATACAATATACATTAATGAATATGTTTCAAATTATGGCCCTTGATGTAATTCACAAATGCAAGGGAAGTAATTTTGACATTTAAGAAATTCCATACATTACAATAATTATTTAATTTCTTAGCGTCATTGCTTGACGTTTCTTCATATTAACGAGAAAAAGTCGGTAATATGAATACATTAATCAAGATATGATTCTAAGATTACACTAATCAAAATAAATAAGTACCCAATTGGTATATTATATTTTATAGATTCAAAAGGATTTTACAAGTGTCATAAATTTTTGAAATTTTGTATGTCGTCTGCTAATTTTGCTAGACTTTTTAAATTACACCGGAAATACACACGAAACGCAAAATTTGGTTGATGTTACACTGTCTGAACACAAATGATCCGGTTTTATTTCGGAACGGATAGTAAAATGTTCTCACAGTTCGTGTCTGATGTTATAGTATCACAACGGATTATGATGGAATGTTCTTATTTCCGATGTGTTCACAACTTCTGGATAAAGATCGACTGTTCTTATTTCTGATGTTCAAACGTCGAACAATTTGGATTAAATTCGCTGCAGAGGTGGTTTAGGAGTCAATGTTCGGTCCACATTTGCACATGTTAAAATATCACGGTGAAGAAAATCACTCACAAATGTCACAATGGTAAAGTTCGCTTCTGGTAAGTGGTTAAGCGTCTGTGACATTGTTGTTGGTGTATATATACAATTAATATTGTTCTCATTCTAACACACACTACACAATTATACTACACTCATTACATGACTTGATTAAAATAAGTATATTATACATGTCGGTTTCTAAACCGTATCACAATTTTAATTATAGACCTTACACAGTAGGTGAATGGAAAAAAAATTCACTCATTGGTGGCTGTGTTGGGCTGAGTGTAATATTACACAGTGCACTCAGACATTGCTTACTGGGTCTGTCGGACAACGGGACAAAAGGTCGGCGATTGTATTCATTCTGCCGGGAATATGGCGAACTTCAAAACTGAAATTCTGAAGCTTCAAGGACCAGCGAGCAATCATATTATTTGATGGTACTGCGGAATTTATATACCGTAATGGACTGTTGTCAGTTTCGATGATAAAGTGACGTCCTAGAAGATATCTGGACAGCTTCGTCACACTTTCTACTAAGGCCAATGCTTCTAATTGCGGAATGGACCATGCCCGCTCTCGGGGCCTTAGTTTTCTTGATAGAAAACAAACGGGATGCAGGATGTCGTTGTATTCCTGCAATAGGACTGCACCGATCGCAATGGAGCTAGCATCTGTTCTCAATCTGAAAGGTAAACGAATGTTGGGCAATTTAAGGATGAGATTAGGTGAATTCTTATCAGAAAAGTGTGCCAAAACTTTATCAAATGCATTTCGTAGGCATTCATCGTTTACAACTTTTTCGGGTTTATTCTTGGTTAGTGAGTTAGAAAAAACCTCCGTCAGTTCTGAAAAATCAGGAATAAAGTTTCTGTAATAATTAATAAGTCCCAACAAACTGCGGACTTGTTTCTTATTTGTTGGAAGTGACAGTTTTAGAATTTTGGAGACAATTTTGTTGTCTGTCATGACAAAGCCATTGGATATTCTGTACCCCAAAAATGATATCTCTTGGTAAGCCATGCTCACCTTTGAAGGCTTCACTGTTAGTCAGTGCTGTCTGATACTAGGTAGTAGTAGTAGAACGTCCTGTCCAGGTGTCAATGTTATAGTTCCGTCGTTGTCTCTGTATGGACACAGATGTCGTCAGTATAGTGAATGATATTAGGAATGTCAGATAGGCGGAGTCGTATAGGAGACAAGGCCAGTCTGGAGTTACTGGATCTAAGGATATAGAGTGGGTTACGGTTAAAATCTTCCAAAAGGATTTTCAAATTTCATGTTGATATCATTTTGAGTGCTATCTCCAAACCTGCACTCGTACATGTGTGTATGCATTCAATAGTTCAAACAATAATAATACACCATGTACAGTTGTGAAATGTAATCGTGCATGTTTGTATGATCTTTTGCAATTTGTGTATATTTTCCAAAATATGTAGGGTAATTTGTTGCTGATTTTTGTCAGTAATTCCACCGACTGATGTTTTACATTGTTCAGCATAGGTATTCGTATGAGTTGATTTAACATAGAGCTTATGAGTGGCAGTAACAAAATTTGGTTCAACAATAATGACATAAGTAACAAAGTCTGCTGGTTTGTCATGAGTAATATCATCTGTGTTGTGTCATGATGATGTGGAAATATAACTGTTTGTGAAGACATTTGTTTTGTATTTACAATCAGTAGTGCAAGTATAACTATCCACTGTGTGCACTTGGTTATGTGTGTAGTTAACAGAGAGTATAGGAGGTATAGTATATACCATGATGATTTGTGATCTTTCCTCGCTGTTGTGAACTGTTTGTTTTCTGCACCTTTTTCTTTGTGCTGATACACACCAGTTTCTGTCTTTTCTTGTTCTGAGATGGTAATGAAGTTGGTATGGTGTGTTATCTTGGTCTGTTCATCATGTTGTTGTATGATGAGTGGGGTAGTTAAGGCAGTATTTGTTGTGGTGTTAACTTTTTGCCTTGTGTGAGGTTTGGACTCTATGTAATCTGTCACATTTAATACATTTCCAATTAATAAATCACAACATGGATTGTCTAATAAAGCACAAGTTACTCTGCCTGATAGGAAAGGTGATTTTATATTGGCCCATGCCATGGGATATTTCTCTACTGTCCCTGAAACAGTTTTGCAATAGATGTACTCATCTAGGTAGTCTTTAGGATCAGCTAAGGTCTTTCGAAGACCGATAAGACAGGACCCTGTGTCGCGTACACATGTGCATACTGTGTCATTGATGTAACCTTTATGGAATGTTAATTTTCCTAACGACAGTTTTGAGGTTTTGTTCAATTCCTCACTTTCTTGTTGAGCATTGACCTCTTTATATAAAGAATGAGGTTGAGTGATGTTAACAACATTATTACAATATGGTACAAAGTCTGGTGTTGTCTTCATGTCTGTGATGTTCACTTTTCTTACGTTCTTTGCTGAACTGCATTTTGAGTCTATTGCCAAGTTAGCTTCCTCATTGGCAATAGGGACGGCGTGCCCGCATGTTAAGGTACCATTTTCATTGAAGGTATTACAGACAGTGCATTTGTTGGCACTAAATACATCACAAGCCTGTGCTGCATGTACAGGATGTTTTTCTGGATTTTCGTCTTCTGACGCTGAGCTATCGAACAAGGCGGCATTGGCTTTGTTGGTCATATGCCTGCCTCTACAATCCATACGATAGTGACCGTAAGCCTTGCAGAGAAAACATTTACGTGCACTTTTGAACGATCTACGTTCTACGTCTTGTCTGTTTACCATATTTTGCAAGTATGTTAGGTACCCTGGGTTTTTATCGCACATCTCGTTCAAATGGTGAGACAATTTACAGTGAGTGCATTGTCTAACTCTATCAGAGGTAGGCCTGTGTGGTTTTTGCCTACTATAGTTGTTCTCATAGTTGGCTGCTGCTACCCAGTTACTGTCAGTAGCTTCAGTGGCAAAACACTGTTTATTTGCCGTATAATAGGCCGACCCACGTTTTTCCATTTCTTCCACACTTGTACATTCATTCTCCTGTAAGAACTTAGAAAAAGATGATGGGACAGAAGAAATAACTTTATCTCGAATAATGAGATCTTCTAATTTATCATAATTTTTGTTAATTTTGGCTGATGAAGTCCATTTGCTGAAAATGTCTCGGACTAAACAGAGGTAGTCAGAGAACGTTTGAGTTGATTTTGGACTCAGTTTACTGAATTGTTCTCTGTACCCTGCCTCGTCTAACATGAAATGTGCCATTATTTTAGATTTAATGTAATGGTACTCTTTTCTGAGGTCTTTGGGGATGGTTTCAATGACTTTAAGAGGTTCCCCAGATAGACTCCTCATATATAAAATATTCCATTCCGAAAGTGGAACTTGGTAATGTTCCATTAATGTCTCAAAATTTTGGGTAAAGGCTGCTATGCAGTCACCCGAGGTATAGTTACGAACGATACCTTGGTACTTTTTATACTGGTTTTCTTTTTCCAGTCTTTCAGATTTCTTTGACTCTTTATTCATTGCAGTCTCAGTGTCGAGTTGTTTAATTTTCAATTGTAATTCAAGTTCTTCTCTCTTACTCTGAGCTGCTATTTCTGCTTTCTTAAGTTCACTGTCTATCTCAGCTTGCTTTGTCTTTGCAGCCATTTCTACTTCGGCTTGCTTTAATGCTGTTTCATGCCTCTATTTGCTTGGCAGCTTTTTCAATCTCTGCCTGTTTCAAGGCTGTTTCTGCCTCAGCTTGTTTTGCAGCCATTTCTGCTTGTTTTAGAGCTCTTTCTGCTGCTCTTTCATCGCGTTCGGCAGCTTTTTCCTGAACAAGTAGGTATTCTGCGTATTTCTTCTCACTCCATTGAGTTAATTCATCACCTTCCAACTTTAATTTTAACCCCATATCGATGAAATCAAATAATGACGACATGATGGAGAAAATATGTCAATGAAAATCAATCACACACAATATGTTGTAAATGGTTAGTAGAAAAATAACTTACAATTGATTTGACTATACGATGCGTGCCCACTAATGCATACGTAAAGTTAAAGTGAAGAAAAATATACTCAAGTGCCCTTGGATATGGTGACGAATGGTTGGGCAATCGGGCTAGAAAACTGTAAGGTCGTACTTCGGAACCACTAATGACCTCTACGGCAGGGTTATGGATGGTACGCAAAAACCTGCTTTGTTTTTGGAGAGAAATAAGTTAGCGTGTGTTTGTTGGTGTGTGCCTGTAAGTCACTAAGTGTTGATTAGGTTTGGATGGCGTTGAGTATAATTGTATGTCGTAAATTTGTCGTCAACAGTGTTTCTTTCAACAGAAGTTACACTCTTTCCAAAACTCTTTGCGTTCCACAAACTCAATAAACAAAGACAATCTATCTGTATTTGAACACTCAATAACATTGATGACACATCACTTACATCAAGATGACATTCAGTAAGGACAAAGACATCAAGTTTACAAGATGGCGACAAGGTCAAAATGGCGGCAAAATCACAATGTTGACAAGGTCAAACGGTGACAATTTTCACAAATCACAAATGTTTAACACGTTTACAGGATCAAACAATATGTACTGTACATTTACTAATGATCTTAAACATATTTAGACAATGTAGTAATGGATCACACTGAGACTTTTCCGATCACATGTACATCACTATAACCTTGACAAATTTTACAAGTACAAGAATTATAGTTTTAAATCACAAAGACGAACAACACACGTCTAAATATATTAGGTTCTTAAATAAAGACGAGCAACCCACGTCCACACATGTCAGGATCTTCTATTCGGCTCGTTGGCTAACACGTGTGAGACAGTACAAGTATAACGTATAACGTGATTCGACGTAAGACACAGCAACACAAGTTCTATGGATTTATTGCCACATTAAATACATAACGATAATTACAACGATCTACAATATATAACTCACAACCACAATACAGCTCATAGGTCTGACGCTCAAGATATCAGTCGTTCGGCTTACAACCACGGAGATTCACACAAACGCCTTGCTCTCATCACACACGTCCTTTCAATGTCCTGTCCCAGCTTGGTCTGAGATTATCACGCACACTGCCCACTGCCTCTCGTGGGGTCACGTGGCTTTGCGTGCGTCTGTCGTCAGCGCTGGTCGCGTGTCAGGTAAGAATCTCGCCAGCCGACAACTCTTGTCCGCCGGGTGCCGTAACGATGTTGCTGCGTAGCTAGGCTCTGACAGTAACTATTATAGCTTTCAAAAATTTATGTTGTCTAGTGCATCTTCTGATCTCTATTTCCTTCTGCTGTGAGCGCCAAATAATACTACGTGTGTCTATTTGTGTAATCGTCTTAGTGGCCTCAACGGTTCTCCCCATTTATTTCTTATAAAGTTCATCAGCTCCAATGTCCGTGTTTGTTGATTAACTTGTATTGTTACAGCCTGGCTGTAGTCCAACCCACTAAATTTCTCATCATCAGGCTAGGGAGATCCTAGATTGGTATTCAAGCCATCAGGTCATGTTAGCCCAGTGCTTGACGCTCTCAGAAATTCCCTTCAGCTCATGTTTAGTATGGACTGCAATCTCTTTGTATGATTGTCCAATGCAATTATGTAATTCTCGCATGTCATCTGGATTTTGCCTTCAAGTATTATAAGGACATGAGGTCTGTTGATATAGGTGTGTTGTTTGTTTATAATGGTTATGTGGCCTGTTGACATGGTTATGTGATCTGTTGACATGGTTATGTGGTCTGTTGACATGGTTATGTGACCTGTTGACATGGTTATGTGGTCTGTTGACATGTTTATGTGGTCTGTTGACATGGTTATGTGATTTGTTGACATGGTTATGTGGCCTGTTGACATGGTTATGTGATTTGTTGACATGGTTATGTGACCTGTTGGCATGGTTATGTGATCTGTTGACATGGTTATGTGCCTTGCTGGCATAGTTATGTGATCTGTTGACATGTTTATCTGGACTGTTGACATAGTTATGTGATATGTTGACATGGTTATGTGATCTGTTGACATGGTTATGTGCTTTGCTGGCATGGTTATGTGATCTGTTGACATGTTTATTTGGACTGTTGACATGGTTATGTGATCTCATTGACATGGTTGTGTGATCTGTTGACATGGTTATGTGATCTGTTTACATTGTTATGAAGTCTGCTGACAAAGTTATGTGCTCTTTTTTTTTAAATGTTGCATATCCCTTACAGGATGGTGCAGTCAACACAGCATTTTTTTGCTGCTATTGATGTACTAGGCAAGCTTTTACATTCAGTAGTTTGCCATTGCTTTCTGAACGACCGGCTCCCATACCAACACGTTATAACACAACACGACACAGTCTGCTGCACAAATCAGTCGCGGCTGCGTTTTGAACGCCTGGTAGGGGCTCATGAACCGCGTTTGCAAGCCTTTGTCCATGGAGACCAGCCCTGTTGATATGTTTATCTGGACTGCTGACAAGGTTATGTGCTCTGTTTACATGGTTATGTGCTCAGTTGACATGGTTATGTGGACTGTTGACATGATTATGTGATCTTAAGACATGGTTATGTGGACTGTTGACATGGTTATGTGATCTCATGACATGGTTATGTGGACTGTTGACGTAGCTATGTGGACTGTTGACATGGTTATGTGATCTTATGACATGGTTATGTGGACTGTTGACATGGTTATGTGATCTCATGACATGGTTATGTGGACAGTTGACATGGTTATGTGATCTCATGACATGGTTATGTGCTCTGTTGACATGGTTATGTGGACTGTTGACATGGTTATGTGATCTCATGACATGGTTATGTGGACTGTTGACATGGTTATGTGATCTCATGACATGGTTATGTGGACTGTTGACGTAGCTATGTGGTCTGTTGACATGGTTATGTGCTCTGTTGGTGTCTTATATCATGCCCTATCCAAGGCAGCCTACATTTTTGTACATTTTCCCACACATTGTCTGTTTTTCCAAGTGTCTACAAGAACGTGTTCATTTGTCCTTTATTTCTTAAAAATGATTTGAACGCGGGTTTCCCCGAAGGAGAACCCGGCATTCCTTCCACTCGAGCAGCCACTCCTGCATTAAGTACTTACCTAAATGTGGACTGGGTGACATGTCTATGCCATCTGGAAGGGAAAACAAAACATCAAATGTTTCAACAATACAGATGTCCATTCTGGTTATCTATACACAATAAACATAGACAACACTTGGACAATTTCAGCACAGTGTACAAACTCTGTAGCACCAATGAGGATCCAAATATGTGTTTATCACAATCACACATGTTATCAATATTCTTTTTCTTTGTGGGTCATTATCGTCAGGTGCCCTGCCAGCTGGCGTAGGCGGTCATGTTTCTCCAGAGATCTCAGTCTTTGGTGTTCTGGATCAACTCTGCTGAGGATATTCCTCCACGCCACGGTATCAATCTATCCAGCATCGCTTCTCTTGGTCTGCCTCTCTTCCTGTTGATCTTTTCAGTTGTCACTACGTTCTCCAACGCCTCTATTCTTATCAAATAATGAAAGAAAGATGTGTGTCTCTCTCTCTTAATGTTGTATATAATGTTCTAATTTCATTAGCTTTTTTCAGGCAATTGTTGTTAGTTACAGTGACAGTCCAAGAAATTTGCAACATTCATCTCAGGAACCACATCTCTGTTGCTACCACGTTCTTCTCAATTTGTTCACTGAAGTTTAAAAATGTACTGCCATACAGCAAAACAGGTTCTATATAACATTCAGCACTCTCTTTCTTACATCCAATGATAGTGACTTACTACATAAGACACTTTACATTTTCTGCAGCTTTTGCTTGTCCTATTCTGCTCTTAATCTCTTTGCAGGTAGGTTTTAGAATTTGGAATTTGAACTGGTGCAGTGATCTATTCATTCAGCCTATTCATCATCATCATCATCATGACCATGTAGCAAGGTCCTTTGTAGAACATCCCTCCCATCACAGCCGGCCAGCCAGATGTTCTTGATCCTTGGCCAGCTTGCATATCCCAAGGCTCATCAATGCCCTGTGTCCATCTGTGTGCTGGTTGATCCCTGCCTCATCCTCCAGGAAGAACCATGGCTTCCATCACTGTTCCATGCACACCACTATGGCATTTCATATAACCATATTTCAGGTTTAAAAACATCATGCTGTTTGTGGGCTACTGTTCCTGGGCTACTGTTCCATGCACACCACTAAGGCATTTCATATAACCATAATATTTCAGGTTACAAAACACGCTGTTTGTGTGATACTGTTTAACACAGAGATCTTGTAGTATGTCAGTGTCTTTCTTCTTCTTCGTACAATGCCCTAACTTTTTCCTTTAGTGATTGTGAAACCGTTGATGACTCACAAATGTATGTTGCCGCAGGAAAGACACTTCTACTTCTAGTTGACAAAGTAAGACGGGGTGAAAGATTTATAGTTGAAAGAGTAATCTTATGTTAAATATTTTTAGTTGGCAGGGTAAGATGGTGTGACATATTTCATAGCTGAAAGAGTAAACTTATGTGAAATACTTTTAGTTGACAGGGTAAGAGTATGAAAGATTTATGGTTGAAAGAGTAAATGTAAGTGAAATACTTTACATTGACAAAGTAATAGTAAAGTTAGTTTCATATTCTTTACAGGACATCACAGTCAACCCCAGCATTTTTTGGCTGTATGTGCTTTCCTGGAAAAATTACATTCAGTATTTTGAGATTGCTTTCTGAACGATTGGCACTCATACCACTGTATGAAAACCAACACAAGGCGGTCTTCTAATTCAAGTGTGGTATGCGGGATTATAAATTGCATTTTGTGACGCCTTCACCACAGCGTTTAAACTTACGTGAAATACTTTCAGTTGACAAGGTATACTGGTTTGTATTACTTGTTTAATCACTGTATTGTTATGTGAAATATTATTAGTTGACAGGGTATACTGGCTTGTATTACTTGTTTAATCACGGTATTGTTATGTGAAATATTAGTTGACAGGGTATACTGGTTTGTGTTACTTGTTTAATTACTGTATTGTTATGTGAAATATTATTAGTTGACAGGGTATACTGGCTTGTATTACTTGTTTAATCACGGTATTGTTATGTGAAATATTAGTTGACAGAGTATACTGGTTGGTTTTACTTGTTTAATCATTGTATTGTTATGTGAAATATTAGTTGACAGCGTATACTGGTTTGTGTTACTTGTTTAATCAATGTATTGTTATGTGAAATATTAGTTGACAGCGTATACTGGTTTGTTTTACTTGTTTAATCAATGTATTGTTATGGCCAATCTGCAGCTGATTTCTTTTCCACAGTTCCCATTGTTGCTGGGTAGGAGTCCAAGATGTTTAAAGTTCGGCCTACCATTTTTAATTCCAATAACCGGATCGTCAAGGCAGATGTCCCAGGTATTATGTTGAGTGGATGTCCTCTTAGTCGAGAGAGTAAATTGAAGTACTTGGGTATCACCTTCGACAGGTGTTTCTTTTAAGGATCATGTGGAGGTTTTGGTGGTGAAGGCTGGTAGGGGACTTAATGCATCGAGGGCTATGGCAGCAACCGGGGTAGATCAGAGGATGCTGTACAGGCTCTTTCAGCAGTTAATAATTTCTGTCATTGAGTATGGTTTGGGACTGCTGACAGTATCATAGAGCCAGCTTGAAAGGTTGGAGCGCATACAGAATGCTGCCATGTGGTTAATCCTAGGGTGCACAAAGGACACACCAATTATATGCATGAGGCATATCCTGGCGCTACCAATAATGACAGATAGGCATAGGGTCCTTCAGGCCAAATGGTACCTGAGAGTTGCCGCAGACAGGGATCACCCGCTGCATGCAGCAATGTTTATGGTCAAGGGTCATAGACTAAGACGAGGGAGATCCTGGATGGCACAGGCAGAACTTTCTATACATCAGGTGTGTGAACTATAGACCATCAATCGTGAAAGAGAGTGGGTTGAAGTTCCGGAAGACATGACGGACTGGCACAATGTCAATAACACTGGGTCGTGAGTGCAGAGAATGGGCAGCGGACCACACTGAGTTTGAAGTGCAACAGCTGATTCAGAGCAACACACATCAAGATGACATAGTCATCTACACTGATGGGTCAGTGGTGAGAAACAGATGTAGTGGCTGGGGCTTTATTGCAAAGTCTAAAGGACGAGTCTTGAAAAAAGAGTCTGGCATATGAGACTACGACCTCCAGCATGAGAATGGAGGTGGAGGCAGTAACAGCGGCATTCCGGTGGCTAGAGGAGAACCCCTTAGCTGGGTTCTATAGTAGTTCGTAATCTTTTCTCAGGAATTTTGCAGAATATTTTCCCAGTATGACTCAACAGTGTAATGCCTCTATGTTGTGTGCAATCTCTTTTGCTGCCTTTGGTTTTCCAAATTGAGATAATTATGGTGTTTCCCTAGCCTCATGGTGTCTGTTGTTCTGCCCAAACTTGGTTTAATAGTCTATGTAGCCATGCTGTTCCTACTTCTTGCTGATTTAATTAGTTCATTTAGTATTTCATCTTGTCCTTGTGATTTGTTCAATGGTAATTTGACGGCTTCTATAATTTCTTCTTTCAGTATGTCTGGTTCTAGTTCTTCTGTGGCATCTGTGTCAGTTTCTTGAATTCCAGTGAAATCTGATGGGATGTTGAGAAGTTGTTTGAAGTACTGTTTCCGTGTTATTAGGATTTGTTTTTGTTCACTTATTGAATCTCCATTTTCGCTGTTAATTATTTCAGTTGGGACAAAGGGTTCTCCTCTGGTTCTCACTGCACATATCTTTTTGTAGAAGTTTCTAGTTGTCTCCTTGTAGTTTTTATTTAGGGTTTCTCCATACTCCTCCCAGCATATGTCACCAAGTTCTCTAATTTACGAGTGTTCTTTTTATAATGTGTCCAAAAATGTTGAATGTCCACGTCTAATTTCTCTAATCAGTTTACAATTTTCATTTCTTTATTGTAAAACTTGGTCATTGGTTTTTCTGTCTGTCCATGGTTTTCTTTGCAATTTCCTCAGAAACCACATTTCCACAGCCATCAGATGTTTTTCAGCTTTTCTGCTCATTTCCCCCACTTCACATCCATACAAAAGCACAGGTTCTATGTAGCACCTCACCATTCTTGTTAATATGTAATGTACTATTGTGTATACAATATTTAGCACAGCACTAGGCGGCTTCTATGTCCGACAAGAAGGTTCCCATATCTGCCTGCAGCTCGTGCAGGTATGTAATGCTTAGTCCGCCTTCTGGAAAGGAAAAACTTGCACGCAAAATATATGAAAGAAGAATTTAAAATGGAAAAAGAGCAGCGTTTATTCATATCACAAGATGTTTTTAATCGAGTCAAAGTTCAGTTGTTTTTTTTTAACGTTCAGTAGGTTGCCAGCGCTTTAACATCCGGTGTGCTGGTGGTGGACTAGTCAGTCGGAATTTAGCATTGACTTCTCATTCAGAAAGCTATGGCAAACTACAGAATGCAACATAGCCCACAAAATCAACCCGGAGTGAGTTTTATCACGACAACCTGCAAATGACATGCAGCATTATTGTAGTTTGCCATTTGTCAAAGAGTGGGTGAGATATGAACGAAACTCAGACCTACACGAGTGTTTGTTGATGCAAGCACATGTTGTAAACAGTGTCAGAAGTAGACAATTCCGTGATGAATTGGCGATTACGAGCTGGACAGAGTCCAAGTCGGGCATGTCGAAAACGAGTGCTGAAATGGCCCAAGCATAGTGCCGTTTGTATAATGCATTTTAGTATTTGAGTGTTAGTATTTTAGTTGAGAAAAAGTGTGCGATTAGATGCAAGTATACAATATTGTAAACATGAAATTGCGAAATAGATAATGAAAATGGCGTGGACTACTGTTGCATTTTCCATCTAAATCTGTGACCCTAGCGTGAGAGTTGGAGAGGGAGAGAGTTGTTAGCGAACATGGACAAGCAATCAAGATTAAGTAGCAAAGTATACTATTTTTAAAAAAATAAATAAAAGAAACGCAACATTATTGCAGTTTCAATTGTAAACTTGTACCAACATTTTATTGACGATACTGATTCGCCCACTGCAGTCGGTTCTGGCGATGCCAGTCCGTAAGAACAGGACCTGTGTAGGGTCTTCTTGCCCAAAGACCAGTGTCGTGCAGCCTGTTCCTGACCATTTGATCTGAAATTCGACGAGCTCCTGGCATTGACTGGACTGTGGAGGATGCAAATGCAAATCTATTCCTAAGATAACGCAGCCGTATGAAGCGGTCTTCGGCAGCACTTGTGATTCTGGGTCATCCACTGCGCGGCTGGTCTGCCACTGAGCCAGTTTACTGAGATTGCCTCCAAAGGTGACTAATGATGCTTCTAACCACATTAAATTCTCTGACTACTACACTTTGTGATTGTCCAGCCTGTAAACGTCCAATGATGATGAGTCATTGTTCTGTAGTCAGTGAGATGAGCCATAATTGCCCATTGAATTTTCAGCTGAATTTATTCGAGGAGCGTCAATCTGACCATTCAATAATATGGTCAGGGAGATTTGTGTTCAGTAAGTGTCACAGGATTATCATGAACCTGTCACAAGTTATTGTCAAAAATGTTGTTTTGACCGTGACCTCTTTCATGACCTCGCGAATCATGAGGTGAATACAATTCAGGTAACCAAGAGAAGTTAATGACCAGATAGACACGTTGATAGGTTGACTTATGTTTAACTTTTATAACGGTAACAGTAACACCAAAATTGTTGCGTTTTTTTGTTTTTTGGTGTCTCTGGGAAGACAATAAACATGATGCAGACGATCTTCAACCATCAAATACAGAGCACAGAAGTAGCGCCATGATAAAGTAACAACTTAACAACCATGAGATCGACGTGCCAGTAGGAAGACAACGAGCTAAAGATGGCTTAAACAGGTACAGATAAGGAGAGCCAGGTGACAGATACAGACGAAGGGAGAGCTAGGTGACAGAAGCAGGAAATCGTAACAAACAGTTAAGTAAAACAAGTCAAGATGGATCGATGGCATTACAGAGATAATAATACATTGATATTAATGATATGGCCTCCAGATATAAATAACAACGGGTTCAACGTGCGTTCCTTTTCAATAAAGTTGGTCGTGAATATTTTATCATAATTTTAAATCGCCATAACAAATCGTCGTAAGGTCATCGGCCAGTTCCCGCCATGGTGTGTCACACAGGATGCAGCATACGAGTTTGTTTTTAAATTATGGTTTTGGAGTTACTAGACTACTCTTCATTTGTCTAAATTTGTAAAATATAAGTAAAAATGGATGCTTCATTTAATTATTCATATTAAAACATTGAAATACTGCTATATAAAACATAATTTGCAGATCTATTTACCTCTTTGAAAGAAACTTCAGATGTACCGGTACAAACAACAGTTCAGAGGTGTAGTAGTAGTTTCAAACGGACGCGAAATATAGTTCCCTGTAATGTTTTCGGTTTTATTGCGATCATGGCATAACCGGTGAATTTAACATTATAAGTGCTCATTGATTGATTGATTTAGGAACCGACATCACAGCATTCGGGGCATTCCCATAAGCGCTCCGTCCCCATTCTCAGCAGCCAGCGAAGAGTTCCGACCCCAATAGTTCCAGTAGCAATCTGATTATATGTCCGTCTCGCCTTTCCTCTAAGCGTCTAGCATCGGCCAGATCCCGTCGTCACTCCTCGCTGTCGCATTCTAACCAGACCATGGTAATCCATTTGCTCCTCCGAGGTGTACACGTACTCCCACAAGGCCGCAACCACGTCTGCCTTATCATGCATAAATACTCCAACAAGTTTTGCAGAGCCAGCCAATCTGTCCGCCTGTTCATTTCCCAGCACACCAGCATGTGTAGCAGAATGTAGTAGTTAGGTGTGCAAAGCTACAGCACGCTTGAGCATCAGGATGGAATGAGGAGAAAGATGCTCAAGTCGTGACGTGGCTTGTTGTTAGGGCAGTCAGTAAACACCTAGGACTAGAAGACAGAGGCCGTCATCATGTTTGTATTCTACTATGACTTTGTATCAGCCATAACGTTTAATAAAGCTGTTTTATATTAGTCCAAGACTCGTTAGTCCTCTATGCTTCACACTGTTACAGAGGACGAAATGGTGCCGCAGACCAGCATCTCGATTTTTGCCGTGGCCACAATGCGAAGTATGAAAACCGGCTTGCCATAGCGGACTGATGTGAGATTGTTACCATCCTACTGAGCAAAAGAATAGGAACAACCAACAAGTTTTCTCTGGGTCCTTCGAAACAAAAGTCTAAGGCCGGACCATTCTTTTTTAGAAGTCAAAAATTCAAAGTCAAGATTTTGAGATGGAACCACCTACAAATATAGTTGCCAGTGAAGGGAAGCTGTTCCACATTTTTGCCATGACGTTCCAGACACACGTTAAGATTGTCCAGGCTCAAGAACAAGAAACTTCAAAACAAATATAATCAAATAGAGACGTTGATCTGAGAGAGCAGTTATCTACTTTGCATCAAGATTGCCTGGAGCGAACTGAAAGCCGTTGAACCGTGACCTTGAGTGTCTGAAGAAACAAGTCAATTGCTCATTTGAAAAATAAGAAGAAATGAGAAGGCTTTCAACAGAAGCGATATCGTTAGGGAACTCTCGGAGGTGGGAGAGGCAAACTGGGTTGCCGACCTACTGAAGAGGGGACCCAAAGTTAAATCGCTTTATAGACCTATACCAGTTTCAAGACGTCGCTTTGATGTGCCCTGTTATCGGGTGAAAAGAAAACGGAAGGCTGGTAGGGGCCCAACCAGGGGCTGAAGGTACTGAAACTTGAGAAGAAGAAACTCACTGAAGTTGCGTGATCGTTTGGATGATCGTTTCAACTAATACAAACTCCTAGCGTTTGAGTTCTACCTGACAAGAAAATTTTCAGCGGACATAGAGGAATCCATCTTTCTTGGATCAGGAGCAGAGATAATGGTAATTGGTTAAACTTTAAATATCATTTTAGGTACCATTGACTGGTTGAACAATTCCTATTGCGCAAGATTCATTGATCATATCTTTAAATTAGCTTGTTACAAATGTGAGTTTGATTTTGTTAGTATATACCGAAATATTTCAGCATGACAGAACAAGATTAATTGATCATATCTTTAAATTAGCTTGTTACAAATGTGAATTTGATTTTATTAGTATATACCGAAATATTTCAGCATGACAGAACAAGATTCATTGGCACAAGTTTTGACGGGGGTAGGAACAGTGATGGATAGGCTTAACACAGTCATGAAACAACAAGGAATGGCAACTGAAATTGTTAAGTTTAGCGGACAGGCAAGATATTTTAAGAAGTGGATAACTTCCATAGAGAAATATGCATATTTGGTGTCAGCATCAGATGAAGAGAAAATGAAACTTGCTTATCAGGCAGCAACAGAACCGGTTTCTGATCATATCAGAAGAAAATTAGAGGCTAGAGTAGATGAGACATGGGAGCAGTTCAAAGACGACCTGGCCCATAAGTACGCGGAAATAACGGACCCACAACATGCGTTTTCGGTGTTAAGACAGTCCAAACAAAACACTTGAGAGACGGTACAATTGTTCAGCGATAGGTTGATTAACCTGGCTGAAGAAGCATTCTTAGGACAGAATGTACGAGGAGAAGAGGTGGAGAGGATGTTGGTCGGGATTTTTGTAGATGGTATAAAATCCGATGGACTGAAATTTAAGCTGATGAGAGAAACCCCTGAGAGGTTATCACAAGCTGTAGATATTGCGGTACAAGAGGAGAATTTGAGACGTAGATTTAGATTGAGAACCGGACGAGAAATAGGAACTAGTCGAGAAGACAGGATTGAGGAGCCTATGGAGATAGGACAAACAAGGTTCGGATGGAATAGGAGAGGAAGTATACAGACATTACAGGGTAGTAATAGAAATGCTTATGATGGAAGAAGACAAATGAGAAATCCTACAAGTGAGACGGTAGGTAACACAAATAACACAAATATAGTTTGTCAGTTTTGTGGTCAACGGGGACACATTTTTCGCTTTTGTGGTAACAGGCGTGTCCAGTCGAATATACAAAGTAGAAATGGCAATAGCAGAGTAAATGGGAATCTCGAAGATAGACACAGAAGATTTACAAGTACAAGAACGCAGGAAAACCGGCGCCCTACCTATTAAATAGGACCTGTAGTAGGAGGGAAAATAACAAGGTCCCAAGATTTAAAGAATATGTTAATAACAGGTATAGTAGGACGAGTAGAGAATACTTGCAACTAGATGAAATCAAACAGTTTACAGAAAATAAAACAGATCCCAGCTCATGTATAATAGAAATAGGAAAATATAGAGTTCGTACATTAATTGATTCAGGAGCTCAGGTTAGTGTAGTAATTAAAGAAAGTTTTTTATATAAAATAATGAGAAATTGTAGAATATTTAGGAGTCATAATAATCTTCACTCTGTTACAGGACAGAATTTACAAGTAATTGGACAAACAATGATGAATTTTAAATTAGGAGGGATCAATGTAAGACATCTTTTTCATGTAGTGAAAGATTTAAATAGAAATATGCTTATAGGAAGAGATTTTTTAATAAAAAACGGTGTAAGACTTTTTTTTGATTTACACAAATTAAAATTCAAGGACGTATATGTAGATTTGGAAGAAGACATGCATATATCTGCACTGGTTAGAGTTAAAATGTCTACGACGTTAAAACCACAGTCGGTTAATTTGATACAAGCAAAGGTAAAGAGAAACCCATATTATGTAGCAGGACACACAGTTAGAATCACTGAATTGCAAAAGGAAGTAATTGATGAGCCTGGTCTAGAAGTTCCGGATGGAATAGTATCATTAGATAAACACTTAACTTTTCCAGTAATGATTATTAACAACACAGGTAGAGAAATTAGACTATACAGAGGATGTGTAATAGCCAAAGTAGAACATAACATTAATGACATATTAGCAACAGATAGAGTAGAAATGGGAAGAAATTATTCAGAAAATCCTAGTGAAAGAATTAATAACAGACGCGGACGCGGAAGAAAAGGAAATGTGCAGAAGGATGAATTGATCCATCCATTCAGAAGAAATATAGCCCAAATACATTCATTAGACAAAATGACAAGAGAACAAGAATTGTTGGCACAGTTAAAAACTCCACCAGAAAATAAGAAGGTATTAGAACAACTTATAAAAGAAAATCAGGATGTATTTGCAATTAATGATTTAGAATTGGGAAGGACAAAAACAGTTACAATGGAAATAGATACGGGAGATCATCCACCAATTAGTTTAAAACCGTATAGAACTCCCTTAAGAAATAGAGAAATTGTTGAAAAGGCAATAGAAGATATGTTGAAAGCAGGAATAATAACAAGGTCGAAGTCAGAATGGGCATCTCCGATTGTAATTGTGACCAAACCTGATGGTTCACATCGATTCTGTTGTGACTACAGGGCGTTGAACAAGATCACTAAGAATGTAGCGTACCCATTGCCGGTGATTGATGATATTTTGGGGTTACTTAATGGCTCTACATTTTTCACAACACTAGACGCAAGATCAGGATTCTGGTGTATCCCGATGTCGGAGGATGCTCAAAAGAAAAGTGCTTTCTGTACTCATATGGGTTCTTACGAATTCTTACGAATGCCATTCGGGGTTCGAACGGCTCCATCTCACTACATGATGTTAATAAATGAGGTATTAGAGGGTATGCAAAAGTTTGCATTGGCATACATAGACGACATTCTAATCTATACAGCAGGGGATGTGGATGATCACTTAAAACATGTAAGATTAGTATTCGACAGATTAAGAATACATGATGTTAAATTGAAGCTTAGTAAATGCGAGTTTTTAAAAACAGAAACAAAATATTTGGGGTATATTATTAATAGGGACGGAATTAAACCAGACCAAGACAAGATAAAGGTTATTAAAGAGTTACCTCCTCCAACTAACGTAAAAGAAGTTCGTGCTTTTATCGGAACCTGTGGGTATTATAGGCGTTTCATTCCAGGGTTCTCAAAAATAGCAGAACCTATTACTAACTTAACTGGCAAATATGCTAGATTTAAGTGGGATGATGAGTGTCAAAAAGCGTTCGAGTTTTTAAAAAATAGCTTAACAGTAGTGCCACTATTGACACATCCAGATTTGAATAAACAGCTAATACTATATACAGATGCTTCAGATAATGCTATAGGAGCGTGTTTGGTTCAACCATATGAAGGAAAAGAATCTGGAATACCAGGGGTTAAAAATGAAAGGCCAATTTATTTCTTATCTCATAAACTTAGCAGGTTTCAGCGCAAATGGTCGACTATCGAGAAGGAGGCTTATGCTATTCATTATGCTCTACAGAAACTTAACTACTATCTACATAACGCAAATTTTATTATTAGAACTGACCACATGCCTTTAAAATCTTTGTTAGAAGCTCCAGTGCAGAACAGGAAAATACAGACGTGGGCATTGAATCTACAGGGATACAATACAAGAATTGAATACATACCAGGTAGGATTAACACGTGCTGATTTATTGTCTAGGATCCCGTATCCACAGTCATCAGGAAACACGGAAGATGAAGGTGAACCGGAGATAGACGACCGAAACTGGCAAGTAAATATATTAGATTCTGCCATAATAAACAGAGAAGATTTTGAGAGTTTACCATCGGATCAAGAGTCTGAACCTAGAGCAGAAGACCCACATTTAGCACAATTTAATATGAAAGAAGAACAAGAATTAGATCCAAAAGTCTTACAAATAAAACAGAAATTAAAAGAAACGGATGAGAATAAGTATAAGAAGAATTATTTAGTTTTGCAAGATGATGAACAGTTATATTACATGAGTGAAAGAAACGAACAGCTAAGGAAATATATTCCAAAACATTTGGAAAGTGAAGTTTTAAAAGAATATCATGATAAGAATGGTCATCTCGGTCGTGATAAATTAGTGAAAGCACTCACGAATAAATATTATTGGCCGAATTTATTTAAAACTGCTTGTAAATATATAGATACGTGTGAAAGATGCAGATTAAGGAATATGAAAACAATTAAGTGTCCTCTACAAGATACAGATATTCCTCAGTTTCCTATGCAAAAAGTTAGTTTAGATATATCAGGTCCTCACCCTAGAACACTATCGAGGAACGTGTATCTGATTCATATAGTGGACGTCTACAGTCTCTGGCCGGAAATCTATGCAATCCCAGATAAGAGCGCAGATACTATCATTAATATCTTTTTACAGGAATTCATACCAAGGTTTAGTTGCCCACAAAGTGTACTTACGGATAATGGTAAAGAATTTGTGAATAAAAAATTTGAAAAGTTGTTAAAAGAATTGAATATAAAACATATAAAGACCTCATACTATAGACCTTCTTCAAATGCTAGGAACGAAAGACAACATAGGACATTGTACGATGTTATGTCAAAGATTGTCGATGAACATGAAAAAGATTGGGATCTATTCCTAGGACCTGCGCTTAGCGCTATACGCACAAATCAAAATGAGAGTATGGGGTTTTCACCATTTTATTTAATACACGGGAGAGAGCCAATACTACCTATAGATAATCTGTTAAAACCAAGACGTAAATACATGGGGGAAGACTTTCAAGAGACCATCATACAAGAAATGCGTAAAGCACACGTAAGATTAAAGAATAATATAATTAAGGCTAGAGAAAGACAGAAAAAGTACAGAAACGTGAATACAAAATTACGGGAATTTAAAGTAGGTGATAGAGTTTATTACAAGAAGCATAGAAGGAACTCTAAGTTTGATGCTCGTTGGGTTCTAGGTTATTACATTTTAGAAAAGCTAGGAAATGTATCGTACAGTATAAAGAACCAGATCACGGGACATGTGGCAAGGGCACACGTAGAGCACTTAAGAAGAGATGAGGATGAGAAGGGAAATAATAATTATAATAATTATTATTATTCAGACACCGGATACTTAGATGAACAAGTCGTCAGAAGAGCTACAATAACCCCAGGTTTTGGAAAAGATCCAGCACAAAGTCAGTTAATAACAACTCCAGTTTGCGATGATACTCAAGAACAGACAATACCGAAAACGATAGAAGAAAAAAATATGAATGAGGGTCATTATGATAGTATAGAATCTATGGAAGAAGAAATAGGTGCTCCATTTAAGAATACTAGACAAGCAACGAAAAGGAGAATGGAGAGACAAAGGGAAAGAGAAGTAAAAAGACAGAGAAGAATTAGAGATTATTCAACAAGCGGCCTCTACTAGAAAGATCCTTAAGAAATAATGATAGACAAATTAGATGGGATATAGAAAAGAAAAGATTGGCAGCTGCTAGTAATAGACAGACAGATGAAGAAGAAATGGATGAGAATTCGGAATCAAATAGTAGTATGAAAGATACGGTATACGAAGAAGAAGATATTGATGTGGAGATAGCACTTATTCAAAGAAACTTGGAGTTATTGAAGAAGTGGAAACGTAGGAGGTAAATTGATAGAAAATACTGCAGATAGCAAGATATAAGTTTCATGATTTAAAAAGGAAAGAGATACTTGATGAAGTATATGACACAGTGGAAATGGAAAAGGGTTCTAGTGATACTTTTCATAAATTGTCTTGAGGAGTAGACAGTTAGGCATTAAGATAACTAATATAGATGTAAATTCGAGTGAAACATATATTTTTTTCTCTGTGATTTAATTGCCGATTGATTTTATGTTTTGACTTCTTGAGTTTTCTCAGATAGATAAATTAGTTATTGTTAGTCCATAAAAGAGACTAACAATATATAGGATGTATGTTATATTATTTTAAAATATGTTTTTCCTTGAGTGAGTTGATATCTTTATTTAATATGAGGGGAAACATAAATGATGTACAAAAAATTGGGGGGGGGGGGGGGGGGGGGTTATGATGTCCTGTTGTGATTTTATTTCGCTTAACTTATAATTTAAGTGAAATGTTTTGTATGTTAGATAAGAATTACCTTGTTTATAAATGAGTTGGTTAAGTTGAGTTTAAATTACAAACAGTTATGGTTTTGTCCAGGACACGGGACTTTATATAATACTCTTCGTTCAGAAAATAATAATGAACTACTGAGGACTGGCAGAGAGACACATTATCTTGGTGAATAATATGTTCATGGGTATTCTGTTGCTGTGATAATCAGCATGAAGAGGTTGATATGGCTATGAAGTATTAGAAACATATGCCGGGGATGGCTATGAGAAAGTAAAATAGGAGTTGCATTAAAGTCAGCATTATGTGAAGATATATGGATTGGGTATATGGAATAGAAAAAGAAAAAAAAAGGGGGGCTGTGAATGGCAGCATATAAGCTTGGGTATATAGATGGACAAGGAAGCATATCATGGGATGTGAGGGGGCAAGATATAGGAGCTGTGAAAAATCAGCGTTAATGGAATATGAACATTGGTTCGTGGTTGGAGGTGAGATAAGTGAAATATAGACAAGGTTGTGGATGGCAATATAAATGTTGAATATATATATATGTTGAGAAAACTTAGAGCAACTTAATTTATAGTGAACAGATATGTATTTCATAGGATATATTTTAAAAAAACTTTCTACAAAAGTTTTTCCCTGGGTAAGAGAGGTAAATGTGATTGTGTTGACTATTCATTCCTTATACTTTTCATAAACTGGGTGCGCACCCCTCCTTTACTTTTTCTAACTACATTTTTTTTGTCTATCCTGTGTTGTGAAAGAGTGAGAGATTTCATAATGTCAAGTGTACGATAATGATTGATACGAGATGTTCTTATGATATATATTTTGTAAGGAAACTTTAAAGAGCCAAGAACGAAGAAGAAGTTCATAGTGGTTTACTATGTGGCAGGGGAAAGAGTTACGAATAGAATATTTACTTAAAATAGAGTTGGGTTGGGGCAGATTAGAGGAATTGTGGGAAGTAAGAAAAGAGAGGGTATAGAATAGAGGGATTAGGAGTAAAGACTTTTGAAGGGGAAAAGTCTTTTCAAAACATAGGAAGGTGTAGCAGAATGTAGTAGTTAGGTGTGCAAAGCTACAGCACGCTTGAGCATCAGGATGGAATGAGGAGAAAGATGCTCAAGTCGTGACGTGGCTTGTTGTTAGGGCAGTCAGTAAACACCTAGGACTAGAAGACAGAGGCCGTCATCATGTTTGTATTCTACTATGACTTTGTATCAGCCATAACGTTTAATAAAGCTGTTTTATATTAGTCCAAGACTCGTTAGTCCTCTATGCTTCACACTGTTACACATGCCCCGGAGAAAAGATCCAGACGATGCTTGCCACCCGTGACTTCCGAAGCGAAGCAAGCCACTCTGCACGAAGCTTGCCAGTCCTCACCCTACTCAGCATGCTTTCTGAGTCAGTTACAATCACGATGTGTGTGCGTATCGTATTCTCCAGCCAGCGGAAAGCTGCACTGACTGCCTCTGCTCAAATTTTCATCAAATCGGAGTCGCAAATTTTAGCATTGCTCGTTCAAGGGGTAACAGATAAGGAGAGCCAGGTGACAGATACAGACAAAATTTGAAGAAAAAAAATATATAATTGCTAAAATTTTCATCAAATCGGAGTCAAATCGTTCAAGGGGTAACATATACAGATAAGGAGAGCCAGGTGACAGATACAGACGAAAATTGGGGGGGGGGGGGGGGGGTGTCACAAAATAAAACCGTGCGTTTACCCAGCTGATTATTATAGAGGCTTTCTGATAAAACGGACTATCTGCCAGCGACAACTATTTTACTAACAGTATAAACAAATCGGATGTCAAAATCCCAGGACAATATTTGTAGCTGCACGTGTACATCTCTAACGGATTTGAAACATTCGGTGGTGATGGAGACAGGTCCCGGCATCGCTTTGACAGTTTGTCAACATTTGAATACAGATGGAACCCGTGGGATCATGGTGGCAATCGGATGTCGGCCATCACATGTCGGGCAAAAATTAACAGTGGCAGATGTATAGGGGAAGTGAGTGCGCTGAATCATACATCGTTTTGACAGATTATAAACAAGTCAGAGGGAAAAACGGAAGTACTCAGCTCGGAAGAAAACAGTCCATCTGTCATATAGTTTCCGGACATCACGCAGATGGGCAGATTGCTATTGACAGCTTGTTGGGGAAAACTGTTGTTGGGATCATACAGTAACTCGTTAGTTTGTTGGGGGAGTCAAAACAAGTGATGACAACTTTGACAGTGACTAAGCCAGGGAAAAATAGATTCTTGACAATGGCTGATATGTCCAAATAACACCTGTGTGGACAGGAAGAATACAGTCACGTGACCAATTAGAGGTTTGGCCAAAAACCATGATTGGAGATGGGGCGTTGATCGAAAACCTTGGATTGTAGAAGACGTGCTTCGGCACTGTGGTTCTGATGGAAAACGTCTACCGTGTGCGAATTGAGTTAATTTAATTTTACACGTGCCTGTCATGGCAAGAGTGGATGTAATTTGATCTAACTGCAGTGTTGCATAAGGTAGAACCGATTATAATTAGTTCTAATTAATATAGACTGTAGGCTTGTTAAAACTATAGTGTGATGATTAGCACTGTTAGTGGAAAACTAACTAGAGTAGGGAAGTGATACTTGGCTCTGTTAGTTGGAAATAGATTAGTGAAGTGTTGAATAGCTTTACTAATTGAGGATTGAGTAATGAGGGATAATTGGGATATTGCAGTGGGTGCTCCCTGGTGTGGGGGGGGGGGGGGGGTTCCGCATTCTGTTTGCTGATTTTTTTTCTTGTCTTGGCCTGATGATAACATATGTGTTCAGTCATCTGTCCATGACAGAGTAGGTTCATTATATTTTCTGAGCGAGGCCGATGGCCACGATCATCTAATAGAGATCAGTGACGGGGAGGCTATCACCGGTTATATGATTTATGTTACAGGTTACCTCTGGTTGGAATGAAGAACATGAAACCAAGAGACAATCCGGTCCCGGATAAAGTTTGGCGCAGGAAGATTGGCCAGCAATTGTATAACAGAGATTATGCTAGAGGAAGATGATCAACATTGCTCAGTGGAGCTGAATGGTATATGTATCCTACAGGATAAATACCGAATAAGTTTAGGTCATACCAGTTTTAACACACCAGTAGTGATGGATATTCAGTTCACTTATGACTAGAACAAAAATAAAGGACTCTATTGGAGTATAGACAATAACTGTTTAATATTGAGGACTAGAGAACATTTAGCAAGAGACAAAAAGTCCTCTTCATAGGACAGTGTTCCGGGTTTGTTTCACTACGCCGGAATTATGAAGCCGGAGTTTCTATAAACTGTTAGGAACAGTTGCGTTAGGAACAATAATCGTTTTTTTTTCCACGGATTATATTTACATGGGATTCAGATCTCATGGTCATCAAAGTTCCTGGAAGAGGACATGTCTGGAGAGAAGGATACGACTTCGGTGAGGTCTTGTGTACTGACTCGTATGATGTCGTGTAATCCTTGCCATGATGTGTACACTATGATCCTGAACTTTGAGGGCTGACACATACATTTCTGTTATAATACACAACACACATTTTCTTCGCATACACGTCTCATATACGTTACACTTTTCTTTTAATAAATTAATCTTTATTAATTTTTAGAAGCAAGAGTTGTTGAGTATGTTGCGTTGGGGAAGTATGAGAGGGGGCATAGTACGACAGTGAGAGAGTGATAGGAAAAGGTGTCCACGGGCTGATGGAGTGTGTTGGACGGAAGCTGGTGGATTCTCCAGGATATTGATAAGGAGAAAAATATTATAATGTGGGTGTTGACTCTCCTCACTCCAGGGACGACACTTTAAAGGAGGACACGACAGGGGGGAGGGGGGGGGGGGAGAAAAATATATAAGTGCATTTTCATCAAAGCGAAGTCAAGTCGTTCAAGGGGTAACAGATACAGATAAGGAGAGCCAGGTGACAGATACAGACGAAAATCTGAAGAAGAAATAAATATAAGTGCTCAAATTTTCTTCAAATCGGAGTCGCAAATTTTAGCATTGCTCGTTCAAGGGGTAACAGATACAGATAAGGAGAGCTAGGTGACAGATACAGACGAAGGGAGAGCTAGGTGACAGAAACAAATACAAACAGTTAAGCATGCGTTTTGTGTGTGTGTGTGTGTGTGTTGCATTTCCCTTGCAGGACGTTGCAGTCAACACCGGCGTTTTTTCAGCTGCTGTTGATGTACTAGGCAATATTACGCTCAGTAGTTTGCCATTGCTTTTGAGCGATCGGCTCATATACCCCCGTAAGTTACCAGCGCGGCGCGAACCGCTGCCGATTCTCGCGTAGTTGCGTTACTGACGAGAATATACGGGGTTACGTAGAAAGACGTTAACACCTCACCAGGGAGACCAGCGAAAAGATGCAGGAGCTACACATACCTCTTTGTATTTCCTATTGTTACGAGGGTCGGTCAATAAGTAATGCCTCGTAATTCTTAATTTCACTCACTAGGCAAAAAAAAAAAAAAAAGAAAGAAAGACAACAGACAACATTCACATTGAAATTAAGCCCTAAGTCTGTTCTTCAAAAATGTATTTCTCAATGCACCTTAACAATTGTGTCCTTTTTCTTAAACCACTGACGTACGGCGCGTTTAAGAGTCTCGGTGTCCTCAAAGTGAAAAAAGTTTGAATAACCCAGGTTTTTAATGATGTTCTGGGCGCTGTCTTTACTACATGGAACACAATTCATCCAGTGTTAGCAGACGGTTACCACGAATGATGTCATCAACTCGATGAATGATGCGGGGAGTCAATGCGGTTGGCAGACGGCCAGTCCGCTTTGCTTCAGCCAGTGAGGATTTACCTTCTTCATGTTCGTCACAAAAACGTACCCAACGTCGGACAGTGCTAACATCCACTGTTGAATCTCCATAAACAATACTCAAACATTCGTGGGTGCGTATCGGGGTCTCGCCTTCCATCCATTGGGCACCAGCTTGCTCGCCAAAAATATCAAATATCCAGAACGGACACACCACACATCCAATACAGGATCGCGCCGGGCACTTTTGGCTACTGCTGAAACTCAAGCCAGACAACATACACCCGTCACATCAAGTACCGATTGGCCAGAATTGTGCATACCACTCATAACAACTGCATCTGAAATCCAAGCCAGACGGGACACTTCCACCACACCAAGTCCGTACAATACGTCGTCTTTCATACAGGAGGGTAATAATTACGAAGATATTTTTCCTATTCTCCCCAGAAAGGAACCAACTCTCAGCAACAACAACGTGTCACCACAACCTCCTGTTAGTCACCAACCAGAGGCTGTAGTTGTTAGTAATTACATATCCATGAGACATCATCAGTACCCATTTCATTGTAACCCAGAATGGTTGCACCTCACATATTATAGCCCAGCTACACTTCGTCAAGCATTTATAATGTCGCTATACCAACAACCAACACAACCTGGTATTTACTAGCAACTTAGCACAAAGCTACACCGGATCTCGGTACAAGAAATAGCCTCTCCTAGAACGTTTATCTGCATATTTGGTTATTTCTTGATCTAGTAACATATTAAGTTATATGTAACTACAAACATTGACTTGTTTTGACTTTACATTAATTGATAGTACTTAGCTGTATAGCTTTTATAATACTTTTAATTGTGTTTTTACTGTGAGTTATGGGCTCTTCACTGCTCTTCCTTACGGATCTGTGTACGTATTTTTATACTGTTTCTCTGTACTTTAGAGTGTGTATTGTAATAAGGGACGTAAGTTGTATTCACTTTGTGTATGTGTGTGTGCGCGCGCGCGCGCGCTTTTAAACTTGTGATTACGCATTGTTGAAATGTCTAATAAGTACGAACACTGGTTCGGGAATAATGGGCTCGGAATCGGGCATGTAAACATCTGCCATCTATTAGGGAAGCTGCCCGAACTATCACTTATACTTAATCAAATCACAATTTTCACATGTTCGGCGTTAGCGAAAGTCGATTAAATGGTGACATCTCAGATGACGACATCGCTATCAGAGGTTTTAAAACCATTAGAAGAGATCCCTATAAGAAACAAGAGACGGGTATTGCAGTTTATATTTCCAACTCGCTTAACGCCCACCGCAGGCTAGATTTTGAAACCTGTCACATTGAGTGTGTATGGCTTGAGGTTAAACTTCAAAATCGCATACCGCTAGTAGTTGGCTATCTTTATCGAAACCCCAGTGCAGGAAATATCTGGTATGAAAATTTGACCACTATGATGGATGTAGTCTTTAGTAATGCGAGGGAAATAATATTGCTAGGTGACTTCAACATAGACACTAACAAATCAAACAAAACATGGGAAAACAAAATAGAGTCATATAACTTCCAACAGTTAGTCAAACAAGCCACTAGAATAATTAAATCATCTGCAACACTTATAGATCATATTTATACTACGTGTGCTGACAACATCACAGAATGTACTGTACCTATTGATGCAATGAGCGATCACTACCCAGTATGTTGCACGTGGTCGAAAAGAGGCACCAAAACTCCAAAACACAAACATATAAGTATAAAATATAGAAATTACAAAAATTTCAATTGAGACGTCTTCTTACAAGATTTGCTCAACTCATCTCTGGACTATGTTTACCAGCTTCCTGACCCAGACGATGCTCTGGACCACTGGCTAAAGTCTTTTCTAAGTATATTTTATAAGCATGTTCCATATAAGGAAGTTCGTGTTAAACATCACACTAAGCCCCCGTGGATCACAAAGGAGGTAGTTGAACTTATGAGACACCGGGACAGGGCACATAAAAATAGAGATCTAACTATGTACCGTAGTTTGAGAAACAAAGTTCAATATGTTATTCGAAAGGAAAAGAAAAACTATTTTAAGAACTTAATAATAGATAAAACCAACACTAAAGATATATGGAAAGCAATTAATACCTTGACAAACAAACACAAATCATCACAATCATTACCATCAAATCAGGTTATATGTAATCAATTCAGTAGATGCTTTCTGTCCGACATAAACCAACTGAAGGCTGCAATACCAGATGCGCCTCGTGACATATCTTTATTATCATCATTCTGTGAGAACAAATGCTATGGAAACATTCCCTCCAACATACCGCTAATGACTACCACTGAAGTATTTACTCATCTCAGTAATCTAAAAAAAAAAAAGAAACAATAACTCATCAGGACTAGATGGAATCAGTAATTGGATCCTTCGAAATGCTGCACCGGCGATCAGCGAGTCACTAACTTTTATATATAATCAATGTCTCACCAAAGGTCACTTCCCATCAGCCTTTAAAATCGCCAAAGTGTATCCTCATTTAAAAGCTGGTTCTCTAGACGATCGTCTTATGAGTAATTATAGGCCAATTTCCATATTATCCTCATTATCCAAACCGCTAGAAAAGCACACCCACAAAACAACACTGGAGCACCTAGTTCGCCACAAATTAATAGTTGTCAGTCAGTCAGGACTTCGGCCAAAATATTCTTGTCATACGGCACTAACAAACATGATGGAAAACTGGCGTCAAAATATTAACAACAATACTCTATGTGGAGCGGTGTTTATAGACTTTAGAAAAGCATTCGATATGATAGATCATACTATTCTAATTAAAAAACTAGAAACAATGAAAGTAAACTTTAATATAGTGACATTAATAAAAATCATTTTTATTAGATAGAAAGCAAGTAGTATCACACAATAAAGCTTTATCTCAAGCCATTACCATTAATATAGGAGCACCTCAGGGGTCTATTCTTGGCCCTCTGTTATTTGACATTTATTTAAATTATCTTCCCTTAAATCTGTCGTCGTCCTGCGATCTATTTGCTGATGACTGCACAGTATAAACAAACGCTATTGATCGTAATGTGCTAGAATTATCCTTGCAACAGGACATAAGTAGTGCAGTTAACTGTAGTCATGCAAACCGCATGCAAATTAACATTTCTAAAACAAAGTCTATGTTAACAGGAACAAGGCAAAGACTTCACACTCTAAACTCGCAGAGAAGTCTACAGCTGCATATTGGTAGCATGCCTATAGAACGTGTAACCGAGCACAAGGCACTGGGTCTTATCATAGATCAAAATCTAACTTTTAACTCACATGTTCATGCTCTCGTTAAACAAATAACCAAAAAAGTATACCAACTTGCCAAAACTAAACATTTCCTTGACGAAAACACAACAAAGATATTCTATAGGCCTACTTCCCATATACAAACACATATTGATTACTGCCCCACAATCTGGGATGGATGCTCCAAATCAATAACAAAACGCCTATATTCACTCCAGAAAAGGTCAGTGCGTTTAATTAATGGTGAAAAGCTTACCGACAATTCTAACCTACATAAACGTCTTCGGTTACTGCTACTCCACAGACGCCCACTTTTTAATAAGACCAAACTAATTCACAAAACCCTATTTCAAAATGCTCCAAGCTACCTTTGGCCATTGTTTAAATATAACGCTAGACATAGCGAACGACTAAATATACTTCATGTCCCTAAACCTAGGATAGACGTATATAAAACAAGCATAGCATTCTCTGCCGCTCAGTTGTGGAACAATCTTCCATAAGAAATCAAAGACACCACCAATCATTATACATACATTCGCAACCTGTTTGAACACTACCTCAGTACAGACTACATTCTCCATAAACAAAGACACAAAAAGACAATAATAATGATAACTTATCTCAAACGACAACTAGCCAAAGAACATTCCCTTATGTATGGCACGTTACACCCTCCTTGGGTATTTATAATGCTCATGTTAAACACTGCCTCAGTGAGTCATTTGTTATTGAATATTTTTCATGCGTTTTAATGCTATTGTTCTTTTGTTGTCAAAATGTTCTTCATAAGTGATGTTGAATGAAAGAATGTATGAGAGGAAATAGAGAAGAAGGGCAGAATGTCAGACGGGCCTGCGTGTCCAATTCTTAACCCTTTGAAAATGAAGATTTTCGTTCTTTTGTTCGTTCGTTCCATCCATCCATCATGTGCTATGCCGATAAGCATGGGCGGTCATGTTTTGCCATCTCACTCGATCACCAGAGTCATGGATCAGCTCCGTGTTTCTGTCTCGACAATGCCACGTCTCGCCTTCAGCATAGAGGAATTCGATGACTTTACGTTGCTTTAACGAAACTCCTTTGGTGGCCATTTTTTAAACCGTTACTGTTGAGCAACCTGTGACTGTAAAAAGTTGGAAATGATACACAGTTCCTCCCCCGATGTGTCTCCACCTTGCCGTGGTGGGGGAGCTTGTGTGTCCCTCTGACCCCATGTGCTTGCCGATGGGTGAAAACTACATATCGGACAGCTTATGGGATAGGGGCCAGACTAAGAGAGACACAACCTGCTGCTCTGCGGGTTAGACTGAGGTGAGGATAACAGTCAGAAGTTTAAATCAGGCGCACGAAGGCAGAAGTTCTTGGTCCGGACAAAACACATAAGGCTCCCTGTCGAGGGCTGTGGCTGAACGCCTCTAAGCCACAAACCCTCGGATCTGAGAGCCAGGCCGATACCCGCCTACCGAAAAATAGAGACGTGATACTGAGCAAGCTACATGCTCAGGTCTGATACAAGTTCGAAGGCTCTCAGCTGGGGGATATGAGAGATCCCCGGATGAGAGGACCAGGCCGTTTCTCGTTCACTGCTGCACGAAGGTAAGGTGCTGAGCCGGCAGCACATGTAGCCTACCTTGTGAGCGAGTACAAAAAGTCAGAAAAGTGCCCTAGTCGAAGGAAATGGTTATGCAAACTGTCTGTATCTAACTCATAGAGAGTGTAGACAAAAGTGGAAGAACGTCTCAATGACGCGAAATGGAACGCACGGCGAGCGAACCTATTGCGTGGTCCGAAGTCAAAAGCAAAGCTTACCGAGTGGATGTCGCCCACAGTCTGACCGTTCCTGGTGTGTGCTTGAGCGGCCAGTGGCAAGCGAGATGCCCAACATATGGAAGTGAGGAACTAAAGCAGCCATGAGCAGGACGTGGCAACTCCTCGGGTGAGCCCAGTCTCAGAGCAATATGTGCCGGCTCTGCAATTATGGAAGCCTCCTTGGATAGCGAGAGAATGCCCATGATCTGTCCCTGCCTTCCCTTTAGGGTTGACCATTTTGTCGTTGACCGTTCTATCCTGACCAGCTGAGATGTGGGCGGCATCACAACAATAAGTCTAAGGTGCCTCAAAACCCGAGGAAGGCTAACCTCATTAAAAAATGCCCGCCGAAGCCGGCAGTGCTGGCCTACGGGTGGCAAAATAAAAACTGGCACTACGCATTTTACGTCCGAGTGAAACGTCTCGTCCATTTGTCTCTCGTGCTAGGAACAGCTCTGACTACCTAGTTTCCGAATGCCGCTCTAGCTCGGAACAGCTCTGACTAGGTAGTTTTCCGAATGTCCGCCGTGCCTGGAACAGCTCTGAAGGGCGCAAGGACAAGCACATGTCCGAAAACTCGCTGAGTGGATACCATCTGCAGACTTGTCTGGTTTGTGCAGGAACGGCCCGTGGTGAAGGAAAGCCCAATATATTGAAGTGAGGATTTAAAGCAGCCATAAGCAGGACGTGACGATTCCCTCGGCTAGCCCAGAACCAGGGCGCTATGTGTCGGCCCTGCAACTATGGAAGCAACCTTGGATGGCGGAAAATGCTATGGACTGTCCCTGCCTTCCTTTGAGGGATGACCGTTGTCTTCGACCGTTCCATCCTGGCCAGCTGGGTTGCAGACGGCACCGCAAAAGTGAGAGTCTCCCAGGAATGCTACCTGGTCAAAAAAGCACGCTAAAGTCGATGTGTTGGCCTACAGGTTTCGGCCCAAGGGCGCATAACAGACACACCGCAATCACATCTGGAGAAAAACACTCCGGATGATCGCAAAGAAGAAGAAGATACACAGTTCAGAAGAGCGGATGAGGAATCTCGCTGAATTAATAAATTGCACACCGATAAAGTATTTATATAATTAAAAAATAAGAGGCATTACTTATTGACCGTCCCTCGTATATCCTGCTGCCGCCGTTCTTTCTCTGAGGTGAAAGAAACATACAAACGGAGAGTTGGGTGACAGATACAGACAAAGGGAGAGCTGGGTGACAGATACAGACATAGGGAGAGCTGGGTGACAGATACAGACAAACGGAGAGTTGGGTGACAGATACAGACAAAGGGAGAGCTGGGTGACAGATACAGACATAGGGAGAGCTGGGTGACAGATACAGACAAACGGAGAGCTGGGTGACAGATACAGACAAACGGAGAGCTGGGTGACAGATACAGACAAACGGAGAGCTGGGTGACAGATACAGACAAACGGAGAGCTGGGTGACAGATACAGACAAACGGAGAGCTGGGTGACAGATACAGACAAAGGGGGAGCTGGGTGACAGATACAGACAAACGGAGAGCTGGGTGACAGATACAGACAAACAGAGAGCTGGGTGACAGATACAGACAAAGGGGGAGCTGGGTGACAGATACAGACAAACGGAGAGTTGGGTGACAGATACAGACAAACGGAGAGCTGGGTGACAGATACAGACAGGGAGTGCTGGGTGACAGATACAGACAGGGAGAGCTGGGTGACAGATACAGACAAACGGAGAGCTGGGTGACAGATACAGACAAACGGAGAGCTGGGTGACAGATACAGACAAACGGAGAGCTGGGTGACAGATACAGACAAAGGGGGAGCTGGGTGACAGATACAGACAAAGGGGGAGTTGGGTGACAGATACAGACAAACGGAGAGCTGGGTGACAGATACAGACAAACGGAGAGCTGGGTGACAGATACAGACAAACGGAGAGCTGGGTGACAGATACAGACAGGGAGTGCTGGGTGACAGATACAGACAGGGAGAGCTGGGTGACAGATACAGACAAACGGAGAGCTGAGTGACAGATACAGACAGGGAGAGCTGGGTGACAGATACAGACAAACGGAGAGCTGGGTGACAGATACAGACAAACGGAGAGCTGGGTGACAGATACAGACAAACGGAGAGCTGGGTGACAGATACAGACAGGGAGACCTAGGTTACAGATCCAGACAAGCGGAGAGCTGGGTGGCAGATACAGACAAACGGAGAGCTGGGTGGCAGACACAGACAAACGGAGAGCTGGGTGACAGATGCAGACAAACTGAAAGCCCGGTGACAGATACAGAACGAACGAACGAACGAACAAACAAACTTTATTTTCAAAGCGTTAAGAATTGGGCACTCAGGCCCGTCTGACATTCTGCCCTTCTTCTTTATTTCCTCTCATGCATTTTGCATTCAACATCGCTTATGAAGCTAATCTTAGACAACAATAGAACAATAAGCATTACAACGCATGAAAAATAATCAATAATACATGACTCACTGAGGCAATGATTAACATGGGCATTATAAATACCTAAGGACGGTGTAACGTACCATACATATGGGAATGTTTATTGGCTAGTTGTCGTTTGAGATCATTTTCCATTATTATTGGGGGTGGGGGGGGGTGGGGGGGGTCTGCTTGTATTCTGTACTGATGTAGTGTTCAAACAGGATGCGACTGCATGTGTAATGATTGGAGGTGTCTTTGATTTCTTGTGGAAGATTGTTCCACAACTGAGCGGCAGAATATGCTAAGCTTGTTTTATATAAGTCTATCCTAGGTTTAGGGACATGGAGTATATTTAGTCGTTGGCTATGTCTTTTGTTATATTTGAACAATGGCCAAAGGTAGCTTGGAGCATTTTGAAATAGGATTTTGTGAATTAGTTTAGCCTTATTAACAAGTAGGCGTTTGTGGAGGGGTAGTAACTGAAGACGTTCATGTATGTTAGAATTGTCGGTAAGCTTTTCACCATTAATTAAAGGCACTGCTCTTTTCTGGGGTAAATAAAGAGTTTTGTTATTGATTTGGAGTATCCATCCTAGATTGTGGGGCAATAATCAATATGTGTTTGTATGTGGGAAGTATACAATACCTTTCTTGTGTTTTCATCAGGGAAATTTTTAATATTGGCATGTTGGCATACTTTTTTAAGGCTATTTGTTTCACGAGAGAATGAACATGAGAATTAAAGGTTAGATTTTGATCAGTGATAAGACCCGGTGCCTTGTGCTCGGTTACACTTTCTACAGGCGTGCTACCAATGTGAAGCCGAAGAGTTCTCTGCGACTTTAGAGTGTGAAATCTGTGGCATTTAAAAATAGAAATTCGTAGTTGCCTACTACTAAATGAAAACCAGAAATGACTCGTAAGACTCCCTAATACGGGAACAGACACATGTGGTAAGATTTAACTAAGGTATCAGGCAAGATTTTCTAGTAGAAGGCCAAAAGAGCACAGGGAATTCACTGCTTTCATAGAATATAAAGCTCAATCAGGTTAAATTGGAAGCAAATAGTATCCCTGCTACCTGCTCTATGGATTTGGTGGTCAATTGAATAGGCACTATCAAGCTATTATTGTTTGACACCGTAATACACATGTGACTCTGATGAACTTATATAGCGCAGTCTAATTATAGTATAATCCTGTATTGAAATAAAGGGGGGGGGGGGGTAATATGCTCCATGGGCATCACAATGTTACACAATAATTATTACAAAATGACATATTTATCCATATATGAATGACATGTAGACTACCATAAAGTTCTGGTGGAGTCTAATAATTATGAATGGCCTCCTGTCTTCAGCTAATCTAAATGTTGTTTATAAGAGTTCATCTTGCTGGGTATCTATTGGTTCTGTTCCTTTGTGGAAGGATAACTATGGATTAGGCGCTTCTACTGTTATTGGCCTCTGGTTACAAAGGAGTATTGAGAATACATGGGTTTTTGCGTGCCACTTATCTGGCTTTTTGAGGGCACTGGCAGTCTTGAGGCAAATACCGATTGATGGTCATATGCTCTTCATGGCAAAATAAAGGCGAAGGCTCTCCCCATTCACTGAGGATTGCACCACTCAGGCCGGAGAAGTTCCCAGTCTTAGGAGCCCCACATGTATCAACTAACCACCACCCATCATCATCTGTCAACAATACGTACACACAAATGTACTCACCCTCACACACAAATTTGGAAAAGGGGATTCAAAAGCTCAATAGCCACACAGTAGATCTATACCTCCTCGGTTGTATGTTGTCCCTCCTATGACTTGATGTGTCTCTCACCCACATATCCCCACATGACATAGGCAATTATCAATTCACATCACCAAGACACGCCTCATCCCTTTCGTGCACCGAGCTTCATACTCAGAGTACACTTAACCAACCATTGGTCTGTTCTATTGCCATGGCTCCTACTCAGAGTGCTATCGTCACAAAATTATTGGCAATCACTTCCCCAGAGGTGTGCCATAAATATGACACGTTTATCATATACGCCTGCACGTTTTGCACATACAAAAGAGACATTATTTAATCGTAAAGAAAGATTATTTTCGTAAATAAAAGCAAACACAAATAAAGACCACAAAGGGACAATTGCTGTCTCTGAATACACAGATCAATGCATCAAAGACTAGTAATAGTCAAAGAAAGACACTATATTTCTTCAGATTAGTTATGACTAAGACAAGAGTGTTATTCTAATATACGGAATGATACTCTATTTTCCATATAGAGAAATAATTATTAACTACAAGTGCTTACATCCCTTCCACAAGACAGGACTATCACTACAAACGTCCGTTACCTCCTGTGTTAACAGTAAGACAGAACTAGTCTGTATAATATCTACTGAATCATAAAAACATTTTGTCTGAATTCACCACACTTTGCTGTTCAGCATTACTTGACTGACTGACCGGGGACAGCCTTGTCTCCAGCCTATGTGAAACAAAATAATCTCTCTCTCTCTCTCTCTCTCTCTCTCTCTCTCTCTCTCTCTCTCTCTCTCTCTCTCTCTCTCTCTCTCTCTCTCTCTCTCTCTCTCTCTCTCTCTCTTCCTAAATTGTTTAATAACACCGTAGGAATGTCCGAACTAATGATTCCATAAAGCAAATATCCGCCTACACTCTTTAGATGACATAACAGATTTCCTTCAAAGTTATGTTTAGCTTCCCAAGTAGGATAATTACTTCCTCCTTTGTTTAGGGCATCCCAACTTAACCCCTTATGCCTTTTGCATTCCAAACTCGGTAACCAGGCTCTGCATTGTCTACAAACTGGTCTAGTCTGATTTGATAGTATTGGAGAATTCCCTTCTCATGAAATAAAACACACATGCGTTGGGTGCAGCCTGGCTAAAGAAAATATCGTGCATTGTTAGTCTTGACTAACATAATATAGGCGGGTACAATAGCCCACACTCTTCTAACATCTGGGAAATGTGCTGACGTGAATTCCTAAGTCTGTAAGTTTTAATTCTCAATCTTGCAAGTTCCATGTTAGGTAACAAAATGTCACAAAGTCTTTGCCTGGCTGCTGTTAACATAGACGTTGTTTTAGAAATGTTAATTTGCATGCGGTTTGCATGACTCGAGTTAACTATACTATTGTTTCTCCTGTTGCAAGGGTGATTCTAGCACGCTGCAACCAGTAGCGTTTATATACACTGTGCAGTCGAATGCAGTCGATATAGACAAACAGAGAGATAGGTGAAAGATATAGAGAAATGGAGAGCCAAGTTACAGATATACAGGCACGCACATTAACAGACAAACTCTCAAACAAGCAAACAGAAAGACCGACACACACACACACACACACACACACACACACACACACACACACACACACACACACACACACAGATATACAGACAAACATACAGTTATGTCTACTGGCAGACAGACAGAAGAAGGCGAACACAAGCTGACACAGAGAAACATTTAAAGAGATAAGACAAACATGACGGACAAGACAGGCAGGCAGGCAGGCAGACAGATGGACGGACGGACGGACAGATAGACATACAGATAGACAGACAGACAGACAGACAGACAGACAGACGGATAGACAGACGGATAGACAGACAGACGGACGGATGGATGGATGGATCGATGGATGGACGGACGGACGGACGGACGAACGGACGGACGGACGAACGGACGGACGGACGGACGGATGGATGGATGGATGGATGGATGGATAGATAGACAGATAGATAGATAGATAGATAGACAGATAGATAGATAGATAGATGGATGGATAGATAGATAGATAGATAGATAGATAGATAGATAGATAGATAGATAGATAGATAGATAGATAGATAGATAGATAGATAGATGGATGGATGGATGGATGGATGGATGGATAGATAGATAGATAGATAGATAGATAGATAGATAGATAGATAGATAGATAGATAGATAGATAGATAGATAGATAGATAGATAGATAGATAGATAGATAGATAGATATCCCATTACACATATCAACATATGCTGAGGTGAAGTGGACGAGATAAAAGCACAAATGAGACGGAGGAACTATAGTGGCAATGCTAGAAAGCCCTGTCTGACTGCCAACGGCTATTTGTTAACAATGTCGTCGTGGAATAGATTACAGCCCCTGGTTTCTCTTATTAACACACAGGTTGTTTCCCTTTGGGCGATATATTCACATAAAGGAGTACTTGAGATAATGATGTTGTCTCATTGTTGGAGAGCTGAACATTATTTGTGTGTGTGTGTGTGTGTGTGTGCGCGTGTGCGTATATGTGTGGCTGTTATATATATATATATATATATATATATATTATATATATATATATATATATATATATATATATTATATATATATATATATATATATATATATAACAATCACACACATACACACTCGCGACTTCAAATTATATCTTATTTGTGGTTGACTAGATCACAGGATCATTAACCTGAGCCAGGGTAGGACCCTAATATAACCTCCTTTCTGTGATTGAACGGGGTAAGGGTAATCGTATAAATGAAATCGAAATGTGAGATATATATAAACTCATATATACGCAGACACACACAAGCGCGTGCGCACACATGTAATTTCCAGCTGTCCAACAACAAAAATTGCTTCATTATCTGAAGTATTCCTTTATGTAAATATATTGCCCAAAGGGAAAGTGTGTTAACACTTTTGCAAGTTGTACACTCTCGGTCTGCCTGGCTCTGACTGTCCATTGAGTCCCCGCAATAGAGGCAGGTGGGCAGCGGGCAGCCGCGAAAAGCATATGTGTCTCTCTCGTTATGTAATCTTTTGTGTCATGTCTGTCCTTTAATGGAAGTTTCTTGCCTGTATCTCAACATTTATTTTATTGTTATGATTTACGTAATATAAATGTATATTTCTATGAAAACGGCTCCTAGATTTGTTGTATTTTGAGTTCAGCCTGCGGTTACCTTCGCAGAGCCAGAATTATTTCGCGGTCTGTATAAGGCCCGCTGACCGGAAGCTCCCCGCCTCTGGCTTAAGGGATAGTGAGAACCTGTGCTTTTGTACGGATGTGAAGCGTGGACAATAAGCAAATAAGCTGAAATAATCTGATGGCAAAGGAAATGTGGTTTCTGAGGAAAGTGCAAAGAATACTATGGACAGGCAGAAAAACCAATGACCAAGTACTACAGGAGACAAATGAACATCGTAAACTGATTAGAGAAATTAGACGTAGACAGTCGACATTTTTGGTCACGTTATGAGAAGAAATAAATTAGAGAACTTGGTGACAACTGGCAAGATTGAGGGGGAAAGAGCAAGAGAAGGCAGAGAAGTAAATACCTGGATGGCTTGATCATGTGGCATGGTCGAGACAGGAACACTGAGCTGATCCACGACTCTGTTGATCGAGCGAGATGGCGAGACATGACCGCCCACGCTTACCGGCATGGCATATGATGATGATGATGATGATGATGATGATGATGATGATGATGATGATGATGATGATGATGATGATGAAAAGACGCGCAGTTTCATAATCTCCAGGCATACCGAGTCAAGGGTTCGAAATCAACAGCTGGCGATTTGGTAGTAGAGCGCTTTGCGCTGATGTCTATGGTATAAGGCGTCGGCCGTTCAGAAATCAAAGGCAAAGTATTTCATGTAAAATTTTCTAGAAAATAATAAAAAGTCAATAACTTTTGTAATTGACAGTAACATCAATTAAAACATATGCAACTGTCTCTTTATAGAGAACGAACGAACGAACAAACGAACTAACGAACGAACTTTATTTTAAAAGGATAACAAATTGGGCACGCAGGCCCGTCTTACATTCGGCCCTTTCGATCACTCATCTTTCATTCATTAAATGTGCATGTTACATTTACATAGGGAAAAAAAAACATTGTCAAATGGATTTTGTAAGCATAAACAATGCATATTACGCATGGTACATTCACATGGGGGAAAAAACATTGTCAAATGAAAGTTGTAAACATAAACAGTGCATATTGCAATGTTGTGAGACACATCCCCCATCCACCCTCACACCCCGCAGCCACCCACACATCCCTCAGCCACCCACACATCCCCCACCCACCACACCTCACCCACCCACCCACACATACCTCCACGCACTCACACAGACTCAGACAAACGTACATGCCGCCACCCACCCACTGATCCCCCACCACACACATTTCCCCACCCACACATACATCCCCCACCCATCCCATAACCGACACGCACACACCCACCCACATATTCTCCACCACCCACCCACACACCCGCAACCACCCAGCAAAACACACATCACAAAACCACACACACATACCCCCGTCAACCCACACATCCCGCACCTATCCACACATACATCCCGCACCCTCACAATTTTCCCCACCCACCCACACACACATCAGCCAACCTACACCCACTCACCCACCCAATATCCGCCACCTCTCAACTACACATCCCCCACCTATACACACATCCCCACCCACAAACACATCTCCCCACCTGCCCACACATATCCCCCACCCATAAACACCCAAAAAACACACACCTCCCACCCACACACACCCCACCACCCACATATACCCCACCCACACACATCCGCCGCTCACACACATCTTCCCACAAACACACACATCCCCAACCATACACTCATCTCTCACACACATCCACCCACTCACGTACTCATCCATCAACCACTCACACCCACACATCACCCACCCGCCCATCAACACATGCATCTCTCATCTACCCTCCCACCCACACACACCCAACCACCCAGCCAAACACACATCCCCATCCTCACATACATCCATCATCCACCTGCACATCCCACACCTCCCCACCTCTCACACATCTCCCCTCCCACACAAAACTCCACCCATAAACACATTCCCCCCACACACACATCCCCCACATGCATTCCTCATACACATCCCCGCCCACACATCTCTCACCCACTCACACATCGCCCCACCCACCCACACATCCCCCACCTACAAACATCCTCACCACCCACACATACATCCTCCACCCACTCACACTTACCCCATCCACACTCACACACTCCCACCCACACAGACATATCCAATTCACAGACACCCCCCACACTCATCCCCCACACCCATTACACACCCATCCCCAACCCACACAATCTCCTACACACCCATTCACCCACCCAAATACACATTCCCTACCCACACCCCCAACCCACCAACACCCACATACTTCCAATAATCCTCCCAAATATCCCCCCCCCCACACACACACACACATCCCTCACACACACATACATCCCCCACCGACTACACATCCCTTCACCCATCCACACATCACCCATCAACCCATACACATCCCCCACATACAACCCCTCCACACATACATTCCCCACACCCCCACACACATCCCTCACATACACACCCACACAAACATCCTCACATCTACACACATACATGATCACTGAAACTAATAAGAACAAACTCCCACACTTTACACACAGTTGAGACACTGATGATTGTCGTGAGCATTCTCGCAAAAATTGTAAGAAGTGGAGAAAAAATTGTACATATACATTGTGTAGCGTAAAAATTAGTGATGCAATTCAACTCTCTCTCTCTCTCTCTCTCTCTCTCTCTCTCTCTCTCTCTCTCTCTCTCTCTCTCTCTCTCTCTCTCTCTCTCTCTCTCTCTCTCTCTCTCTCTCTCTCTCTCTCTCTCTCTCTCTCTCTCCCACTCACTAACTCTCTCACTCACATCACAGTAATGTTATATTATACATGATAAAATCAAGTGGCATACAAAATGATAATATGAAAGATGAGAATACAGAGAAAAAAAAATATGGAATGGCATGTTACAGGACAATCAAATGGCATACAAAATAATATCTTGTAATATGAAAGATGGGAATGCATAAAAAATATGGAATAGTATGTTACATGACATGCGTGCGCTCAACTCTCTCTCTCTCTCTCTCTCTCTCTCTCTCTCTCTCTCTCTCTCTCTCTCTCTCTCTCTCTCTCTCTCTCTCTCTCTCTCTCTCTCTCTCTCTCCTACTTTTTAATAAGGCTAAACTAATTCACAAAATCCTATTTCAAAATGCTCTAAGCTACCTTTGGCCATTGTTTAAATATAACGCAAGACGTAGCGAACGACTAAATATACTTCATGTCCCTAAACCTAGGATAGACTTATATAAAACAAGCTTAGCATACTCTGCCGCTCAGTTGTGGAACAATCTTCCACAAGAAATCAAAGACACCACCAATCTTTATACATACATTCGCAACCTGTTTGAACACTACCTCAGTACAGACTACATACCCCCATAAACAAAAACCAAAAAGACAATAATAATAGTAAACTATCTCAAACGACAACTAGCCAAAAAACATTCCCATATGTATGGCACGTTACACCTTCCTTGGGTATTTATAATGCCCATGTTAAACATTGCCTCAGTGAGTCATTTGTTATTGATTATTTTTCATGCGTTTAAATGCTTATTGTTCTTTTGTTGTCAAAAATTTGCTTCATAAGTGATGTTGAATGAAAAAATGTATGAGAGGAAATAGAGAAGAAGGGCAGAATGTCACACGGGCCTGCGTGCCCAATTCTTAACCCTTTGAAAGTAACGATTTTCGTTCGTTCAAGAAAACAGTAACAATGGTGATATCAAATAAAATGGGGTCATCAATATGTGACATAGAAAAAGAAGGGGAAATTCTCAACCAAGTGGATAATTTTAAATACCTAGGGGCACTTATAACATCAGATGGAAGATGTACAACAGAGATTAAGAGCAGAATAGGGCAGGCAAAAGCCGCACTTCAGAAAATTAAGAGTATCTTATGCAATAAGTCGCTATCAATAAATGTAAGAAAGAGAGTGCTAAAATGCTATATAGAACCAGTTTTTCTGTATGGCAGCGAATCTTGGAATGTAAATGAACAAATTAGGAAGAACTTAGAAGCAACAGAGATGTGGTTTTTAAGACGAATGTTGCGAATCCCTGGAGTGCCAGAGTAACTAACAACGATTGCCTGAAAGAGGCTAATGAAACTAGAATACTATATACAACAATAAGAAAGAGACAAACAGCTTTCTTTGGTCATGTGATGAGAAGAGAGGCATTGGAGAACATAGTGACAACTGGAAAGATCGAGGGAATGAGAGGCAGAGGCAGACCAAGAGAAATTATGCTGGACGGATTGAGACGGTGGCATGGAGGAATATCATCAGCAGAGTTGATCCAGAACACCAAAGACCGAGATCTGTGGAAAGCCATGAACGCATACGCCAGCCGACAGGACACTTGATGATGATGATGATTATATATATATATATATATATATATATATATATATATATATATATATATATATATATATATATATATATATATATATATATATATATATATATATATATATACACACACACACTAGCTGACCCGGCCCGGCTTCGCCCAGGCCCTGGCGGGGATCTATCTATCTATCTATCTATCTATCCATCCATCCGTCCGTCCGTCCGTCCGTCTGTCTGTCTGTCTGTCTGCTTGTTTGTCTGTCTGTCTGTCTGTCTGTCTGTTTGACCCGGCCCGGCTTCGCCCAACTCCTGGTGGGGAGCATCTCATTTAATTCATATAAGTAGTCATATAAGCTCCCGTTCCCGACTATCTGTCTGTCTGACCCGGCCCGGCTTCACCCAGTCCCTGGTGGGGAGCATCTAATTTAATTCATATAAGTAGTCATATAAGTTCCCGTTCCCGACTGTCTGTCTGTCTGTCTGTCTGTCTGTCTGTCTGTCGACCCGACTGTCTGTCTGTCTGTATATCTATCTGTCTATCTATCTGTCTGTCTGCCTACCTGCCCGTCCGTCTCTCTGTCAAAGACTCGACCGCATCCCCTCCGCCAGGAAGAGCAGTCAAGCTTAAAGAGGCCAGGAGGTCATTCATCATTGGCACCTTCCGTCTTAGAAGCAAGATGGCGGGACATTTCTTCGTCCCGTAAAATGGAACGTGTTTTTTCTGAAATGTGTATGGATTAAGTGCTTTTTTCGTGGTGAAATGGAGTTCGGACCGTGCAACGGAGTTCGTGCACGCGCGTCCGGTCTTCTTTCGGCGTATCATCGGCGCCCGGTGGCGATAGTTAAGCCTAACATGACGGCCAGACGACCAGCTAGGACACAACGTGGTAAGAGGGCGGGCGCGCGCAGAAGGCGCTTAAAATGTGACAGATTGGGTATCGGAAATGTTCGAGTACTGTACTGGAACTGTGCATCATTTAGTCAACGCCGACCCATTCTTGAAAAACTACTCTACGGAAACGATATTGTAGTCTTGCAAGAAACACAGCTCACCGACGGAACAGTCAAAGTTGCGGGATTTCAGGGTTTCTTTAACAGGCGGCACCTCGGACAGGCCATTCTGGTCCGCGACAACATACTAGTGTCTGAGATCGATATGTCCGCCTGGAACAGCGATGCCCTGCAAGTGCAGGCATTAAGAATAATGACACCAGTGCAGCTTGTAATCGTTAACGTCTATGCGCGAAATGGGAAGGTCGACGTGCGACAATGGCAGAGTTTGTTCGATATGGATGAAAGGCATATCATCTACTGCGGGGACTTCAATGCCAGAGCCAGTCAATGGGGGAATTGCATCACCAATAGACAGGGAGAAGATTTGGAGGACGCCCTGGCATCTGCTGCCCTAATCTGTCTGAATGATGGGAAGGTCACTAGAATGGCCACTCGACCAGGCGACTCTGACAGCATCATTGACTTGGCTCTGGTGTCGCCCACCATCGCACCAAGGTGCCGGTGGGGCACACTGGGATACCACGATAGTGACCACTACCCTTGTGTCATCCTGATCAAGAAAGACGGGGCCATGAGTCAAAGAAACAAGACCAATGCCTTCCCGTACGACACCACTGGTCAAGACGCCATAAGCAAGATCAGAAGAAGGAAACTAACTTCCTCCCGTAGGAGACAAGAAAGATGGCTGCAGCCACCATGGTGGAATGGAGAGGTCGAGAAGGTGTGGCTGGGAAAGAGGCAGGCTGTCAAAGACTGGCAAAAGGCCAGAAAGGCTAACATGCCACAGGTTGAGTTGGCGAACCTGAAGACTGAGGTCGTTAGGACGACGACTTTATTCAAATCCTGCGCCAAACAGGCCAAGGCCGACAAATGGGACGAGTTCTGCAGGAAGGTGTGCTCCGAGCAATCTCTTACGACATTCTGGCGCCTCCACAAGAGCATGAACGGTGCTGCACAACGTAGGGGTATACCAGACTTTCAAGGCACAGACCTCGCATGGAAAAAGTCGGATGCGGATAAAGGTAAGGCCCTTCTTGCACGCTACATAGAACAGACTGACCAGAAAGACGAGCCCGCCAGACATAGGACCACAACAACACTCTCTCAGTTGTGCGAGGGGGTCGGGACAGACGAAGAATGGACAATCACAGTTGACATATTGCGTGCAATGCTCAAGAAATCACCTAACACCGCCCCAGGCCCAGACGGCATCCGATATGGTGACCTAATGGTGATATCAGATGATGACATGGAAGAACTGGCCAGAGAATTCAACACCAGTATCCAGAGGGGTCAGGTCAAAGAAGAATGGCTACACAGCTACTTGCTGCCGCTGCCAAAACCGAACAAAGACCACTCCAAGATAAGCGGCTACAGAATCATTACGATGCAGAATACTGTTGGCAAGCTACTGGAGAAAATTGTAGCACACAGACTTGCTTGGGACTTGGAACAGCTCGGCTGCTTCCCGCCCACACTTGGAGGATACAGACGCAACAAAGAGTCATGGCTGAATGTGGCGGTCTTTGCTCAAGATGTTTACGAAGGATTTCAGGTCAGAGAAGAGACATGTGCGGCCGCCATAGACTTAGAGGACGCATATAACAGAGTATCTTTCGAGCACTTGATGCAAACCCTCCTCAGACTGAAAGTGCACCCTCACCTTGTACGATGGATAGCTGCAGTTCTACTCCAAAGGAAGGTGGTGCTAAGATGCGGGAGTTGGTCTTCTGAGCCGATAACGATATGTCCAGGATTGCCACAGGGTTCACCACTGTCACCAGTACTATTCAACGTGTATACGGTGCCGATCACTGAACAACAGTTGGATGGGAGGGGTAGGACTCTATCATTCGTTGACGACATCCTCGTGTATCGACAGGGTCGAGATAGACAGGCGGTTGCCAACTATATGCAGGGCGAACTAGATCGAATTTCCTCATGGTGTGCTGATGCCGATGCCCTTGTCAACCCTGCAAAGGCAACGGTTACATGGTTCTCACTAAACAACCATATTGTGAAAACAGACCTGCCGGCAGTAAGAATGGATGGGAGCATTCTGAGTAGAACCCAGTCAATGACATATCTTGGCGTGAGGCTTGATCGTAGCCTGTCCTTCAAAGATCATGTCGACTATGTCATAACGAAGGCTCGAAAAGGTTTGGTAGCAATGAGAGTCATGGCGACTGCCAATATCGAGCAAAGACTGCTATTACTTCTGTTCCAAGGACTTGTGCTTTCACGCATCGAGTATGCCCTGGCCATCCTCACTGTCAGCCCTACACAGATTGGAAGACTTGAAAAGGTACAAAACGAAGCCATGCGCATCATTTTGGGCTGCACGAGAGACACCAGCTGTGTAGCAATGAGATACCTCCTTGACTTCCCGACAATGGAACACAGGATCAAGATCTGGAGAGCTCGTGCATACTTAAAAATAAGTGCAGATGAGCAGCACCCTCTGCATGACGCTGTATTCAGAGAAAAGGGTGACAGGCTAAAGAGGGGCAAATCATGGATGGGTCGGGCGGAAGATGTCGTCGGACAGGTCTGCAGTCTTACCAGTATCAACCCCGGCAAGGAATGGGTGCCGGTGCCTCCAGCTTTTAAGTGTACCTTCTCCTGCATTATCACACTCGACAGACGGTGCAGAGAGCAGAACCCTGCCGCTGTCAATGCAGAGGTTAACGCGCTCATCTATGATCACTCAGATAGCCCCGAAGTGCTCATCTATACAGATGGATCTGTTGTAAAGCAGCAGAGAAGTGCGTGGGCATTTACAGCCCGTTCAGCGGGCCGAACCGTTCAAGAATCCAGTGGTGCCCACTCTATGACCACGAGCAGCATGACGATGGAGGTGATGGCAGTTACACAGGCTTTCATATGGCTGGAATCACAGCATTATACCAACGTGTGTGTACTAAGTGATTCAATGAGCATGATTCAGAAGGTCGAAGCTGGATCTGTACGTAGACAGTGGACTGAGTCGCTGCGGAAGTCTGTTGTCCGCAAAGTCACCTTCATCTTCGTCCCGGGACATGCGGGAGTCGAGGGAAATGAACGAGCTGATAAATTGGCTGGCTCTGCACCCCCTGTAGATGGCCAGCCCATGGATCGTGCCGATGTCATTAACGCCCTTAAAGATATGGCGAGAACAGAGGATTTTGACGCCAGTGATTCCACATCGCTTTCCAGGATGAAAGACCTGGGAGTAAAAATCGGCACAGCCAGACGCGAGAGGTACATCGGGAAAACAAAGCGCCTCGTCAACCAACACAGAACTGGCACTATTAGCCACCGGACGCTGATGCATATGCTGGGGGGAGGATCTGAGCACCTATGGACATGTCCGGAGTGCAACGAAGATACCCCAACTGATAACTGATAACTGATAACTGAAAAGAGGCCAGGAGGTGATACGGTGCCCGAGGTAAGGGCAGGGGAGATGAGGTAATGGGAGATGGTTATCCATTCCCTCATGAGACACGCAGGCGTTGTTCAGAGAGTTAGCACTCTAATCACGATAGCATCACGCCTCGTGGTAGCCACGGAGAAGTTGAGTATCCACTCAACATACCACGTCTGCGATCAGCGTGCCATGTGAGGCAACACGCACCAAGGTCAAGGTCGATCCGCGTGGTGTGTGACCACGGGATGAAAGAACGGGAGACGGGAGGACAGGACTTGTAGTGTGCACCTCGTTAGAGTAGCGATAGGGGTTTTGTGTTGAACTAAATAGATAGAGAGTTAGCATAGGCATTAGCAACTAGTGATAGATAATTTCTGTGGCTTTATGTTGTGTGTTTACTAGCGACTGTTACCTGCTTGTAGCGAGCCAACGGCAATAAAATGTACCAGTTATTTTCCTCGCACACGACTTGCAAGTTTACTTGTTTGGTGTGGGAGAAGTATCCGATAGTGCCTGTCAGTTGAGTTGTTGACAGGCAAGGATAATTGTGGTGTCAGAAGTGGTGCTTGAACGAAAGTTCAAGCTAATCCACTCAGCCACGGCTCTGGACTAGGAGCTAATTTTTGTCAGTGACGGTAATCTGTGCAGACGAGAGCAATTTGCGAGCTAGAAATGTGCCTATCGTGACGAAATAGATTGTTTAATTGTGCTTATGAAATGGTTATTTAGTGAAATCATGTATTCTTCAAAGCTGTAAGTAGTAATATTCTTATTTTCTCATATTTATTTATGTATTTACCAAGTTATTTATGAATAAGCACCAAACATGATTCATGGCGGAGCGATACACAGCCAGCCGACAATATCGATTTTTGAAAACTAAAAATAGTGCTGCGCCTCTGACGTAGAATGATTGACAAACAGTCGTCCTAGGTCATTTGCATACAGCAATCGAGTGTTTACAAAATCGCCAAGCGGCTGATCGCCTGAATCTGTGCTTTATATTATTTATTATTTGTTTATTTGAGTTATGAAATGAATATATTTATTTATTTAAACATTATGATGTCATTTTTATTTAGTTAAAAACAGTTATTCATATTTTTGGTCCTACTTTCTCTTTGTTTACCGTCACGATGGAACTATTTTTGGCCAAGCAGATCAGACTTGGCTGCACAACACTTACAGAAATTAACTAGGTTAGTAACAAAAGGCAAATACTGTTAGAACGAAGACAGGACATTGACATTAAATTTAATTATTACATATTCTAGTTGTTCGTGAGTCTGTCATTGTCAAAGTCATTGTCCTTGGTTGTCGGGTAAATCATATCGTGCAGTAGTAGTAAATACTGCTGCCCTGCATATCAGAGGGCGATCAACAGCTGAGTACGTATACCGGTGTGCCAAATAAAGTGTCCTGATTACGAAACGTGCCGCTATCCCAAAGTACCAAACTAGGTGACCTGTGTCAACGAAGTTCCGTTCCCTGGTTCTCGGGAACATTAAGTTGAGTATACCTATATTTTTGGCATGCAATGTGATTAATAGTGCATCTCTTTTTCAGCTTGTGATACACTAGCATATTTTTGTGCTCTGATTTTCCAACATAGAAATTTTGTTCAGCATAGGAACTGAAAATACAATTCATAGTGCTCAGCGAGTAACGAACATAGCACATCAAAGATAAATAATTAATTAAACAAGTCAGTGTAAGTCAACGCAAGCTATTTACCTAACATCATGGCTACTCTAGCTGATTTCGTAAAAGCAGGCAAAGAAATGCAATACACAGGTAAAGAGCTAGAAGAATATGCTGATAAGAAATTTAAAGAAGCAAAGGAATGCAGAAAGAGATGAACGCGCACAAGAAAGAGAACAAGAAAGACAGCATCAAAAGGAGATGGCACGACTAGCTGAAATAACAAAACAGAAACAGCTAGAAGATGACAAACAAATTAAACAACAACAGTTAGAACATGATAAGCAGGTTAAGCAACAACAGTTAGAACAGGATAAGGAAAATAAACAGAAAGAAATAGAGATTAAACATAAGAACTAGAATTAAAGCAAAAGCAACTAGATCAGGAGAAAGAACTAAAACAAAAGACATTAGATCAGGAGAGAGAACTAAAGCAAAAAGAGATAGATGAAACTGGCAAGAGTTAAGGAAAAACAAATTCAAGTAGAATCAGAGACACAATTAAAGATGAAAGGCATGGATGTAGACTCACACGCAGAAATCTCTGCCACTAAATTAAGAAGTCAACAAGAGGAAAATAAGTTCAATAAATACAAAAATATTATCAAACCATATTGTAAAGAAGACTTCCATATCAGCCTGGACAGAGAATGTAGAGTATCAATTTAAGTATCACCAAGTTCCATTAGAGATGTGGGCTCCGATTTTATATGAAGAATCTGAGTGGTGAGCCTCTTAAAGTGATAGAATCTATACCAACTGAGCTGAGATCTAACTATCAATACATCCATGATAGGATTATGCAGCACTTTTTACTTGATGCCCCTGGGTATCAGGTTCAGTTCTCAAATTTAAAACCTAAACCTACTGAGACTTTCATTGACTACGTCTCAAATGTTCAAAGTGTTCTAAATAGGTGGCTTAAAGCAGCTAACATAGGTAAAGACTTTGATAGATTAAAAAACTTAATAGCTATGGATAAGGTTATATCCACTATACCTTCTCCTTTTGCTAAATTTTTGCAGCAGTCAGACATTGAGAACATCGAGCAGTTTGAGAAAAAAGGCTCAGCATATTTTTCTTCTAACAGAGATATTTTTAAGACTTCAAATGACTCTGAAATAGTTTCCTTTGTGAAAGACCAACCAATAAACTATCAGAGTAACAGAAAACCCTTTCAGAAACACGACATCAAAGATAGAAAAGTGTCAAAATGTATTTACTGTCAACTTTTGCATGACACTTATTCTATGTGTGACAAATCGCCAAACTACCCGGCGCATCTTGAAAATGTTATCAAGAAGCAACAAAATAAAAGATCTGCATACAGGCGTGCAATCAAATGTTTTTTTTGTTCCAGCTATGGCCATTATTCTAATAAGTGCCTTGGCCGCCAACGTATGAAAGCTAACAATGCTATTTTGATTGATACTTCGTCTGATAGTGGTAGTGAGACTGAGTGTGAAGTTGAGAATGTATTACCTTTCAAAGAGTCTGAAGATGTCTGTTGTGTGAACGATGTGTTAAGCTTTGACAATTGTGACCAATGTCAGCAATTTCATGCAAACGGAAGACTAGAATGTGGACATACAGTACCATGCTCAACTGAGAGTGTAAATGCAGCATTAGCCTCCAGAGGCAAGTTAGTGTTCCACAATGCAATGGTCAACGACAGACCATGCCAATGTTTGCTGGACAGCGGCAGTACCCTTATTGGTCTTAGAAAGGATCTAGCGAGTCCAGGTGATTATACAGGCGACTCTGTTAAATGCCGAACCTTTTCGGGTAACATTGAGATTTACCCTTTGGCCAAAGCCCGTATCAATACACCTTTCCTTTCGGGTACCTTTACTTGTGCAATACTTGACAACCCTTGTACTGATTTGATTTTGGGTTCCTTACCACAACTGAAACAATGTACTAGTGATGAAATAGCTGCATGGGAAAGATTAAATGCAGCTAATGCAACTACTAGAGCAGACACTGTAAAACATCAAGACACACTACAAGATGAGAGACTACGGTTGCTTTCTCCATCTGGCACAGATGATACCAACAGACAGAAAATTATAGAACAGCAGAAAGCTGATCCTAGTGTGTCTCCATATTTAAAATTAATGAAAGAAAGATCTAAAGTGACCAAAAATGCCTCATGGTTCCTTAAACCTAATAATGGCTTTCTTACGAGATATTGTACATCTGAGAACCATGAGAATCTGCAAACGGTGCGACCTGTACAACACCGCTTAACTGTGCAAAAACCGGCACAGGAGTCACCGCTTGCAGGTCACCTGGCATACGACAAAGCCAGGACTAGATCCCAGGCTCAGTTTCATTGGCCAGAGTTTTGGAATGATATAAAATTATTTTGTCGTAATGTATTTTCTTGTAATGTCTGTCAACAATTAGTACATAAGTTTAAGAGTAGACATCCTACAGCTGAAGTACTACCTTCTACTCTGGCTTCTAGACCTGTGAGAGGGAGGGTCAAATTTACCAATACACAAACAAGGGTGCTTGAACAATCGATGGTAAACCAAATCAAAACATGCGTCGGTTACGTCCAGACAAGCAAAATGGCAAGGACCATTCAAGGTGGTACGTGAGATTTCAAATGGTGACTATGGAATATCGATAAACAGACACTTAAAGATATTCCATGTCAACATGTTGAAACTTTACTTTTCACGACAAGAGACAGGAGTAGAGACAGACGAACACATTGCACCCACACCTAATAATAAGACGACAGACATACATAGCGCAACTACACTAGTTAGCGGGACTAGCAAATCCGACAAAATGCATACATTTAGTGAGCTAACAGAATACGCATGATATATGTTTCCATACTGATGACTGGACGACACACTGACTGAAACTAAGACATGTCTTTGACAGAGTGCGACTCTTCGGTCTCACTGTCAAACCGAGCAAGGTGAAATAGGCCTCAAAGAAATTCAACTTTTGAGTCATGCCATCTCACAAGGTCATGTCAACTTAAGACTGACAATAGAATCATTTAAAAAAAAAACTATGAATCTGACCATGTTGATCAGAAAGAAATAGGTCAGAAACCTTCTGGAATTAGTAAATTACTATAGTAAATTTATTCCAAATTTAGCGGAAATTACAAGTGTAGTTTCCAATGTTTTGAAAAGCATCTGTAAAATTGGATGTGAAAGATGCATTATTAATTTCTGCATTGTCAAAATTGAAGATCCTTTTTTGTAAATATTCCAATCCTCCGCTTGCCTAATCCTAGGCTCGTTTATTATTCTAGGACAGATGCCAGCAGTACTAGGCCAATTTTTTGGAGGCATCTGCCACCCGAGTTGCTACGTGAGCCGTAAGATCACACCTGATGAGTCCAGAGATTCCATATCACAGTTGCAACCCTAAGCGTCATCTATGCGGTGAGAAAGCTCCATCTAATTCTGACGGATGTTCACTGCATTGTCCAGACCGACAACTCCCCGATCACGGTCAGACAGAGTGGTGTGCATCGAAATGACCGGATATACAGGTGGTCACTAATTTTACCATCTGGGGTAGAAATACCTGAAATCCCACATATAAATGTAGAGTGATAGTTAGTACATGAATATATTATATTATTCTATGTAAAATAGGTTACATATACATCGACATTATGTGCTTAATCATGTACCAAGAACAGTGAACTATCATGTGTCCGTAGACATCAAGTGAAGAACTGTGCTGCAAAACGTAGATATCACCGTGTGAAATAGGACAGCTCATTACCAACTAAGCTCCATTCCGGTGTATCATTTGTGTGAAGCGCAGAAAACAGTGTCAGAACAATGCTTAATTACAGACACGAAAAGACTGAGCTACGACACCAGCGAACTCTACACGTGCACTACCGATAGAACACTAGTATGACTGTGCAATGTATTTCAGATACCCAGGCAAAGTGTGTATATATATTATGCCTATAAAACCAATGTACAATCATGAAGGCAACAACTAACCTGAGGTAGCTGAATACCATGTATATAAAATTATTGTGATATGTAATATAATATTTTAAGATAGTGATAAATTAGATGTAGGTTAGGAAATATAATAGTTCTCATTTATTTTAATAGTGTAGTTAGTACAGTAATTAACCCATTAGAATTAAATTAGAATATTAATTTAGACGTAAAAATAGTTAATTACAAGCTAAATTAGAAGTTTGATAGGAATAGTACCATTTAGGTTGTTATATTTCACTTAGCTTCATTTCGGTTCAGTTCATTCCATCTTAATGAAACCATACCACCTATCAAATATTACCATTTAGTAATATCATCATTTTACATCAGAATAGGATAAAAAGATTAGATAAGTGAACATACATCGTTTACACCATTTAGATTATAGAACATTTAGAACATACATCATTTACACCATTTAGATTAAGAATATCACTCATATAATTCCTTTGTGCATTTAAAAACATTAGTTAGTAGAGTGTTAGAAAATTACATAATTTCTGTTCACATCATCCATGTAATTAAGGTACATAACTCACAGTCACATTAATTACATTTAAATAGTTAGATTACATCCCTTAGATTAGATAAACATAACTATTAATATAAACATATCATATAATTAACATGACAAAATTTAGTTGACACATTAAATACATATTTATAGAAGTAATATTATTATGTTAGGATTTAGAGTTGTAGTTAGTATAATATAATGGATGATGAGACCAAAGGGATACGCCATCAACCCTTTCTCGTCCGTGTAAATATAGTGTAAATACATGACTCGTGCAGCGATTTTCGCACAGTCATTGGGCTCAAATATCTCAAACTGAGCCAAACCTGTACAGTGTCACTCCAAGGTTTTTAAATAATCGGAAGGAATAGTGTGGAACGATAAAAGATGTGTGACAGAATTAAGGATGAAAGAAGTGTGACAGAAGTGTGAAAGTGAGAGCGAATGGAAAATAGACGGGAGAGAGTGAGATCAGTCAGCAAATTCTTCTGCTGCCTGGCGCGACTTTTAATGTTTGTCTGTGTTAGTGTTGGTTTTCGTTATTGAGAATGTGTTAGTGTGAATGTGTGTCTGTAAGATAGTTTAGAACTTAGATTACAGTATTTTGGGGTTTCATAACAAGGGAATGTAGTCACGAATTAGTGTTATACACCTGTTTGTGGCCACATTTAACCAAATTATGACACTTAAAAAACTAACATACATACACATAGGAGGTAGAAACATAAGTTAGAAGTTAGATTAGTAGATTAATTACATCCAAACACACAAACAACCAGAAAAACAAACAGATAAATTACATACACTTTTTCTAGATCAAAGGGAGATAACTTCGGGTCAGGGGACATAATAGACAACGAAAAACTAACTTAACAGTGAAATAGGACTTTACACGCGGAAGCGAAGTAGGTAAAGCCTGTCGCACACACTCTTGTATAATGGTTGTTAAATATTATATGGGGGGGGGACATGAAGCAATTCATGTGTTGACCCTAAAAAAGTCAACTTTGTATGGGTAGTAAGTTAATTTACTATGTGAGGGCAGGTCTTATAAGACAACGGTCCGGTTCAGACATACCTCTAATAAATATAATATAGCATGTGAGAAGAGGGCTCACGCCAACCAGTCAAGTTTGTGGCGATTGCCAGTAGCCAAGTAAAGTTTTGCTACATTGTGACAATAGTCAGTAGAAGTCTATTAGAGTGCCCAAAGCCAGGTTATCTAGAGTCTTTGACAAAAAAAATTAGAGACAGTAAATTTTTTTTAGAAACCTCTTGCGTCACAACAAATGAGTGAAAGTTGATGACGCAACACAAGAGGGGTGGGTGTGTGTCAAAGACTCGACCGCATCCCCTCCGCCAGGAAGAGCAGTCAAGCTTGAAGAGGCCAGGAGGTGATACGGTGCCCGAGGTAAGGGCAGGGGAGATGAGGTAATGGGAGATGGTTATCCATTCCCTCATGAGACACGCAGGCGTTGTTCAGAGAGTTAGCACTCTAATCACGATAGCATCACGCCTCGTGGTAGCCACGGAGAAGTTGAGTATCCACTCAACATACCACGTCTGCGATCAGCGTGCCATGTGAGGCAACACGCACCAAGGTCAAGGTCGATCCGCGTGGTGTGTGACCACGGGATGAAAGAACGTCAGACGGGAGGACAGGACTTGTAGTGTGCACCTCGTTAGAGTAGCGATAGGGGTTTTGTGTTTAACTAAATAGATAGAGAGTTAGCATAGGCATTAGCAACTAGTGATAGATAATTTCTGTGGCTTTATGTTGTGTGTACTAGCGACTGTTACCTGCTTGTAGCGAGCCAACGGCAATAAAATGTACCCTTGATTTTCCTCGCACACGACTTGCAAGTTTACTTGTTTGGTGTGGGAGAAGTATCCGTTAGTGCCTGTCAGTTGAGTTGTTGACACTCTCACTCCGTCTATCCCACCCTCTCTATCTATCGGGTCAGATCTATCTATCTATGTATCTTTTTCTTCTTTTTTTTTATCCGCGTTTCCATCCTGTTTCAGGATATTGCGGTCAACACCAGCATCTTTCAGCTGTATGTTGATTCCTAGGCTAGATTACGCTCATCAGCATGCCACGACTTTCTGAGCGACCGGCTCCATACTCTCATAAGTCACTTTTGCTATTCGAACCACTGCTAATTCTCGTCGCGTCACGTGACGAGAGTATTCGGGGATAGCGGAGAAAGCTGCTAACCCCTCGGCCATGGAGTCGGCTATCTATGTATCTATTTATTTATATAGCTATCTATAGCCAGGGGACTTAACCTAAGATATATAAATGCTACTAAAAGTTATGTCCCTTTATAGAATATTTCTTATGTTAAGTCATGTAATTACAAAATGAAATTTTAGTAAGTAAGTAGCCGATTTTACAACTAAGAAACTATTACAGTCGGTTGCACAGGAATGAAAGGAAGACTTGTAAAAAATTTCATCTCAATCGGATGTACCGTTATTGAACGCATCGATTACATATCCAACCACACACATACAGTCTCTTTTATATATATATATATATATATATATATATATATATATATATATATATATATATATATATATATATATATATATATATATATATATATATATATATATATATATATATATATATATATATATAATGACTTTTCTCCGCAATCTCGTATACTCTCGTCGGTGACGTGATGACGGTGAGAATCAGCAGTGGTTCGAATCGCATCAGTATCTTACGGGGTATGTGAGCCGGCCGCTCAGAAAGCAATGGCAAACTACTGAGCGTAATCTTGCCAAGAAATCAACAATCAGCTGAAAGATGCTGATGTTGACAGCGATGTCCTGTTAAGGATATGCGGGGGGGGGGGGGGGGGGGGGGGAATCAGTATAGACCGATTTAGAAATGGATGAATTAGACAACGTTGATCAGCACGAAATGCTGTTCGAAATGGAGGAGCAGGAGTGTACATAGAATACCCAAATAATACTAGGGACATGGCCAGAGTACCAATAGGAAAGTACTGCCATAACCATGATGCTGAAATTGAGGCAGCCAAGATAGCAACAGAGAAATTACTAAATGCCAGCCATGGTACACAACCTGTGGTACTATCGACAGATGCAAAATCAGTCAGCATAAGTCACCATACAATGGATACCATCGCACTGTGGAATACCTGGAAACGACAGAGCTGATCGATTGGCTAAGGAAGGAGCAAAAGAACAGCCTGATGTGCCCGTTACATGCCACCAAAAGAAAAGAATGATCAAATTAGTCAGAAAGCCACCAAAACCTGCGCAATACGACTACCACATTATGGACAGACCAGAACAAGTCATTATTCTCAGAACAGGTCACAATAGATTACGCAACCATATGAATACAAAATTCAAGACTGGCGAATCAGCCATGTGCACATGTGGATTGGCGTCGCAGACAGCAGATCAGAAACTCCAAGACTGCTAAATTACAACATGTCTAGGCAAACCTTTTGGCCTAGAGAGATCACAATGGAAGATAAACTCCATGGACCGCTGGGTGAACTAAAAAAGACAGTTAAATTCATAAAAGAGACAACATTGCAGTTATAGACATATTTCAAGCGAACGAAAGAAGAAGAAGAAGATTCGAACACGACAGCTCGATGATAAGAATCGCTGAAGAACACTTGTGTAGCTTCTGAGGTTACCTTGCAGTTTCGGTGTTGCATTGACAATATAATGCTCGTTCAGCAAACAGTCTTAGGTCCCACATGTAGATTTTCTTACTCGTTGATTATCTTTCCACGGGAAATAACCCAGTAAACTGTTATCAGGCGAAATGAATATTGTGTCCCTTTACATGTAACGATTTTGTTAATCGGTCATTTTAATAAGCGAGGAAATTATTTGGGCATGTAATGAGAAGAAATAAATTGGAGAACCTGATGAAAACTGGCAAGAGTGAGGGAAAGAGAGTAAATGGAAGGCAGAGAAGTAACTACCTGGATGGCTTGGCTACGTGGCATGGTCGAGACAAGAACACGGAGCTGATCCACGAATCTGGTAATCGAGTGAGATGGCAAAACATGACCGCCCACGCTTATCGGCATGGCACACGATGATGATGATAAATGAGGCAAAGACTGTCCACCTATTCCAGCGTGCATTCAGGCCTACACAAGGTGGCGCCCCTATCATGTGCCAGACGTTTAGAAGGAAACTGCTTCGAGACAACAAAGAAAAGAGCCTAGTGACCAGAATCTCCACTGCCGGCCCGGTGGCCATGGGTTCGAATCAGCATCGAGGCGGAGTTTTAACATTGGCCTGGACGTCCACGGCTACCCAGCCTAACATTGGCCTGGACGTCAGTGGCGACCCAGCCTAAAATTGACTTGGACGCAGGGTTGTCAATGGGACATAATTTACATTGCGTGGTAATCTATGCCTGTCCCATCCCATTCCTACACTATTCAGAAAATCACCCTTTTGTCCCAAAGGATTCCGATGGCCAAGCCTGCTTGGACGTCAATGGCGACCCAGCCTAAAATTGGCATGGACGTCCACGGCGACCCAGCCTAAAATTTGCCTGGACATCCAGGGCGACCCAGCCTAAAATGGGTACCATGGACAGATAGATTGTCATTGTAAATGTGCGGTTACCGTAGGGATAATACAGGGTGTATTTGTAATGACTGTGCAGTTTTTGAAAATATTGCCGTTCCGAGTTTTGTATTTACCTATTATGTTTCATTGTGTTGCATGAACTCCACAGTAGGTAAATACAAAACTTGGAACGGCAATATTTTCAAAAGCTCCACAGTCATTAAAAATACACGATATACATCAGTGGTTCTCAACCTTTTTTGGCCCATGCCCCCTTTTACCATATGTTCAGAACGTCATCCCCCCCCCCCTTCGAATGTCCTCTTTATAACCCCCCCCCCCCCCCCCCCCCAACTCGTACACAGTATACATAAAAATAGAAGCTAAATTTAATAACACATACTAGAACAAGTCTAGACATCTACATAAAACGTGATTTGCGGGTCTACTTACCTTATAAAAAGAATTTCATTAGGGCGAGAAGTACAGAACCGTAAAATTTAGAGGGAAAAACAATATCAAGTAATTGGTTCTTGTATTAATGCGATCTTGAAATAATCTTAATTCCCCCTCCCCCTTTGAAACTCTAAAATTCCCCCTGCCCGGGGGAGTGGGGGGGGGGGGGGGGGGAAATTCCACACCGGTTGAGAACAACTGTTATAGATGATCTACAGTCGAGCAACATCAGTAACAATGTATTTCAGCCAAAGTAAAATTCGTTTATTCGCTTCGCACGTTATAAAATCTTGCAGCGAATTATGCCAGGCATAAATTGTGCAATCTTTCATTTCTCGGTGCTGTGTTTAAATTAATCATTAATGTTAAAGCAGACAATGACGTAACATGTAATATATCAAACTAAACAAATAACAACAAATAATAGGCACATACTAGATAAAACAGCGCACAACAGAATGTATCGATACAAGCCTTTATCGACGAATAAAAACACGAAAGTGAGAAACATCTAACAACATATACACATCGCTGATAAGACGCCCATTTCAACACAATAGAAAACAGTAGTCTACGAATGCAAGGACTGACTTACAACCAGGTTAGATAAAGTTAGTTGCATATCCTTTACAAGACGTCGCATTCAACCCCAGCATTTTTTAAGGTTTGTAATTTCTTTTCAGGTTTGCGTTTAATTATTTGCCATTGCTTTCTAAACGATTAGATAAGGGAGCCGTTTCTGAAGTACTGCTTGTCATTATCAGCACTATTCTGAGATATGTCCAACATTGGTTGGAATCTAAATTTACCAGGCAATAAATCTTGCGATCTATTGTTTACAGCTTATATGTTTAAATTCACGAAAGGAATACATCGGTTTAAATCAATGTTTAACAAAGGAGTGACTTCTTTCGCTGCCATTCACCCCCTGTTTCAGACATGATTCCAGATGCAAGATAAACTAACAACTCCAGATGGGAGGTCACAGCAACTAGGTTTAAGCATGGAATGTCAGTTATTTAGTCGCGGTTCCAACTTCACGGCTAAGTGTTGCCTCATAACGCTCCGTTCTTGTGCCAGTGAATGTAGCACACAATGCTCCTCACCGCCCCATGTGAACAGTGGAACAGATAGGAGTCTCGACAAACCAAAAGCCCGCATGGATATACATGCATAAGGCCGCTGCCAGAATGCCAACACAAAAGTCCGCCACGAAAAATACAGTTCATCGTCGATGGAAGCGGTAATCACTTTAAAACCAGCAAACACACATTTATGCATAAGGCAGACCCAGTTAGTTCAGCGACCAGCGGGCCGCCATTTTTCTGAACATGTAGTTACGACACAAACAACCGCGGACAGGTGTAAATGCACCCCACATGAAATCCACAGCTCACAGTATCGCTCCACGCACTCAAATCAGTAGCAGGGCAACGGAACCATCAATCACGGAGAGACAATGACAGTAAATCTAGCAAAAGATAACCTACTCTCCCTCGGAGAAACCTCACTTCAAGAGACGGAGTCATATACATACTCAGGTATCAATGTTTACACGGTGGAACAAACACAGATATCAGAATAAGAATATAAACTGGCTAGATAAGCATTTATAACCATATGAAATGTGAAGAATTCAAAGGAAATTTAAGTTAGCACCAAGTTTAGAACATTCAATTATAATGTTACGTCAGTGTTGCTATATGGAACTAATATCAAAGGGCATCTTTCTTGATGAATTACAGATGGGTAAAAAGATACTGAGATCGGCCTTTACTACGATTCAAAATTGTGTGTAGCGGGACATTATTGATAGAGGCATTGATATTGCACCTTGGGAGCAAGTCGCCCAACTCATCGTATCGCATGGAGGGCAAAGATTAAAAATGAAATAAAGACAAAGGAGAAAATGATTGCAGATAGGATACACACTGAGTGTGTGAGACGTAAGATTATGTATGATGGTGGAAATGACTATGTGTTCACATGCATTCATTGTGGACGAACATTTACAGTGCGAATTGGTCTGATCTGTCACATTCGCCTAATGCCTTTTTTATTTTAAGCACAATGTAACAAACTATCGTCTGTCAAGACGACAAGACGCCAGTGTATATGGAACAGAAAAATTCAGAACAACGAATGTTTAGTAGTCATTTTACCAGTTCGCCAGCTACATTCATCAGTATTTCGTGTCTTTATTATGGTATTTCAGATCGATAATACTAACATTAAAGTTTATATCTGGAATCTGGGTTCAACCCCAGCACTTTTTGCCTGTTTCTGATTTCTTGGCAAGTTTGCGTTCAGTAGTTTGAATTGCTTTCTGGACGACCGGCAATCATACCATTTTACAATAACCATCGTAAGACAGTCTGCTGCCAAATCTTCCCCAGCTGTGTTTCGAACGCAGTATGCGGGATTACGAATTGCGTCCGTAATGCCTTCGCCACAGAGTCTGTGAATCTGGGTTAGACATTTAAAAAAGAACACAAGATGACCACTCCAGCAAACCTAGTTATTGATACAAAGTTAGTTGCATATCCTTTACAGGACGATTGCAGTCAATACCAGCGCTTTTCGCTGCTGTTGATGTCTTGGCAAGTTTACGTTCAGTAGTTTGCCATTGCTTTCTGAACGACCGGCACCCATACCATTTCGTGGTTACTACGGTTATCTTTCAAGAATGATGATGACCATTCATTTCATTCTGTGGGGTTGAAAGTATGGAGTCGTGAGTTCTATGATGGCTGGTAAGGCTTATTTTGGCTCGAAATGTTCTTTGACAATGTGGGCAAAGAATGCTTGAGTTCCACGAGGAGGATCTCCTGCAGTGGTTTTTCTACCCAGCCTTTTCTTCACAGCTCTTGCAGTCCTGGGAGCTTCACAAGTGATTGCACCCTTGTGTAATGTTGTGAGCCACGAATTTCTGTCTTTGGCAGCAGTCTCCCAGGTTTCATGATGAATTGCAAAAGCTTTCAGTTAGATTTTCAGTGTCTTTAAAGCGTTTCCTCTGGCGCCTTGGGAGCTTTTACCACAACGCAGCTCACCGTAAAAAAAAAACTTCGCTAAGGGAGCCTGCGAGCATGCGAGTTAAGTGACCAGCCCAAAGAATCTGATTCTTCATTAGTAGAGTGTGGATACAGGGCATGGACGCTCTTTCTAGGACTTCAGTGTCTGGGATCTTGTCTTGTCATTTAATCTTCAATAGCTTCCTAAGGCAGACTGTGTGGAAGTGGTTAAATTTCCTAGCGTGTCGCTGATAAACAGTACAGGTTTCACAAGCATATACCAGTGTGGATACAACTGCTTTGTAGACTTTCAGCTTTATTTGCATACTTATTACATTTCTGTCCCATACATTCTTGTACAGTCTGCCAAAGGCCGCGCTGACCTTGGCGATTCTTGCATTCACTTCATCATCAATTGTGGAAGCTTGTGACACAGTGCTGCCAAGATAGGTGAATTTGTCCACTACAGTTAGTCTATGACTATTCACTTTGATATTCGGCACGGTGTAATTATTCCCTGGAGCTGGCTGGTACATAACTAGTCTTCTAAAAGTTGATATTGAGTCCAAAGTTGGCACAGGCACATGAGAAAGCTGAAACATTGTGTTGCATGTCTGCCTCTGAGTTGGCATATAGAGCGCAATCATCAGCAAACAGGAGCTCTCTGACGGTGTCGCTGTTAGATTTGATTTTAGCTTTCCGCCTTCTGAGATTGTACAACTTTCCATCCAAGCGGTAGTTGATGTCTATTCCAATGTCATTGTTCTCGAAGGCTTTCGTCAGCATAGCTGAAAACATGAGGCTGAACAGTGTTGGTGCCAGGAAACATCCTTGCTTCACTTCATTGGTGACAGGAAAGGGCTCAGACAGTTCACCATTTTCCTGTACTCTTGCCTGCATGCCATCATGAAATAGCCGCACTATTTGGACAAACTTTCGTGGACAGCCATAATCTTCCACAGTCCTTCTCTGCTGACTGTATCAAAAGCCTTGGTAAGGTCAATGAAAGTGGAGAACATTTCGCAGTTCTGTTCCTGACATTTCTCTTGCAGCTAGCTGCTATGCAGCGAAAATCACGTCAACAGTTCCTCGCTCTTTTCTGAAGCCACATTGACTCTCAGGAAGAAGACCTTGATCGAGATACCATTTCGTAAACACCAGAACAACGCGGCCTGCTGCCAAATCGCGCGCAGCTGTGTTTCGAACGCGGGTATACGAGATCACGAATCGCGCCCGTAACATCTTCGCCACACACACACCCATATGCGTGTGTGTGTGTTTGTGTGTGCGCTCGCGCGCATTTGATGTCTATGAGGGCTTCCTGGATAAACAAGAGACAGAGGTCGCAGCTCTTGACCTGGAGGATGCGTATAACAGGGTTAGGTATGATCGGTTGATATACACTCTGCTGGACATGGAGGTCTGCCCTTGCCTTGTCAGATGGGTTGCGGCAGTCCTTTATGAACGTAAGGTTGCACTGCGCATGGGTTCCTGGACTTCTGACCCCTGTACGATTACACCTGGGTTGCCACATAGATCCGCCTTGTCCCCAGTGCTCTTTAATGTCGACAACAGCAAAGTCGCGGCTACTGAGACACCAGGTGTTGGTAGAATCTTGACATTTACAGATAAGGTGCTGGTGTACAGACGAAACAAAGATAAAGTTTGATAAACAAGGTGTCAGAGTGGTACAAGGACGCAGGGGCCGTTATAAATCCAGACAAGGCATCGGTTGTGTGGTACTCCCTGGATAATCGGATTGTGGAGGCAGATGTCCCATGTATTATATTGAATGGATGTCCTGGGAAAAGAGAAAGAGGAAGGCCACAGAGAAGATGGGTGCAGGATGTGGCGGCTGATCTCCAGATGGGTGTATCGGACGCGGGACATCTTGCTTATGATCGAGAGGTTTTCCGGAAGGTTGTTATGGGAGTGAAGCTCTGCAAAGAACATGCTACTGAATGAATGAATGAATATCCTCTTAGTAGTGAGAGTAAATTGAAGTACTTGGGTATCACCTTCGACAAGTGTATGTCTTTTAAAGATCATGTGGAGGCTTTGGTGGTGAAGGCTGGTAGGGGACTTAATGCACTGAGGGCGATGGCAGCAACCGGGATAGAGCAGAGGATGTTTTACAGGCTCTTTCATCAGTTAATAATTTCTGTCAATGAGTATGGTTTGGAGCTGCTGACAGTATCAAACAGCCAGCTTGAAAGGTTGAAGCGCATACAATGGTGGATAGGCCTACGGTCCTTCAGGCCAAATAGTACATGAGAGTTTCTGCAGATAGGAATCACCCCCTGTATGAAGCCATGGATATAGTCAAGGGTCATAGACTAAGGCGAGGCAGGTCCTGAATGGCACAAGCGGAAATATCTATACGTCAGGTTTGTGATCTAGAAACCATGAATCATGAAAAAGAGTGGGTTGAAGTTCCGGAAGACAGGACGGACTGGCACAATGTAATAGTAACACTGGGTCGTCAGTGCAGAGAATGGGCAGTGGGCTGCACAGTTTGAGGTGCAACAACTGATCCAGAGTAATACACATGAAGGTGACATAGTGATATATACCGATGGGTCAGTGGTGAGAAACAGACTGAGTGGTTGGGGTTTCAAAAAAACCTGCATACTCACCTCACGTACAGATCCGTACGTGAGGTGAGTATGCAGATTTTTTTCTCTATTAAAATTTTTTTCTATTAAATATTTTCTTCAACTAACATTCTTTTCAATTACCATTTTTTTTTCAATTCTCATTTTCTCTTCATTGCTTCTATTTTTCCATGCACTTGTTCCTCTCGTCCTGTCATCACCTTCTAATGTAGTCACAGGAGTTCTCCTTGACTGTATGTTGTGTTTGTGAATGTGTTTGTTTGCTGATGAAGGCTAATCGCCGCAACGTTCTGTATGTGTCTTAACTCTGTTATGTAAAGCTGCACTACTTTGTGTCATTTTATATTGTTAACACTTTCACAGCTTTACCGCAGTTCCACCAAATTGTATTCAGGTAGTACAGTTTGTATTTTTAATCACTGTGGTGTTTCAGTAAATATTGCCGTTCCAAGTTTTGTAGTCACCCTCTGTGGAGTTCATGGAACATTAAGGTAAATATAGGGAGTCTCCGTGGCCAAGCCGAAGGTTATGGGTTCGATTCCGGGCCGCGTCCTTCGGTTCACGAGTAAAATTTTTCAGAGGCTCCTGTAGGTCGTCGCTAGAGCTACGGAGTTCGTGCTTTGTGCGACGCTTTCTGCGCTGCGGAAAGAGACCGAGCCATATTGGATAAACCCGGTGCAATGAAGTCGACCCTGTCGACTTTTAAGCGAGCTTTTTATGTAAATACAAAACATGGAACGGCAAATTACCAGAAGATAGTAACTTAGAAGGTCTACCTATTCCAAAAGAAGTAGTCGCTGACGCTATGAATTATATGAAGAAAGGAAAAACAGCTGGGCCAGATGAAACCACAATAGAAGAATTAGAAGTATTGGGAGAATTTGGAGTAGATATATTAACCAAAATGTTGAATGATATTTACAGCAGTGGATATTTACCCAGTGATATGCTGAAATCTGTATTTATAGCTATACCAAAAAGACCAGGAGCAATTGATTGTGAAGATTTTCGTACAATTAACCTTATAAACCATATCACTAAGCTTCTACTCAGAATCATAATGAGAAGAACCAAAAATAAAATAAAAATGGAAATTAGTGAAGAACAGTATGGATTTGTGGAAGGAAAGGGCACAAACAATGCAATTTATACATTACGGACACTAATAGAAAGGTCAACAGAGAGACATATATTTGTGCTTCATAGATTATACTAAGGCATATGATAAAGTAAAGCATGATGAACTGATTAAAATGTTGGAAGATATCAACATTAATGGAAAAGATTTAAGAATAATAAAGAATGTTTACTGGAACCAAGTAGCAGCAATTAAAATGGGAAATAAAGAGGGTAGTTACGAACACATAAAGCTAGGAGTACGACAGGGATGTGTCTTGTCACCAGATCTCTTCTCCCTATATAGCGAAGTAATAATGAGAGAGATCAAAGAGATGCCAGGAATACTAGTTGGAGGTTATAATATAAATAATATACGCTATGCAGATGACACAGTATTGGTGGCGGATAATGAAACAGTTCTACAATTATTAGACGTGGTAGTAACAGAGAGTGCAAGGAAAGGACTCTCCTTGAATATCAAGAAAACAGTAACAATGGTAATATCAAAGAAAATGGTGACACAAAAATGTGACATAGAAATAGAAGGGAAAATCCTTAACCAAGTAGATAATTTTAGATACCTAGGGACATGTATAACATCAGATGGAAGATGTACAACAGAGATTAAGAGCACAATAGGGCAGGCAAAGGCCGCATTTCAGAAAATGAAGAGTATCTTGTGCAATAGGTCACTATCACTGAGTGTAAGAAAGAGAATGCTGAAATGCTATGTAGAACCAGTTTTGCTGTATGGCAGTGAATCTTGGCATATAAATGAACAAATTAAGAAGGAATTAGAAGCAACAGAGATGTGGTTCCTGAGACGAATGTTGCGAATTCCTTGGACTGCCAGAGTAACTAACGACGACTGCCTGAAACAGGCTAATGAAACTAGAACATTATAAACAACAATAAGAAAGGGACAAACAGCTTTGTTCGGTCACGTGATGAGAAGAGAGGCATTGGAGAACATCGTTAACAATTGGAAAGATCGAGGGGAAGAGAGGCAGAGGCAGACCAAGAGAAATGATACTGGATGGATTGAGACGGTGGCATGGAGGAATATCAGCAGCAGAGTTGATCCAGAAAACCAGGAATATCAGCAGCAGAGTTGATCCAGAAAACCAGGAATATCAGCAGCAGAGTTGATCCAGAAAACCAAAGACCGAGAGCCATGAACGCCTACGCCAGCCGGCACGGCACTTGATGATGATGACTGTACCAAGTAGGGCTCTATTTTGATCATTCCACGTATTTCGTCATGAACGGTTTCTATTTTTGTTACCAATGATTCTGCTTCTTCTTCACCGCTGTCTGATGATGTTTTTCTTTTGAAGTTTCCGAGTTTTGGTGGGTCTGTCTACAGTGTAGCTGAGCCTTTCAGCCGACACACCCAACGTCTTCCCGGCATTTGTTGACCCCGTTAGCCTTCCTGGGTATTGGTGTAAGACATCCCATGGCCGCACAGCTGTATTGTCAGGTTCACTCTTCCAATTACAGAAGATACCCTCCCCCCAACCACGCTGTCTAGAATAGCTGCATGTATGTCAGTGATCATAGGAAGCAGGGGCAAAACTAGGGCATTTCCCGCCATCAAGGAGGCTAACATAAATGTAGAGCAGACACTTGATGCTGGCCTCACCCAAGGAATCATCACATCCAGCCACGCTGCTTATCCACACTTCCATATACTCACACGACTGGTTAGACTCACTTCCGTATTTTTGCCAGGAAGTCAAAGTCGAAACACAGTGTATTAGTCAAGCCACATTAGCACAGAAGTCAAAACACGGTAGAGAAGTAAAGGCGAAGTATGGTAGTTAAGACAACAGTACATAAACCAACACATCATTACAGAAGTTAAGAAGCAATATACAAGTCAAAACACGGTAGAAAAGTCAAGACAAAGTATAGTTAAGACACAGTACATAACTCAAGACACGTACAGTAGACTAGACTAAGTCCAGAAACAAGTAATAAATGGCATTCCTCTACCAACACACTGCTTAACATGCACGTTAATTTGCATGAGTGTATCCTCATAACACGTGACATTAAATGCCCGAGAAAAGCGACCAGTTCCGCTACAAGAGACATGATTGAAGATGATGAAATAACTATCACGTGTACCAGTACCACTCTCTTCATTGAATGTATAGAGGAGATAATAAATAAAGTAGTTCAAACAGCTTGTAAGAATGAAGTCAAACCAGCTACCACTGTGAACTAGTCCAAGAATCAGATCAATAGATTCTCTACAAAGGTGTGCCTACCGTCCAAGAATCAGATCAATAGATTCTCTACCACTGTGTGCCTATAGTCCAAGAATCAGATCAATAGATTCTCTACTATCGTGTGCCTACAGTCCAAGAGGGTCAAGCTATAGTGCTAGAGGCAACCCAAGAATAGGATAAAGACTCTATGATGGGTAAACTACACAAACACACACTTTACAACGCAGTCTCGGTGCCACACATCAGCCTCCAGACAACATTGCAGCATCCTCCTATGTCTGACAGCAAATACCTATATCATCATCATCATGTGTCACGCTGATATGCGTGGGGGTGTCATGCTCTACCACCTCGCATGATCACCAGTCTTGGATGTGGTCAGTGTTCTTGTCCACGATGCCATGCAGCCAAGCCCATCCAGGTATTTATCTCTGTCTTCAACTTGCTCTTTCTCCATCAAGTTTGCCAGTTTCTTCTTAAAAAAGTGCCCAAATAATCTTGACTGACTGTCTAATTTCTCAAAATTGTTATTGTTTCATTTATTTTTTTTTAAAAAGAGGATAAACGTCATTGCACCAAGTTTTATCCCATATAGTTGTCTCTTTCTGCCGAAAGCGTAGCACAAAGCACAAACTCCATAGCTCCAGCGATGACTATGTCTAATTTGCCGGTCTCCCTGGTCGAGGGGTTAGCAGCTTTTTCCGTAACCCCAAATACTCTCATGGTTGACGTGAGCGCATGAGAATTGAAAGGGGTTCGAGTCGCGCCAGTGACTTATGAGAGTATGGAGCCGGTCGCTCAGAAAGTCGTGGCATGCTGATGAGCGTAATCTAGCCTAGGAATCAACATACAGCTGAAAGATGCTGATGTTGACCGCAATATCCTGAAACAAGATGGAAACGCGGAGAAAAAAAAATCCATGTCTAATTTATCAATATTTTTAAAAAAACCTTTTTTTAAAGGATTAAAGGGGATCAACTTCATTGCACCGGATTTTATTCCATATAGTTCTGTCTCTTTCCACAGGGTGGCCTGCCGAAGCATCGTACAAAGCACAAATTCTGTAGCTCCAGCGATGGTCCCCAGGAGTCTCCAAGAAAACTGCACTAGTCAACCGAAAAACGTAGCCCGGAATCGAACCCACAACCTTTGAGGCACGAGACAGGTATGTAACCACTTCACCACAAAGGCTCCCATTACTCAATAAATTTACATTTGTCATTTGTTTATGGAATAACTGCCTTATTCCTTTTCTGTCCATATGGTATTGTTAATATTTTCCTCAGAAACCATATATCCTTTCTCAATTTGTCTACAAAATAATTTAACACAATTTTTCCTACTGCAATTAAGTCTCATGTTTTTTTTTTTTTGGGGGGGGGGGGGGGGGGGGGTGTTTTCCATCTTGCAATAGGTTACTTTTGCCACGGCAATTCTTGATCTAATCTCAACAAGGCATCTTCCGCCAGATGTTATGACCATTACCCTTATAGGAATAAACAACAAATAGATAGAAACACTTGAGGCCATCACAGAGCAAATACAGCTGCAAGTGTTCACCATGACAGACCTTCACATACACTAGGTCATGGCAATATGAATTGAAGTGATAAATCTGGACAATGTAAAAACAATTAGAAAGTCGAATAGAGGCCCTGGAGATGTGGATATACAGAAGAATATGTCATATTTCATGGAAACAAACACAATTTTAGTACAGGTTCTTGAAAAACTGGGATTGAAACGAGAGCTGATGAAAGAAATAGAAAAGCGGCAAGTGAAATATTTTGGCCATGTTAAAATACATGGTTGCATATACACAGGATGTCACAGTCAACCCCAGCATTCAGAAGTATCCCATTGCTTTCCAAATGATCAGCACTCATACCACTATATTAAAACCATTGCAAGGTAGTCTGCTTCCAAATTGCCCGCAGTGAATATGTTATGAATTGCATCCGTAACCCCCTCACCAACCTTAATAAAATACATACACAAAAAACCAAAATGGAGGGTAAGGTTGAAGGCAACCGAGTAAGAGGCAGACAACGATAAAAGTGGGAAGATAACATCAAGAGATGGACAACAGCATTCTAACAGAATGTACAATCAAGATGAGTGACATACAGTATTGGAGATCCATTGCAGCCAACTGTCATTGTGGATTGACTGATTGATCTGCTGCATTCCCTTGATGAGGCAAAACGACATAAAACATCTGTTGCATTCAACCGCAAGAATCAGCCACAATCATTCACCAACTTCACTCTACAAACTTCCTTATTTTTATTTCAATAACATCTTGCTTTGTACAGAAAAGCACAAAAGTAAAATCAAAGTATGAAACTGAATTTTAGGGGGGAGGGGGAGTGGTAAGAGAAAACAATTCCATTCACCATGTCAACAAACTAGCAACCTCTTCTCTTTCACTTCTAAAATCCCCTTTAAAAATTCAGCAAATGCCATTATAACAAATACAAAAATATTCCAATAAAACCATGAATTCACAACTTCAACTGTTCACGTCTAGAAACCCCATACACACAACTCTCCATCTCACAGCTGTCGCTGCCGGGGTGCGGTTGTTAGCACACTCACCTCCCATCTTAGTAGCCTTCAGCTCAAACAACCCCAGGGACAGCATTGTTTGGGGGGTTGATCCGGCTTCATAAGTCAACGCAAGTCAAGGACCCCTTGACATGCCTTCATTCATTTTGGGCATATGGTGCTTGCAACACATTTGTATAAACCAAACAGCACATGATGGGTGATGTGGACTGTCTTTAGTTCACAGGAAGCCATTTGAGGCTGGGCACACCTGAGAGCCCAGGACAGTTTGTTACATTTGGTCTCCATTGGGATTTGAACATTTGACCATGGGGATAGCAGGCAAACATGCTAGCCAGTGTGCTATCACAGCTTCTACTCCATAAGCTGGCACTAGGTCAGCACGGCCGAATGGATAAGACTGCTTGTTCTTAATCTGAGAGAGATTAAACCGAGAGAGCGGGTTCAACCCCTACACCAGTTAGTTGGACTAACATGTTGACTTCTTGTACTTGACTTGGGGGTTGGAGTGGGTTCGCCTGGTGGCAAGAGACACTGGTAACAGGGAAAGTTAATCCCCAAGCAAAATTCAGTCCAGTGCACTATAAGTAGTAGCACGTGTATGGACTACGCTTGAGTACAAAGAGAGCGAACGAAAAAAAAAAATTATAATAATAATAAAGTGCTACTAAAATATGTTCTGGGAGGCAAGGTGACCGCCATGAAAATAACTACATCACCTGTTAAATGTTTGATCTAGCACTACGCCATGACCAAATTATTGCTATCAACCCAATGGTGAGTCTCTGCCCTTCTGTCAAACACAATGCAGTGCTACCTGCACACCTTCAACAACCGCTGTGTTGCTCCATGTAACACAATCCACGTGTGTATCTGGCTCTTCTGCTCCCCTCTGGGCAATGAGTTTGGAGTGTTACCGACATTGAAATACTCAACAACCGTGGAGTAAACGTTAAACACCTGGACTTTACTTCAGCCTGTCCACATGTGCGGTGTTGAATCATGTCCTGGTGACATCCCTCCTCCCCACAGATGGAAAGTTCCAGTACCTGCCTTGCACACCCTGCTGGTTTCTGGGCTTGGAGAGGGATAGGACAGCCCGGCAACTCAGTGAGTATGGATATGCTTCTTTGGTATTATGTCTAAGAAGAGTCACTACTCACACCATTAGATGACCTAAACACCAGTACCCACCAGGTAAAACTCTTATCTTTCAGAGGTATCACCAACCAACCAAATGGTTTGACTCTGGTGACAGTAACAATTGTCTGATATCTGTAGGAGCTGGGCACTCAAATTATGAGACGGACACCGAGCCAACTACCTTTAACAATTCCCTTCGCCTTTAATGCTCAGAAGAAAATGTCAGGTGTGTGGACAGAGAGGGGATAGAGAAAGAGGAAGGAAGGAGAGAGAGAAGGGGAGAGAGAGAGTTGGTCTGACAGTATCTTAACAGACAAGGCAATCAGTAATCCTTTCAAATAAAAATCTGATCTACGTAAATAAGCTTTAATGCAAATCATTTCAGCATTTCACATGTATAATTTGTACAAATTACTCATCTTTTCATTCATTACTGGCATCAGCTTTCATTACATCAGTTGAGTAGCAAGTTTCCAAGAAAGAAAGAAAGAAAGAAAGGGTGTGGAAACATACAATGAGAGAAGAATTACTGATTTATTGTGATATTCACACATTTATAGATTCATAAATCACTTAGTGTCATCAACCCCGACACTAACTTTTGATACGACAATGTGTGTCCAGTTTTCAAACAAATAGAAAGAAAAAGCCATTTTCCCCCAAAAACATATCATACAAGAATGGGGAGGAATTAATATGAATTTAGCATGACATTCACACACACACACTCACAAGCACACGCTCACACACTGCAAATGAACAACAGGACTAGACAGACAAATGACACGGCTGACATGCACTTCATGACATCGATGAGCAGGGCAGTCCGGGCGAGCCCATCTGTGTCAGGACCCGGTCCAACCACTGAAGTGGTCCATTGAGGTGGATCTCGATCCAGCTGGGTGTGCTGGTGACTGTCTGTCGCCTGGGGGTCAGAAAAGATGCCGTGGATTTGACAAAATTGTATCATTTCTGATTACATATTCTAAAACAAACAACACATGTGACCTCTTTTGTGTTGCTGCTATTAACCCAATAGCACCCGGGTTCTGTGTTGCTACTACTGACCCAACAGCACTTGGATTCTATACTGAGGCTACTGATCCAGCAGCACCTGAGTTCTATGCTGTTACTACTGACCCAACAGCAATTGGATTCTATCTTGTTACTACTGACCCAACAGCACTTGGATTCTATGTTGTTACTACTGACCCAACAGCACTTGGATTCTATGTTGTTACTACTGACCCAACAGCACTTGGATTCTATGTTGTTACTACTGACCCAACAGCACTTGGATTCTATCTTGTTACTACTGACCCAACAGCACTCTGATTCTATCTTGTTACTACTGACCCAACAGCACTTGGATTCTATGTTGTTACTACTGACCCAACAGCACTCTGATTCTATGTTGTTACTACTGACCCAACAGGACTTGGATTCTATCTTGTTACTACTGACCCAACAGCACTCTGATTCTATGTTGTTACTACTGACCCAACAGCACTTGGATTCTATGTTGTTACTACTGACCCAACAGCACTTGGATTCTATGTTGTTACTACTGACCCAACAGCACTTGGATTCTATGTTGTTACTACTGACCCAACAGCACTTGGATTCTATGTTGTTACTACTGACCCAACAGCACTTGGATTCTATCTTGTTACTACTGACCCAACAGCACTCTGATTCTATCTTGTTACTACTGACCCAACAGCACTCTGATTCTATGTTGTTACTACTGACCCAACAGGACTTGGATTCTATGTTGTTACTACTGACCCAACAGCACTTGGATTCTATCTTGTTACTACTGACCCAACAGCACTCTGATTCTATGTTGTTACTACTGACCCAACAGCACTTGGATTCTATGTTGTTACTACTGACCCAACAGCACTTGGATTCTATGTTGTTACTACTGACCCAACAGCACTCTGATTCTATGTTGTTACTACTGACCCAAAAGCACTTGGATTCTATGTTGTTACTAATGACCACTTGGATTCTATGTTGTTACTACTGACCACTTGGATTCTATATTGTTACTACTGACCCACTTGGATTCTATCTTGTTACTACTGACCCACTTGGATTCTATGTTGTTACTACTGACCCACTTGGATTCTATGTTGTTACTACTGACCCAACAGCACTTGGATTCTATGTTGTTACTACTGACAACTTGGATTCTATATTGTTACTACTGACCCACTTGGATTCTATGTTGTTACTACTGACCCAACAGCACTTGGATTCTATCTTATTACTACTGACCCAACAGCATTCCGATTCTATCTTGTTACTACTGACCCAACAGCGCTCTGATTCTATCTTATTACTACTGACCCAACAGCACTCTGATTCTATCTTGTTACTACTGACCCAACATCGCTCTGATTCTATCTTGTTACTACTGACCCAACAGCACTTGGATTCTATCTTATTACTACTGACCCAACAGCACTCTGATTCTATGTTGTTACTACTGACCCAACAGCACTCTGATTCTATGTTGTTACTACTGACCCAACAGCACTTGGATTCTATCTTGTTACTACTGACAACTTGGATTCTATATTGTTACTACTGACCCACTTGGATTCTATGTTGTTACTACTGACCCACTTGGATTCTATATTGTTACTACTGACCCACTTGGATTCTATGTTGTTACTACTGACCCACTTGGATTCTATGTTGTTACTACTGACCAACTTGGATTCTATGTTGTTACTACTGACCCACTTGGATTCTATGTTGTTACTACTGACCCACTTGGATTCTATGTTGTTACTACTGACCCACTTGGATTCTATGTTGTTACTACTGACCCTGTTGGATTCTATGTTGTTACTACTGACCCAACAGCACTTGAATTCAATGCTGTTACTAATGACTCAGCTGCACTGGGCTCCATGTTACTGCTACAGATCCATAAGCACTTAGGTTCTATGTAGTTGTTACTGTCCCAGGAGCACTTAACATTATTCTAAAACAAACAATTCATGTGATCTCTATTCTATGTTGTGGCTACTGACCAGAACACTTGGTTCTATGTTATTGCCACTGACTCAGAAGCACTTGGGTTCTGTTATTGCTACTGACCCATTAGCACTTGGGTTCAATGTTGTTACTATTGACCCAGAAGATGAGTTCTGTTATTGCTACTGACCCATTAGCACTTGGGTTCAATGTTGTTACAACTGACCCAGCAGCATTTGGGTTCAATGTTGTTACTACTGACCCAGCAGCACTTGGGTTCAATGTTGTGGTTACTAATCCAACAGCCCTTTGGCTGCATGTTACTACTGCTATTAATCCAGACTCAGGTATTTATTGTTGTCTCCATATTCCAATTGATAGCCAGTAAAAATTATAATGTAACAAACAGGCATCCTTGTCTCACTCCTGTTCTTGTTTCAAGCAATATTTGTTAGTTATATTGCTCTTATCCCCGGGAAGGCTAACCCGGTCAACAAATGTCCGCAGAAGTCGGATGTGTCGGCCTAACGGCGCAAGAACTCAGCTCTGCTGTAAACAGGCACAATGCAATCACGTCCGGAAAAAAAACTCCGGATGAACGCAGAAGAAGAAGAAGAATATTGCTCTTATTAAATACGTTTTCTGTGGAATCCTAGTGTCTTAATTTCCAAAGAGATTTCCTATCAATGCTGTGTGTGGCCTTTTCAACGCTTACAAATCCTATATAAAGTTGCGAGTTCAGTTTGATGTTTTGCTCTATTATTGTGTGTAATGTGGACATCTGGTTTAGTGCTCGCAAGCCTGCCTGTTCATCCTTTAGTGGCATCTCGCTCTCCAGAATTATCCTGCTTAATATTTTCCCCCTGAAGCTGACAATAGCATTATTTCTCTATCATTTGTGCATTCCTGCAGACCACAATATGCCTGCAAATTTTTGATCCTGTGGACTTCTTATATATGTATGCAGAGACTCCTTGAGACACAGACATTACCTCAAATGTTTCTGCAAGGTAACTCATTGAGACCAGCAACTGCTAATATATTAAAGTGGCACACAGAATGAGAGTGAAAAGAGAGAGAGAGAGAGAGAGAGAGAGAGAGAGAGAGAGAGAGAGAGAGAGAGAGAGAGAGAGAGAGAGAGAGAGAGAGAGAGAGAGAGAGAGAGAGAGAGAGAGAGAGAGAGAGAGAGAGAGAGAGAGAGAGCGTGCGAGAGAGAGAGAGAAGGTGAGATGTAGAAAAAAATAAAATGACACAAGGGAAGAAATATAAAGAGACATGGAGACAACTAATAAAGAACAGAAAGAAAAGCAGACATAGAGAGGAACAGAAAGAGACAGAAAGATACAGAGAGGAGGAAGTTAGAGCAAGGTCGTGCAACACCGAAAGGAAATGGGAGCATGAGCGAGGTGAGGAAAGTTGGGAGCACACTGACAGACAGGGCATTTTTGAGGACAAAAGAAAAAAAGAAAGTGGAGGGGGGAGAGCGAGCGAGAGAGAGAGAGAGAGAGAGAGAAAAAAATAAGAGCGAGAAGAACCAGACAGAGGAGCACACACACACACACAGACAGACAGACACAAAGGTAGACGAGGCAGCAAAATATACTCAATGTAAAAAAAAAAAAAAAAGAAAAGGTGTGTATTGAGAGAGAGAGAGAGAAAGAAAAAAAAAGAGACAGACAGACATACATACATAGAAAACAGTGAGGGCACAGCTGAAGAAAGAAACAGTCAAACAATGATAAATGTTCCACCAACCTATACTCGGCACCCCAGCCTTTGACAAAACTCATGCGGATGGTACACATGCGAGTCAGCTGATAGACGGACTCGAACCCTTGATTCACAGACTGGGCTAGCAGTGCAGCAAACTCTTGATTATTGAAGATTTTTAAGTTGCACCCTGTCACAAACAACAAACATAAACTGTCCAGTTAAATGCATTCCATTGTATCACAGCTTTTGACACAACAAAGCCACCAATGCATTCCTTTGCGCTGGATATTTATAACATAAACACTCTATTTTCACTCCTCACAAATACATTCTGCTGTGAAACTCTCTCACACACTCCCTCTTTTTACAATTCAAACACTTTCATTCTCTTTCACATTCGCCAACTCTTCCTTTCTCACTAACTCTGCCTCTTTCACACTTGAACATGTATTCCCTTTCTCTATATCTCTCGCTCCCTATGTCTCTTCACTCACTCTCATTCACTCTTGTGTTTTTCTCACCTGTACAGCCACTACCTTTTTTCTTACTCACTCCCAATCTCACTTCATTCACACTCACTCCCTTTTCTCACATACAGTGTCTCTGCCACTCCTTAGCTCACTCACACCCAAGTCGTGTCTCTCACTCATTGGTTGTCTCACTCACTCACTGTCTCCCACCCGTATTCATTACCTGTCTCTGACTCCTTGTCTCACTCTCAAGCATACATTGTCTTTCACACCCACTGTCTCTCACTCCTTGTAAACACACTGGAACTCAAATTTGTCTGTTGTGTTCATAGATTCTGCAAACCTCACTAAGTTGAACATTACAACACAACCTCTTTCTCCCCCAACATAACAATGATGCAAGAGATTATAGAAATGGGTTCAGAGCAAAATTGCAACCACTCTAGCATGGTTGCGATGGCGAGAACCTAAGTTGAAAGAGAGTGTGCACGTGTGCACGCGCGTGCATGTGTGTGTGTGGTTTCGAGGTATGGTGTCTGCCTCGAGTGCGGAGGTCCCGGGTTCAAGCCCCGGTGAATGCCGACATTTTCTCACGTGGAATTCTAGTAACAAAATTTATCCTGATCTCTGGGTAATGAGATCGGATGTGTGTTGTTGTGTACATAAAAAATCCCTTGGCAGTTGGAAATAAAAAAAGTTGCTTAATGGCGCTGCCCTGGCAAAATTTTGAGTTAAAAATCTACCCAAAGTATTTCAAGATCCTCGCCGGGGTTACAAAATTCATGCACTGAGCTGAGATTCTCTGGACTAACGTATGCACTGCCTTCCTAACAAGGAAGGATTTATGTTTAATGTTATTAAACTTTCTATTTTCATGTTTTCCTTTAGATCTGTTTGTGTTGTTCCTGAGGAAGAGTAGTATAATCGAAAGATTATTGTTTCATAGTATACTTATCTTTATGTTATTATTATTTTTAAATTTCCCCCTGTGATTTACACGGTGTCTGCGTTTAGCATCTCTCACTTTTGCAGGAGTTACACATACCTAGCTGTTTGTGTTTCTTAGTGTTATATCCTGAGCTGCTGCGACCGTTTCTTCTCTTATTTATTAAGGATTGTTAAACAGGCATTACTTTTTCATTTCCAAATTACCTCGGGAATTATACAACCCGTTTCAAACCACCAAACTATCTCATAAGATGGGTTCATTTGAGAGGCTACGGCTGGGTTCATTTGAGAGGCTACGGCTGGGTTCATTTGAGAGGCTATGGCTGGGTTCATTTGAGAGGCTACGAGGACACGTACGTTAATTGAAAAGAAATGGTGTTGCTGGAAAAGTTAACAGCACATGTATATCTGACAGCAGTGCTTAGAAAGGCTGGAAGTACATAGTACAAATGAACAAGAGCAATCTTAAAGTGCATGGAAATCAGAATACTAAATAACACAAAACTGCAGATAATTCTTGAGAACAACTCTTTTCACACACACCCAAACTTCAAAACAGCCCAAGGAAAGAGAATATGCAGCCCCAAACTCTCCAAGGGAATGACAGCCAAACACAGTTTACACAAAAGGTAAGCAATTAATCAACTTGCAGCAGGAACACAAAACAGCCTATTATACATTTTTCCCGCAATCACAGCCACTCCAAGGGGACTGTTGCGAGAAGAAAGCTCCATTCCTGGCGGCATGTCTGATGACAGGAAGTAACAAATGTTCCATGACAAGAAGAAGCAGGGAGAAATCAACCTTATTGTACATGTTGCAGGAATCACACTCACTCTATGAAGGATTCTCACGAGAATAAAACCCCATTCCTGGAAGCTTGAAGACAACTCCAGTTATGGTAGCTTGTCTGATGACAGGAAGTGACAGACCCAAAACTGTTCGACGAGAAGAAGAAGAAGACAAACCTTTGGTGGTAGACCTTGACAGTCAATGGAAGATTATATATGATACAGAACTACATTTTTCATTTACTTCGACCATAGTCTATACTGCCATAGCACAAACAATATACTGCACAATTTATGCCTGCCATATTTCTCCACATCTCGCCAGGTACACACTATAGAAAACAGTTCAACATGTAATGAAGTAGCATAATGAAACCTTTCAACTGAAATACACATACTGCTTGTGTCTTCCTTCTTCAAATTCATGAAGGAAAAACATTGGAATTTCTGAGATAAAATAAGGAGAAACTATAAGGAACTTTCATCACAGACAAATCTGCCTGTCCACCAATGTCCCAAATACAAATCACTGTAAGATATGCAAGATGAGATGAGGGTAGCAATCAGGGAAAACATCCAGATTTCTCAGTTATTCTTGGATTTAAATATATATTTTCTAGGACATTCTAAACAATCCCTGGTAGCAAGAGAAATACTTAGTGGAGGCAACAGAAAATCTGGTTTGCTCCCAGTAGGGAACCAGGCATTGGAAGTCAGTTGGACAAATCTGCCAAACAGCAGTTACAACAGATGTGTGTGAGCCTGGTGGTGAAGGAAGAAAACTTCAAAGCTTCGGGGAAGAGAGGTGAATGCCTCAACGCAATCAAGGACACCAGCAAATGTACTTTTAGAAGCTACTCAGTCCACACGTTGAAACTGTTGGTACCTGGTCAACATCTGTTGCAAGTCACTCAGGACCGAACCAGGTGGAGAAGTGGAGGAGAAACTCAAGGAACAATGAAATTTCAGGGGAAAATACTCAGCCAAGATCAAGGGGAGACCAATATGATATACCCCAAATCTTGAGCTGATTGATGATTGTTGTTACAGTGGATCACTCCAAGACAGGGGAGATAACTATCATGTAAACATTTCTCAGGAAACTGTCTCAATGAGGAAACGGTTACACCCACAGAAAAGGTAAAACGAAGTAAACAAAAGAACTGGGTCTTGAGAAGACAACAGGGAAATCATGCATTTTTCAGACTATCAACATTAAGAGCATTCACCCAGGGGTGTACGTAAAAAACTAAATCTTAAATGTCTTCCACTGTGGTGTCGAGCCATCACTTTTAAAACTGTGACTGTGTGTTGTAAGTATTCCTGCCAAAGTATTATTCATTTATTCACTTCATATGATATGTAACTCTGCAGCTTACACCTGACGAGATGCAGCAAAATGTGCCAGGCAATAAATCGTGCAATATATTGTTTGTGGCTTCTGTGGTTAACATCACAAAGAGAGTACATAGTTTTGAACTTCTAAAACCCTCTTGGCTGGAAAATGTAAATAAATGAAAACTCACATTACCTCCTTCATGCCCAACATAAAATTATGCAACACAAGATAGGCAACTGAAGAGAGTGTTTTGCCAAGTAAACATATCCATGAAAAACCACGTACGAGTCAGGGATTTTCACACTGTCTGGTTAGTACATGGATCACATGAGCATGCGCAGACTCAGGGTAGCACCACATAACAAGAGGACATAGGTACATTTCATAATATATCACATGCTTACACACAAATGAGTATGTAGCATTTTGAATGAGCTATCTCGATAGTGCCGGTCTCTCTGGCTGTGGGGTTACAACACTTTCTCTCTGTAATCCCGTTTATCATGCAGAGTCTCGTAGCGGAGCGAGAGCTGAGGCGGTTCAACCCCCGCTCGTGACTTGCGGGATACTGAGCCGGCCGCTCAGAAAGCAATGGCAAACTACTGAGCGTAATCTTGCCAAGAGATCAACATACAGCTGAAAGATGCTGGTGTTGACAGCTAAGTCCTGTAAAAGGATATGCTTAAAAAAAAAAAAAAAAAATCTCGATAGTGGATGAAACCTGACATAACCAACCCTCAAAAGCACAGCTTGACACATCAGAAGACTACTGCTTTTGAAAAACAGTTTTGTTTTCTGAGGCTTACTTCACTGTGAATTAATAAAATGACATGTTCCGTGGATGTGGGTGCTCTGTGGATGTGGATAGCTGAAGGTGCAAGCGCAGCTACCCAACAATAATATAAGGGGCGTTCATTTGAAATCCGTTCGTGCCGCACCGCACGTAATTGCGTACGTTGAACATGATCATGTCATAGTCATGTGATAAGTACTGACCAATGAATAAAAGAGCAAGTGCTTATCGTCCCATGATGCATAGGTTCTGTTTCTGACCATTGAGAAAATGGCCGGGTTGATCCAAAATCCGTCCAAAGAAGCTCAAAGAGCGGTGATTCAGTTTCTTTCATTTGAAGGATGTCGACCAGTGGACATTCATCGAAGAATGCAGGCAGCGTACGGTAACAAATGTGTGTCAAAGACAACAGTGACAGACTGGGCACGAATGTTTCGGAAAGGACGTCAGTTCACGACAGATCTTCGACGGCCGGGTCAAGCGCATATTGTTGCAACAGAAAAAACCATCGCCAAAATTGATGCAGCAGTACAGATGAACCGTTGTCGAAGCATACGTTCGCTAGCGAAAGAATTTGATGTGTCAATTGGGACAATTCAAAAGGTCGTTCGTAAGAAACTGCAATATCGGAAGGTGTGTTCACAGTGGGTACCACGGATGTTGACCGACCACCAAAAAGAGGAACGCATGGGATGGTGTTTGAACCACTTGCTGCATTACAGAGTGGAGGGTGATGCATTTCTCTTCCGCATAGTGGCAGGCGATGAATCATGGTGTCACCACTTTGAGCCGAGCAGCAAAAGAGAGAGCATGCAATGGAAGCATGCTGGATCACCAAAAGCCAAAAAATTCAAGTTACAGGTTTCCGCTGGTAAGGTTATGCTGAGCGCATTTTTTTACCATGAAGGGCTATTGTTGGCCGACTTTAAAGAACCTGGTGTCAACATCAACTCTACCCACTACTTGCAAACACTAGACAAGCTGCAAAAAGCCATCAAGAATAAACGACCCGGCATGCTTTCTCGCGGTGTGATTTTGTTGCACGATAATGCTCGTCCGCATGTCGCAAAGATTGTGCAGGAAGCATTAGCAAGGAAGAAGTGGGAAATTCTGCAACATCCAGCCTATAGTCCTGATTTGTCACCATGTGATTTTCATTTGTTCGGACCTCTAAAAAAAGCTCTCAAGGGGCAACGATTTCACACAGATGCAGACGTAATGAACGCGGTAAACACTTGGTTCAGTGAGCAACCACAATCCTTTTTTGCGGACGGCATTCGCCGCCTACCTAAGCAATGGGATGCTTGCCTGAATGTCTACGGCGACTTCTTCTGACCAACCCATGGTGCATAATTCATTCAAAATGAATGCTTTGTTTAATTCTACCACACCTGTTAATGTTTCTTTCATGCTTTTGTAATAAAGCCATTGGAACGGGTTTCAAGTGAACGCCCCTAATACAAGCAGCTTAATACAAAATGTCATCGACACCACTTGTCTGCAGCATTGCAAGCAACCATTAGTAGAAGGAGAGCACAGAAGCTAAGACAAAAGCGAACCTAGATCAATGCATTATCGAAAAATGAACTGCCAATCCACCTGCTATTCAGCCACTGCAGGTTCTGGAAGTTCCATTTATATTCAAAAAAATTAAAGAATACACCTATGATCTCAGGACTGACAAGATTTAGTGAGGATTGTCTATAATGAAAGATAGCAAGGTTCCAAATTTCTGTTGTAGCCAGGGGCACAGTGCTGAGGATGTGTGTCTAGCTATGCAAAATACCCTCATGGCTTGTGCATTCATTAAATCCGGCAACAAAAGTCCAACTCCTGGCCTTCACGTGATGGAACTGTTGTAACTAACAGGAGAAGGGACAGCGGAGAGTCTCTGGTGCCGTAAAATCAGACAGCTCTCTCTCTCTCTCTCTCTCTCTATATATATATATATATATATATATATATATATATATATATATATATATATATATATATATATATATATATATATATATGCGTACATACACATACAGGCGTGTGGATATACATACATATATAAACTTGCGTTAGACCACACAGTCTAGCCTAGCAAAAGAAAGGTGTTGAAGACAGAAGCTACCAGCCAGGAGGTGCATAACAGAAATCAGGATGCCACGCAAACACACGATGAAGAGCAACCAAAAGAATAAGAAAAATGACCACATTATGTCATCCATTGTCATGTATTCTTCACATCCCTTAATGTACAATTTAACGTCAATATATTAACAATATGATGCGCCGTAGAAGCTAACTCTGCTCTCATTGTAACCTCAGTGTGTTGAATCACAAATAGTCTTCTAAATTCTCTGTTTTAGCAAGTGAGAATGATCTTGTCTGGATATCTGTTCCCGAGAGTGGAGGTCATCAATGATTATCTCGCGAAGTGTGAAACTGTCACGGTTACGAAAACCACATTGATCCATTCTATTGATACTGTTCCATCATACAACTCCCCTCGGTATTATAAATTACTTATCTGGCTGACGGGTAGAGACGCGTATTTTTTAAATTTTAAATTAAGGAATTCTTCAGAAAGAAAATATTATTTCACTTGTTAAGAACAGAAACATTGCCAAAGGCTGTTTTATAGATTTAAAAATGTGGCATAATTGTCTGCAAATGTATATATATGGTACAAACAACCCATGTGTTTACTATATAAACTATACTACGTACAATAAAATTATATGTAACACAATCAACAAGAATGATATAACAATGTATGCATGATATTTAGTGGATGTATCAACAACCAACATAGGTGTTTAACAACCACAAGAATGCTGCAATTATCACATGTAATAACTAACAAGGATGATGTAACAAATCACATATGAAAGATGCAAAAACCAAGTAGGATGCTGTAACAAACCACATATGAATGATTCAATAACCATGTAGGGTTCTGTAACAAGCAACATATGAATGATTTAATAACCAGCAAGGATAATTTAACAACCAACATATTTAATAACCAGCAAGGATACTGTAACAACCCACATATGAATGATTTAATAACCAGCAAGGATACTGTAACAACCCACATATGAATGATTTAATAACCAGCAAGGATACTGTAACAAACCACATATGAATGATTCAATAACCATGTAGGGTTCTGTAACAACCCACATATGAATGATTTAATAACCAGCAAGGATACTGTAACAAACCACATATGAATGCTGTAACAAACTACATATGAATGATTGATAACCAACAAAGATGCTGTAACAAAGAACATATGAATGATTAATAACCAACAAGGATGCTGTAACAAAGAACATATGAATGATTAATAACCAACAAGGATGCTGCAACAAAGAACATATGAATGATTGATAACCAACAAGGATGCTGTAACAAACTACATATGAATGATTAATAACCAACAAGGATGCTATAACAAAGAACATATGAATGATTAATAACCAACAAGGATGCTGTAACAAAGAACATATGAATGATTAATAACCAACAAGGATGCTGTAACAAACCACAAATGAATGTTGTAAATGTCACACATAACAGCCCATGCTTACGCTGTAACAAACCATGTATGAATGTTGTAAATGTCACACATAACAGCCCATGCTTACGCTGTAACAAACCATGTATGAATGTTGTAAATGTCACACATAACAGCCCATGCTTACGCTGTAACAAACCATGTATGAATGTTGTAAATGTCACACATAACAGCCCATGCTTACACTGTAACAAACCATATATGAATGCTGTAAATGTCACACATAACAGCCCATGCTTACGCTGTAACAAACCATATATGAATGTTGTAAATGTCACAGACAACAGTGACAGACTGGGCATGAATGTTTCGGAAAGGACGTCAGTTCACGACAGATCTTCGACAGTCGGGTCAAACGCATATTGTTGCAACAGAAAAAACCATCGCCAAAATTGATGCAGCAGTACAGATGAATCGTTGTCAAAGCATATGTTTGCTAGCGAAAGAATTTGATGTGTCAAATGGGACAATTCAAAAGGTTGTTCGTAAGAAACTGCAATATCGGGAAGGTGTGTTCACAGTGGATACCGCGGATGTTGACTGACCACCAAAAAGAGGAATGCATGGGATGGTGTTTGAACCACTTGCTGCATTACAGAGTGGAGGGTGATGCATTTCTCTTCCGCATAGTGACAGGCGATGAATCATGGTGTCACCACCTTGAGCCGAGCAGCAAAAGAGAGAGCATGCAATGGAAGCATGCTGGATCATCAAAAGCCAAAAAATTCAAGTTACAGGTTTCCGCTGGTAAGGTTATGCTGAGCACATTTTTTTACCATGAAGGGCTATTGTTGGCCGACTTTAAAGAACCTGGTGTCAACATCAACTCTACCCACTACTTGCAAATACTAAACAAGCTGCAAAAAGCCATCAAGAATAAACGACCAGACATGCTCTCTCGCGGTGTGATTTTGTTGCACGATAATGCTCGTCAACATGTCGCAAAGATTGTGCATGAAGCATCAGCAATGAAGAAGTGGGAAATTCTGCAACATCCAGCCTATAATCCTGATTTATCACAATGTGGTCTTCATTTGTTCGGACCTCTAAAAAAAGCTCTCAAGGGACAACGATTTGAAACAGATGCAAACGTAATGAACGTGGTAAACACTTGGTTCAGTGAGCAACCTAATCCTTTTTTGCGGACGGCATTCGCCGCCTACCTAAGCAATGGGATACTTGCCTGAATGCCTACGGCGACTTCTTCTGACCAACACATGGTTGCATAATTCATTCAAAGTGAATGCTTTGTTTAATTCTACCACACCTGTTAATGTTTCTTTCATGCTTTTGTAATAAAGCCATTGGAACGGGTTTCAAGTGAACGCCCCTAATACAAGCAGCTTAATACAAAATGTCATCGACACCACTTGTCTGCAGCATTGCAAGCAACCATTAGTAGAAGGAGAGCACAGAAGCTAAGACAAAAGCGAACCTAGATCAATGCATTATCGAAAAATGAACTGCCAATCCACCTGCTATTCAGCCACTGCAGGTTCTGGAAGTTCCATTTATATTCAAAAAAATTAAAGAATACACCTATGATCTCAGGACTGACAAGATTTAGTGAGGATTGTCTATAATGAAAGATAGCAAGGTTCCAAATTTCTGTTGTAGCCAGGGGCACAGTGCTGAGGATGTGTGTCTAGCTATGCAAAATACCCTCATGGCTTGTGCATTCATTAAATCCGGCAACAAAAGTCCAACTCCTGGCCTTCACGTGATGGAACTGTTGTAACTAACAGGAGAAGGGACAGCGGAGAGTCTCTGGTGCCGTAAAATCAGACAGCTCTCTCTCTCTCTCTCTCTCTCTATATATATATATATATATATATATATATATATATATATATATATATATATATATATAATATATATATATATATATGCGTACATACACATACAGGCGTGTGGATATACATACATATATAAACTTGCGTTAGACCACACAGTCTAGCCTAGCAAAAGAAAGGTGTTGAAGACAGAAGCTACCAGCCAGGAGGTGCATAACAGAAATCAGGATGCCACGCAAACACACGATGAAGAGCAACCAAAAGAATAAGAAAAATGACCACATTATGTCATCCATTGTCATGTATTCTTCACATCCCTTAATGTACAATTTAACGTCAATATATTAACAATATGATGCGCCGTAGAAGCTAACTCTGCTCTCATTGTAACCTCAGTGTGTTGAATCACAAATAGTCTTCTAAATTCTCTGTTTTAGCAAGTGAGAATGATCTTGTCTGGATATCTGTTCCCGAGAGTGGAGGTCATCAATGATTATCTCGCGAAGTGTGAAACTGTCACGGTTACGAAAACCACATTGATCCATTCTATTGATACTGTTCCATCATACAACTCCCCTCGGTATTATAAATTACTTATCTGGCTGACGGGTAGAGACGCGTATTTTTTTAAATTTTAAATTAAGGAATTCTTCAGAAAGAAAATATTATTTCACTTGTTAAGAACAGAAACATTGCCAAAGGCTGTTTTATAGATTTAAAAATGTGGCATAATTGTCTGCAAATGTATATATATGGTACAAACAACCCATGTGTTTACTATATAAACTATACTACGTACAATAAAATTATATGTAACACAATCAACAAGAATGATATAACAATGTATGCATGATATTTAGTGGATGTATCAACAACCAACATAGGTGTTTAACAACCACAAGAATGCTGCAATTATCACATGTAATAACTAACAAGGATGATGTAACAAATCACATATGAAAGATGCAAAAACCAAGTAGGATGCTGTAACAAACCACATATGAATGATTCAATAACCATGTAGGGTTCTGTAACAAGCAACATATGAATGATTTAATAACCAGCAAGGATAATTTAACAACCAACATATTTAATAACCAGCAAGGATACTGTAACAACCCACATATGAATGATTTAATAACCAGCAAGGATACTGTAACAACCCACATATGAATGATTTAATAACCAGCAAGGATACTGTAACAAACCACATATGAATGATTCAATAACCATGTAGGGTTCTGTAACAACCCACATATGAATGATTTAATAACCAGCAAGGATACTGTAACAAACCACATATGAATGCTGTAACAAACTACATATGAATGATTGATAACCAACAAAGATGCTGTAACAAAGAACATATGAATGATTAATAACCAACAAGGATGCTGTAACAAAGAACATATGAATGATTAATAACCAACAAGGATGCTGCAACAAAGAACATATGAATGATTGATAACCAACAAGGATGCTGTAACAAACTACATATGAATGATTAATAACCAACAAGGATGCTATAACAAAGAACATATGAATGATTAATAACCAACAAGGATGCTGTAACAAAGAACATATGAATGATTAATAACCAACAAGGATGCTGTAACAAACCACAAATGAATGTTGTAAATGTCACACATAACAGCCCATGCTTACGCTGTAACAAACCATGTATGAATGTTGTAAATGTCACACATAACAGCCCATGCTTACGCTGTAACAAACCATGTATGAATGTTGTAAATGTCACACATAACAGCCCATGCTTACGCTGTAACAAACCATGTATGAATGTTGTAAATGTCACACATAACAGCCCATGCTTACACTGTAACAAACCATATATGAATGCTGTAAATGTCACACATAACAGCCCATGCTTACGCTGTAACAAACCATATATGAATGTTGTAAATGTCACACATAACAGCCCATGCTTACACTGTAACAAACCATATATGAATGTTGTAAATGTCACACATAACAGCCCATGCTTACGCTGTAACAAACCATATATGAATGTTGTAAATGTCACACATAACAGCCCATGCTTACGCTGTAACAAACCACATATGAATGTTGTAAATGTCACACATAACAGCCCATGCTTACACTGTAACAAACCACATATGAATGTTGTAAATGTCACACATAACAGCCCATGCTTACACTGTAACAAACCATATATGAATGTTGTAAATGTCACACATAACAGCCCATGCTTACGCTGTAACAAACCATATATGAATGTTGTAAATGTCACACATAACAGCCCATGCTTACGCTGTAACAAACCATATATGAATGTTGTAAATGTCACACATAACAGCCCATGCTTACACTGTAACAAACCATATATGAATGTTGTAAATGTCACACATAACAGCCCATGCTTACGCTGTAACAAACCATATATGAATGCTGTAAATGTCACACATAACAGCCCTTGCTAACACTGTAACAAACCATATATGAATGTTGTAAATGTCACACATAACAGCCCATGCTTACACTGTAACAAACCATATATGAATGTTGTAAATGTCACACATAACAGCCCATGCTTACGCTGTAACAAACCATATATGAATGTTGTAAATGTCACACATAACAGCCCATGAGAATGCTGCAACAAACCACAAATATGTGCTGCAATGACAATGCCTACATAGCCAAGACTACCAACTACTAACCTGGGGGGATCTTACAAACAGTAGCAGGGTGCCAGCCGTAGCGCTGGTTGCAGTTTGGGCTCTGAACAAAGACTGCGCTGTCACTCAAGCACTCAGCAAACACTTCTCCCCCTATGTAATACAACCGCACTCCTCTACCTGAGATCAGACACAAAATTATGTGATGTAACATTTGTCTGTAATAGAAATAAAAGCATCCACGTCAAAACCTGGATTGTCTGATTAACAGCTTTACCTGAATTTTTCATAGCACTCCAGACATACCCTTGTGTGCTAAGTATCCTTAAGCAGAAACAGTTTGAGGCTGCTGGTTGTTTCCATGGAGCACTGATTGTGAACACGCCCGTGTTGTCACCCAGCTGTGGGATAATACCTGATACAGCCACAAGTGATGCCAAATGATTTCACTAAACATTGACCTGTGTGTTGTGTTACGTCATGATTTTACTAAACATTGACTGGTGTTTGACATAATTTTACTAAACACTGACCTGTGTTGTGACATAATTTTACTACATACATAATGTTATTAAACAATGCACTGTGTTATGACATAATTTTACTAATGACTAACCTGTGTGTTGTGACATGATTTTACTAATGACTAACCTGTGTGTTGTGACATGATTTTTACTAAACACTAACTTGTGTGTTGTGACATGATTTCACTAAGTACTAAACTATGTGTTGTGATACACTTTAATTAAACACTAACGTGTGTTGTGACATGGTTGTACTGAACACTGACCTGTGTGTTGTGACATGATGTCACTAAACAATGTTGTGACATATTTTAACAGTGACATATTGTGACATATTTCACAGTGTTGAGATGCTATATAGAACCTGTACTTTTATATGGATGTGAAGCTTGGACAATGAGCAGTCAGGCTGAAAAACATCTGATGGCTGTAGAAATGTGGTTTCTGAGGAAAATGCAAAGAATACCATGGACAGCCAGAAAGACCAATGAACAAGTCCTTCAAGAAACAAATGAAGATCATCAACTGATTAGAGACATTAGACGTAGACTGTCACAATTTTTTGGGCATGTTATGAGAAGAAATGATTTGGAGAACTTGGTGACAACTGGTAAGATCGAGGGGAACAGACCAAGGGGAAGACCTAGAAGCAAGTACTTGGATGGCTTGGCCTTGTGGCATGGTCGAGACAGAAACACGGAGCTGATCCACGACTCTGGTGATCAAGTGAGATGGCAAAACATGACCGCCCACGCTTACCGGTATGGCACATGATGGATGGATGGACATATTTTATTAAACATGGACCTGTGTGCTGTGCCATAATTTTATTAAACACTAACTTGTGTGTTGTGACATGATTTCACTAAACACTGACCTATGTATTGTAACATGATTTTACTAAACACGGAGCAGTGTGCTGTGATACAAGTTTACTAAACACAGACCTGTGTGCTGTGACACAAGTTTACTAAATACTGACCTGTGTGCTGTGATAAGATTTTATAAACACTGACCTGTGTGCTGTGATAAGATTTTATAAACACAGACCTGTGTGCTGTGACACAATTTTACTAAACATGGACATGTGTGCTGTGATCAATCAATCATGTGCCATGCCGGAAAGCATGGGCGGTCGTGACTCGCCATTTCACTCGATCACCAGAGTCGTAGATCAGCTGAGTGTTCCTGTCTCGACCATGCCATGTGGCCAAGCCATCCAGGTATTTATTTCTCGGTCTTCCCCTTGGTCTGTTCCCTTCGACCTTGCCAGTTGTCACCAAGTTCTCCAATTCATTTCTTCTCATAACATGTCCATAAAATATTTTGACTGTCTACGTCTAATTTCTCTAATCAATTTACGATACAAGTTTACTAAACACTGGGTGCGATTTTACAAAACAATGACCTATAAGTTGTGAAAATGATGTTATGAAACAATGATCTAGGTGTTGATAAAATCCTGTTATGGAACAACTGCCTATGTTATATGATGTTATAAATAACAGACGTTTGCTGTTGCTACCCGATCTTGACTGATCTTTGATCTGGAATGAGTGTGAAAAAGCAATGGTTAGCACACCTGCCCTCAGCCCAGGGCCCGTATGTTCAAATCCTCTCTGAGCGGGACAGATGTTGTTTTCCTGGACCTGGGCTCCCATGTCTGCCCAGCCTAAAGTTGTGTACCAGGAAGTGTTCTATGGAGTACAGGCAGCTGGTGTGATAATGACCACACCACCCATTAAGTGCCGAATGGTGTTAAAACATGGCTCTATTACCACATACCCAAAGTGCCTTAATGCATGAAAAATAATCCTGTATCCCCCCACCCCCCTCCACCAAGTGCCGACTTGACACAAAATTTGGAGCTATTCCTCACATGAGTGCTGAAATGCTATATAGGACCTGTTTTTCTGTGTGGCAGTGAAACTTGGAATGTAAATGAACAAATGAGAAGGGCCTTGGAAGCAATGGATATGTGGTTCTTGAGACGAATGTTGCAAATTTCTTAGACTGCCAGAGTAAATAACTAATGTTTGTCTGAAAGAGGCTAATGAAATTTTAACATTATATGCAACTATAAGAAAGAGGTAAAAGGCCTTCTTTGTTATGTGATAAGAAAAGAGGCATTGGAGAACATCGTGGCAACTTGAATGATCGAGGGGAAGAAAGGCAGAGGCTGACCAAGAGAAATGATGCTGGATTGATTGAGATGGTGGCATAGAGGAATATCAGCAGCATAGTTGCTCCAGAACACCAAAGACCGAGATCTGTGGAGAGCCATAAATTCCTACGCCAGCTGGCAGGACACTTGATGATGATGACCAGCAAAGAAAAAGAATATTAATAACGTGTGATTGTGATAAACCTTACTGATGCTAGAGTGTGTGCACTGTGCTGAAATTCTCCTAGTGTCATCTATGTATATTGTGTGTTGGTAAGCAGGATGGGCATCTGTATTCTTAAAAATACCCAGTGCACCTCACGGAACGCAAAGGGTCTTTCACAATGATGTACGTTCATGAGTTGATAACCAAGTTGACAGAAGACAAACCTATGTGCCTGCGAGTCATCTCCACCTGCTGTGTCCTGTTGACATTCGATAACAAGCCCAGACAAAATCTCTCTGAGTTGCTGGGGTCTGTGAAGCCGTCCACCGTCAACGAAGGCTGGGAGGCGTGGAAGGTTTCTCCAACCCGCATGTTCAGCTCATAGTAAGCGATGGAACACCAGTATTCTGGCTCTTTGTATGTGACCGGCTGTAGTTCAGCACTGTTGTCTGACAGTGAGAAGACATGCAGACAGTATGTTTAGTACATGACAATCATGAAGTATATCAGCTTAAGACATGTGGACAGCACATTTAGTACCTGACAATCATGAAGTATATCAGCTTAAGACATGTGGACATCACATTTAGTACATGACAATCATGAAGTATATCAGCTTAAGACATGCAGACAGTATGTTTAGTATATGACAATCATGAAGTATATCAGCTTAAGACATGCAGACAGCACATTTAGTACATGACAATCATGAAGTATATCAGCTTAAGACATGCAGACAGCACATTTAGTACATGACAATCATGAAGTATATCAGCTTAAGACATGTGGACAGCACATTTAGTACCTGACAATCATGAAGTATATCAGCTTAATTACATTATCAAATAGTGCAAAGTGTGGTATGAAATATGTAGGTGAAAAAGGTTTATGCTCGGTCAACAGATCCAGGCAACATCTGTCGGATGTTAATAACGCTGCCCATAAACCGGTCTTTACTTTACCCATTTCAACTGTGTGTGGATCATTGTAGCATGTATGACAGCTAGGTTTACGAATGTGTAATTACCCCCATGTGGACATAAAGCTCTGAAAAACTGCCTCATTTTTCAGTTGGGATCTCTTTCACCACAAGGCACCAATGTGCAACAGTTTCATTTAAGCCAAATATCTTTTAATCTGATCCTCTCTGTCCTCATTTATCATTCACCCCCACTTCTCTCTGCACCCTCCTCTTTCCTTAGTCTCATTCCACCCCTGTCTTCCTGGCCTTCCCTCAACGCTATCACCACTCTTTTTACATCTTAGTTGACACTGAACCCTCTTCATGCCAGCTGCCTACAGAACTAATGGCACACAGAATGATTTTTGTACCATAGGATGACATCTCTGAGACCTCAGTTGTCACTTTTTGTAGTCTTCTAATGTGGTTGCATTGTCTTTTTGTGTTTGTGTGCTGACAAAGTCCCTGTAGCCATAAGACCCATTTGGTCACTTGTGCTGGTGTGCTTATAAAGTTCACCAACTCCAATGTCCGTGTTTGTTGATTAACTTGTATTGTTACAGCCTGGCTGTAGTTCAACCCACTAAATTTCTCATCATCGGGCTAGGGAGATACTAGATTGGTATTCAAGCCATCAGGTTATGTCAGCCCAGTGCTTGATGCTCTCAGCAATTCCTTTCAGCTCATGTTCAGTACGGACCGTAATCTCTTTGTATGATCGTCCAATGCAATTACATAATTCTCGCATGTCATCTGGATTTTGCCTTCAAGTATTATAAGGACATGAGGTCTGTTGGTATTGGTGTGTTGTCTGTTTATAATGGTTATGTGATCTGCAGACATGGTTATGTGATCTGTTGACATGTTTATGTAGCCTGTTGACATGGTTATGTGATCTGTTGACATGTTTCTGTAGCCTGTTGACATGGTTATGTGATCTGTTGACATGGTTTTGTGATCTGTTGACATGGTTATGTGATCTGTTGACATGGTTATGTGATCTGTTGACATGGTTATGTGACCTGTTGGCATGGTTATGAAGTCCGCTGACAAGGTTATGTGATCTGTTGACATGTTTATCTGGATTGTTGACATGGTTATGTGATCTGCTGACATGGTTATATGATCTGTTGACATGGTTATGTGCCTTGTTGGCATGGTTATCTGATCTGTTGACATGTTTATCTGGACTGTTGACATGGTTATGTGATCTGTTGACAATGTTATGAAGTCCGCTGACATGATTATGTGATCTGTTGACATGGTTATGTGCTCTGTTGACATGTTTATCTGGACTGTTGACATGGTTATGTGCTCTGTTTACATGGTTATGTGCTTGCTTTATATGGTTACGTGCTCTGCTGACATGGTTATGTGGACTATTGACTTAGTTATATGGACTGTTGACATGGTTATGTGCTCTGTTGCCATGGTTATGTGATCTGTTGACATGGTTATGTGCTCTGTTGACATGTTTATCTGGATTGTTGCCATGGTTATGTGATCTGTTGACATGGTTATGTGCTCTGTTGACATGGTTATGTGGACTATTGACATGGTTATGTGATCTCATGACATGGTTATGTGGACTGCTGACATAGCTATGTGGTCTGTTGACATGGTTATGTGCTCTGTTGAAATGGTTATGTGCTCTGTTGGTGTCTAATATCATGCCCAATACAAGGCAGCCTACATTTTCCCACACATTGTCTATTTTTCCAAGTGTCTACAAGAACGTGTTCATTTGACATTGTTTTCTTAAAAAGGATTTAAACCCGGGTTTCCCCGAAGGAGAACCCAGCATTCCTTCCACTCGGGCAGCCACTCCTGCATTAAGTACTTACCTAAATGTGGATTGGGTGACATGTCTATGCCATCTGGAAGGGAAAACAAAACATCAAATATTTCAACAATACAGATGTCCATTCTGGTTACCTACACACAATATGCATAGACAACACTAGGAGAATTTCAGGACAGTGTACAAACTCTGTAGACCAATAAGGATCCAAATGTATGTTTATTACAATCACACACGTTATCAATATTTTTTTTCCTTTGTGGGTCATTATCGTCAAGTGTCCTGCCAGCTGGCTTAGGCATTGATGTTTCTCCAGAGATCTCAGTCTTTGGTGTTCTGGATCAACTCTGCTGAGGATATTCCTCCAAGCCATGGTCTCAATCTATCCAGCATCACTTCTCTTGCTCTGCCTCTTTTCCTGTTGATCTTTTCAGTTGTCACAACGTTCTCCAATGCCTCTATTCTTATCAAATAATGAAAGAAAGCTGTGTGTCTCTTTCTTAATGTTGTATATAATGTTCTAATTTCATTAGCCTCTTTCAGGCAATTGTTGTTAGTTACTCTGGCAGTCCAAGAAATTTGCAACATTCATCTCTGGAACTACATCTCTATTGCTACCATAGGATGTTCTTCCTAATTTGTTCATTGACATTTAAAAATGTACTGCCATACAGCAAATCAGGTTCTTTATAACATTTCAGCACTATCTTTCTTACATCCAATGATAGTGACTTACTACATAAGACACTTTACATGTTCTGCAGCTTTTGCTTGTCCTATTCTGCTCTTAATCTCTTTGCAGGTAGGTTTTAGAATTTGGAATTTGAACTGGTGCAGTGACCTATTCATTCAGCCTATTCATCATCATCATCATCATGACCATGCAGCAAGTTCCTTTGTAGAACATCCCTCTCATCACAGCCGGCCAGCCAGATGTTCTTGATTCTTGGCAAAACGCCAAGAGGAACAGTTACTCATCCTAGTCCCTGCATGCACTTAGAAAGAGAGATGCACACAAAAGTAAGCTATTTAAAAAAAACTGGTTAAGGTGGTTAAACGTGACAAATAGGCAGAGGTGTGTCAAAGAGTGAGCACAGACAAGTCACTGAAATTGTTCTGGCGACTACATAAAAGCGTGAGTGGGGTAGTCAAGAATAAGAGAATTTCTGACTTCCAAGGTGCTGACCTCATCTGGCAGAGGACTGACAAGAACAAAGGCAAAGCCCTCTTCGAACGCTAGAGCAGAGCAACCAGACAGACATGAGAGGCCAAAATCTTGCCAAGGAGTTCACTTCAGACAGATGTAAGGCCCAGAAGATTGCGGATGAAGACAGTGACAGTGAAAGAAATCAAGGCTGTGCTTCAACGATCAAAAAACAGTGCTCCAGGGCCAGATGGCATAAGGTATGACAACATCAATAGGTGTACCAATCAGCTAGAGAAACTAGCAGACATGTACAACAACAGTACATTGAGTACTAGCATCAAGGAGGAGTGGTTGCACAGCTATCTGATTCCTTTGCCGAAGCCTGACAAAGACCACACAAATATTCAGGGATATCGAGTAATAACCATGCAGAATACAATAGGCAAGCTGCTGGAGAAGTTAATTGCCAGAAAAATATCAAGCCAGCTAGAGAAGCAAGGTGTTTTCCCACCTACCCTGGGAGGGTACCGTCCCAAAAGAGAAACTTGGACCAATGCAGCAGTTTGTGCCCATGACGTTTATGAAGGTTTCCACCCAAGCATTGAAACCTTTGCTGCAGCGATTGATCTTGAGGACGCGTACAACAGAGTACCATTGGATTGTTTAATGCTTTGGCTTCTTGAATTCAAGATTAAGTCCATTCCTCCTTAGTTGGATTGCTGCAGCCCTCTTCCAACGGAAAGTAGTTTTTAGATGTGGCAGTTGGACTTCGGAACCAACAACAATATATCCTGGCCTACCACAGGGATCACCATTATCTCCAATGCTGTTCAACGCCTGCACTGTGAGAATCACCAGCGAGCAGATCATTGGATTGGGGTGGACACTGTCATATGCCGACGATGTTTTAGTGTATCGTCTGGGTAAGGATAGAGATCAGGTTGCTATGGAACTGCAAACCGAACTCAATCGCATAAGTACTTGGTGTGCTGAAGCTGGGGCAATGGTCAACCCAACAAAGGCAACAGTGACATGGTTCTCTTTGAATAATCATATTGTCAACACTGCAACACCAACTGTTAATCTGTGTTCAGAGACTGTGGAAAGAACACAGGCAATAAATTACCCGGGGATATGTTTTGATCGAAGCCTGGCTTATAATGAGCACATAGACCAGGTGATAACACAGGCCAAGCGGGGTTTGGCTGCAATGCGGATGATGGCGGCAGCAAACTGTGAGCAGCACCATCTATGCCTCCTATACGAGGGGCTGGTCATGTCTGTTTTTGAATATGTGATGGCGATCCTGACTCTCAGCCGTAAGCAGACAGAAAGGATGGAAAGGATACAAAATGAAGCTATGTGCATTATTCTTGGATGTACAAGAGATACAGCATGCAGGGCGATGCGCTACCTTCTTGATTTTCCAACCATTGTAGACAAAATACAAATTTGCAAAGCACGTGCCTACCTCAGAGTTAACGCAAACACACAACATCCACTGCATAGTGAAATTAGGAAGGTGAAAGGCAGCAGGTTAAAAAGAGGAAGGTCGTGGATGGGTCAAGCCGAAGACATTCTTCAACTTAGAACCTGGCGAGGAGTGGGTAAAAATGCCAACAGATTTTTGTACGTCCTTTTCAGTTTGCATCCAACTAGACAGAAAATGCAGGCAAGAAAATCTGGCTGCTGTGGAGGCGGAAGCACAAGCATTGATTTTCGAGAATTCGTTAGACGGTGATGCTGTCATTTACATAGGTGGGTCAGTTGTCCAACATGTGAGAAGCTCATGGGCCTTTACGGCACGGGCCGGAGTGAGAATTGTGAAGGAGGACTCTGGTGCTTTTGTTGAGACCACAAGTAGCCTGACTATGCCATGACGGCAGTAAGTAAAGCAATAACATGGCTTGAGACACAGACAGTCAATAGGGCATGTTTCCTTAGTGACTCAATGAGCATGCTCAAGAGGATAGAGACGGGGTGGATCCGAAGAGAGTGGTTGCTGTCTCTGGAGCAATCTCGGCTGATAAAGATTAGTTTTATCTTTCTGCCAGGGCATGCGGGAGTACAAGGAAATGAGCGGGCTGACAAGTTCGCAGGTAAGGCTAATGTGGAGGGTGGACGTGCTATAGACCAGGCTGACATTCTGAATGCTCTACGAGAAGTAAGACTTTTGCGAGAACCAAGCGATGACTGCGAATCTACAACCATGGTCAGACTGCGAGAACAGCAAATTAAAAGAGGTGTGGCCAAACAAGAACTACGCAGGAAGCCAAAGAAGATTGATAAACCAACACAGAACTGGTGTCGTTAGCCACTACACGCTATGGGATATGCTGAGGAGGGGATCCGAGCACTTATGGACTGAATGGTTCGATGTGCAATGAGGATGATCTGTCGACTAACTAACCATAATATTTCAGGTCTCAAAACATCATGCTGTCGTAGGAAAGACACTTCTACTTCTAGTTGACAGAGTTAAGACAGGGTGAAAGATTTATAGTTGAAAGAGTAAACTTATGTTAAATATTTTTAGTTGGCAGGGTAACATGGTGTGAAATATTTTATAATTGAAGCAGTAAACTTATGTGAAATACGTTAAGTTGACAGGGTAAGATGGTGTGACATACTTCATAGCTGAAAGAGTAAACTTATGTGAAATACTTTTAGTTGACAGGGTAAGATGGCAGAAATATTTCATACTTGAAAGAGTAAAGTTAGTTTCATATCTTTTGCAGGACATCACAGTCAACCCCAGCATTTTTTTGGCTGTTTGTGCTTTCTTGGCAAAATTACGTTCAGTATCTTGAGATTGCTTTCTGAATGACTGGCACGCATACCACTGTATGAAAACCAACTGTATTATTATGTGTATTATATACTGTATTGTTATGTGAAATATTAGTTGACAGGGTGTACTGGTTTGTATTACTTGTTTAATCACTGTATTGTTATGTGAAATATATTAGCTGACAGGGTACACTAGTTTGTATTACTTGTTAAATTACTGTATTGTAATGTGAAATATTAGTTGACAGGGTATACTGGTTTGTATTACTTGTTTAATCATTGTATTGTTATGGCCAGTCTGCAGCTGATTTCTTTTCCACAGTTCCCATTGTTGCTGGGTATGAGTCCAAGATGTTTAAGTTCGGCCTACCATTTTTAATTCCAACTGCCGGGATATTTTCAATGTGTGCAGCACTTTTCTGTATTTGTTTAACATTATGTATTTAAATATCTGTGTCTTCTTGTTTCTGAGTGCTGATGAAGGCTTTCTAGCCACAACAACCAGACTGTCACTGGCGATTGCGCTCTTGTAAAGCTGATCTGTTCCACTTTCTGTTTTCATTGAACTGCTTATTAGTGTTAAGTTAGTTGCATGTCTTTTCACAGGATGTCGCAATCAACCCCAGAATTGTTGACTGCGGTTTCTAGGCAGTCGTGCGTAGTTTGCCACTGCTTTCTGAACCACCAATGCTCTCACTATTAAGTCCAAGACAAAAAATATTTTGGACACACCAACACGCTGATGAGTGTGATCATGATCCACCATCTCACGCAACCACCAACCATGGATCAGGTCTGTGTTCTTATCCCAATTACGTCATATGACCAAGCCATTCAGGTATTCCTCTCTTTGCACTTTCCCCATCAAGTCTGCCAGCTATCACTAAGTTCTCTAGTTTATTTCTCTGCATAACATGCCCAAATAACTTGACTGCCAACATCTAATTCCTCAAATAAATTAAAAGTTTTCATTTGTTTCTTGACGGACTGTCTCATCTGTTTTACTGTTTGCCAATGGCATTATTTGTTTTTTCTTCAGAAACTACATTTCCACTGTCATTAAATGTTGATCAACTTGTCTAATTATTTCACATGCACACAGCATTTCAACACTTTTTTCTCTCAGTGCAGCAGACAGTTTTAACGGCATATATTCCATCTGTAAAAGGTTACTTTTGCCACAGCGATTCTTATTTGAATCTACAAGGCGTCTTCCATCAGATGTGAATCATCTGATCGTGTCACTCCACTGTCCCCGACTCTCAGCGATTCTCTTCAGCAATCTGTAAATCGTCTTCTTCTTCGTCCATCCGATACTGTTTTTTTTTAAATTATTTTATTTTGGACATAACTGAGTTGTGCCTGGTTACAGTGAAGCTGTGATGTTTGCTCCTTTTGGCCGACACATCCAACTTCTTCCTGGCATTTGTTGGCCTTACCGTGCTGTGTAAGTCTGAATCCCAATCAATGTCCTCGCATGCATCAGAGATACATCTGTGATATGTATGTGATACCTCCTTGTCTCATAGCACGAACATAAGACAGCCTACTGTTTGTGGATATTTTTCAAGTTGCTTATTTCCCCATTTTGTCTTATAAACACTGGAAATAAGTAATCTGCATTGACTAAAATCAACCATTCAAAGTACTGTATTACCTTTGCAAATTTCCACAAATAGGACATAAAAAACAGACTGCACAATGTGCTGCCTGGAATATTCCGCTGCATCTCCTCAGGAGAATACTACACAGGTATCTTATCATATATCAGCTATTCACTACGTATACTACTTGATTTGACTCTAAAGTGTGTACCTGGCAACGTGTAGCAAAGTATGTCCAGCAACACTGTGTGTAATCTTTTCTTTACAGCTTCTTTGTTTAAAAGCAACACATTAGACACAAAAACAACAGCCTCACAGGGTGAAAGGAAGAGAAGACAACCTACCCATTCCTTGACTGTCTGTAGTGTCCCCTTCCTCACTGAGATACCCCGGGGAGGGGGTATCTGAAAACAAGAAAAACAAACAATAATAAACACAATGTTGAAACACCAGAGGAGCGTAATTGGGAGGGTACAAGCCTTATCCTAGAGCGAGGTAATGAAACCTAGACTAAATGTCATGACTGGGCAGAAGAGACCTAAACCTTAGTCAGCAACTGGTCTAGGGTCGAAGAAAAAATAAGAGAACTACTTTGCTGATCTGGCAGCTTCTGCAGCTGGTTTGTTCCAGATGTATTGGTGTTACCTTTCCTCTGGAGTAAACTAGGCAGGCCAAGAGAGGGATCATCCTGCATGGGCAACACATGTCTAGACTTTGTGCTATGGAGAGGTATAACACCATCCCTGGTCCCCCCTATGGATTGTAGTTATTAAGTCTTCATTGAAGCACAATGTAACAAACCATCGTCTGTCAAGGGGACAAGGTGCCTGTAGTTAACACATACATTACTACAAACTATAACTGACATATTCTTTCTCAAATGAAAATACCTGTAAGCAAGTAATTCACATTATTTAGGGCTGCCATCAGAAGAGGAAACAAAACAATGTTGTGTCAACAGGAAAGTTGGAGTTGAGTCAAGAATCAACATCATCCCATATGTGCACCGTCCTCATCGTGAACAGCCAGTGAAGAGTCCCAATACTAACAGTATACGTAGCAGTCTGATTATGTGTCCATCTGGACTTTCCGCAGAGTTCTGAGGAAGGTTAGAGGATAGGAGGAACCCAGGAATATGCCATGACAACATTAACCTGAGGGTGAAATAAACCGTCATCTATTGCCTATAGTACCTTGTGGTGTAGAGGGAGGGGAATCATCTTGAGTCTGAGGAATTAAGGCTACCTGGCTAGTGCAATCGATGTGAACAGTTCAGGTTAGTATTTTCTGTTTGGCCTCGACAGAAAACAAATCCACACCTTATTGAGGCTTCACACTCGCTTCCCGAAAGAAAACTTTTCATTCTAGCCACTCGGCCAGTCCCCCCTTCTATGATTGATTGATTTAAGAACCGACATCAGAGCATTCCCATAAGCACTCCATCCCCATCCTCAGAAGCCAGCAAAGAGTGCCAACACTAACAGTACCAGTAGCAATCTGATTATATGTCCGTCTCGTCTTTCCTCTGAGCGTCGAGCGTCGGCCAGATCCCCTCGTCACTCCTCGCTGCCTCATTCTTGCCAGACCATGGTGATTCATTTGCTCCTCCGAGGTGTGCATGTGCTCCCACAAGTCCGCAACCACGTCTGTCTTGCCATGCATCAATATTCCACCAAGTTTTGCAGAGCCAGCCAATCTGTCCGCCTGTTCATTCCCCAGCACACCGGCATGCCACGGAAAAAAGATCCAGGCGATGCTTGTCACCCATGTCCTCCGAAGCGAGGCTCTCCGTAAATCGTCTTGCATGAAGCATGCCTGTCCTCACCTTCCTCAGCATGCTTTCTGAGTTGGTTACAATCACGATGTGTGTGTGTGTATCATATTCTCCATCCAGCAGAAAGCTGCAGTGACCGCCTCCACCTCCATTCTAAAGCTAGATGTTGTGGTATCATATGCCAGCTCTCCTGCACCAAACGTCGACCATTAGCTTTTGCTACAAACCTCCAGGCACTTCTCCTACCTATTGACACCGAACCATCTGTGTAGATTATCACATCACCCGAGCGAGCATTAACCTGAATTAGTTGCTGAATTTCCACTTCCGTGGCCCCTGCTGGCCACTCCCTGCACTTCCGGCTTAATGTGATCATGACTCTGCATAAGTCTGACTGCTCCACTGGCACTCTGACCCACTCCTCTCCTCGCCTAATGTTCTCCAAGATGCACACGTGTCTGATCGTATCCTCCGCCTGAGCCATCCATGATTTCCCTCTTATCAATCGCTGACCCTTAGATGCTTCCAGTGCCTCATGCAAAGGGTGATCTGTGTCTGCAGCTACTCTGAGGTATGTCTTCGCCTGCAACAGTCGACAAACCAAGGATGTAACGTATACACACTACTGGGGTGTCTCTGGTGCATCCCATAATGACTGCATAGCTTCGTTCTGTATGCGCTCTAGCTTCACTAGCTGACTCTTTGAGACAATGAGCAGTCCTAGTCCGTAATCAATCACTGAGAGGATCAAGTGCTTGTATAGTGTGAAAAGCATTCTCTGCTCTGTGTCCTTTGCAGCCATAGTTTTAAGTGCATCGAGTCCCTTTTGAGATCTTGTCACAACCATCACCACATGGTCCTTGAAGGACAGGCTCCTGTCAAATGTGATCCCTAGATACTTCAGTGTGTTCTCTCTGTTGACGTTTCTACCATCTATCGTGAGGCTTGGGACATCATCTCTCACAATCCTGTTGTCTAGAGAGCACCACAAAACAGCCGCCTTTTCTGGGTGGATGACAGAACTCATTTCTGTGCTCCAGTCAATCACTTTATCTAGTGTCACCTGTAGCTCCTTGTTTGTTCCTTATCTCTCCCATGTCTATATGCAAGAATATCATCTGCAAATGTTAGTATCCGTCCGACCCCTGGTGCTTCTAGGTGTGCAATCTTGCTCGTATACACGTTAAAGAGCACAGCTGAGATTGCAGATCCCTGTGGCAGTCCCGGGGTTAAAATATGTGGCTCTGAGGTCCATGCGCCCAGACGGAGAGCAACCCAACGAGAATACAGGACAGGTGCTATCCAGTTCACCAGCCAGGGATTGACCCCTTCTCTATCAGTGTGGTCATCAAAATATCATAGCGAACTCTATTGTATGCGTCCTCGAGATCAAGTGCTGCTGCCATCGTTACCTGTCTACTGTCATATATCACTTATGAAGCTAATCTTAGACAAGCACAGAAACAATGTGTATTATAACTAGACAAAATTTCTGAACTCGGAAAACACTACCCTAACACATATAACACGTGGTCTCTAATAAGATAGTGATCCAGGTTCGAACCCCAGGACAGGTAGGATTCATTATTTTGTCCAGCCAGTACACAGGGTCTTTGGGGCTGACCCAGCCTCATAAAAATTAGCACTATACAGTTTTATGAATTTTCTGGAAATTGGAAAGAAATAAAGAAACAAACGAAAGAACTCCACTTTCAAACAGTTAAAACTTGGACACTCAGGCAAGTCTGACATTCTGCCCTCCATATCTCTCTGCTCACTTACATTATTTCATTCATATATCACTTATGAAGCTAATCTTAGACAACCACAGAAACAATGTCTATTATAAACACATGGAAAATGTGCAATAATCAATAATACATGACTCACTAAAACTAATTTTTGACATGGCAATTATAATTAGCTTAGGTAGATGTAACATATTACAGTTAGAAGAATGGTTATTATAACTGCTGTCCTTTGAAAGTATTATCATTATTATTATTATTATTTTAAGGGGTGTGAGATAGTCTGTACTGAGATAGTGTTAAAATAGGTTGTGATTGTTTGTAAAATGATTGGTGGTGTCTTTGATTTCTTGCGTTGTGGAAGGGTGTTCCACAGCTAAGCTGGGAAGTATGCTAAGCTTCTTTTGTATAAGCCTGTCCTAGTCTTAAGGGCATATAGTATGTTTAGTCATTTGTGATGTCTTTTATATTCAAACAAACCTTTTTGGAATGAAATGGCAATGAGGTATTGTACTGGAGACTCTACCACACTTGATCAAGAAGTCACAAATGTATGAAAAGTGACATGCAAACAAACAAAAACATACAAGTCGGACTGATACCACATCATCATGATGTGCCACCCCAAGCAACACAAGCCACTGATTGATTGATTGATTGATTTAAGAACCGACATCACAGCATTCGGGGCATTCCCATAAGCGCTCCGTCCCCATCCTCAGAAGCCAGCGAAGAGTTCCAACCCCAATAGTACCAGTAGCAATCTGATTATATGTGTGTCTCACCTTTCCTCTAAGCGGCGAGCATCGGTCAGATCCCCTCGTCACTCCACACTGTCGCATTCTTGTCTAGAGCTACGGAGTTCGTGCTTTGTGTGATGCTTACGGCAGCCGTGTTGTGGAAAAAGACTGAGCCATATAGGATAAAAACCCGGTGCAATGAAGTCGACCCTGTTGACTTTTAAGCAACTTTTTAAGAAGTAGAAAGCTACTAATTGGTGCGAGACTTCATCCTGTAGAAGACTAGTTGCAAATTCCAACCAATCATGGACAAAACTATGCAGGGTTTGATGGAGTGGTTGAGGGCCTTTGCTTCATTGGGAAAGAAGAAGACACATACATGTGTAGAGAGACAGAAAGAAAAAACATGAAAGAACAAACAAATAAAGGACTAAAGGAACTTTATTTTCAACGGGTCAATTATTGGGCACACAGGCCCGTCTTACATTCGGCCCTTCCAACCACTCAATTATCTATTTGCAGGTCAGCAAGGCTGAATTGATAAGAGCTTTTATACTTAAACATCCGGTGTGCTGATGCAGAGGTAGAGGGTTCAACCCCTTCACGGGACAGTTGGACTAAAATGTTAACTTCAAATCCTTGACTTAGGGACAAAGATTACAAGTACCTTTGAAGTCAGAGTGGGTTCGCCTGATGGCGAGGGACACTGGTAATAGGGAGAGCTAATCCACACACAAAATTCAGTCCACTGCTACTAGAAGTAGCGTGTTTGGACTACACTTGAGTTCAAAGCGAGCGGGCCCACAGACACAAACAATTATCCATTGTGCATGCTACAATCACATAGAAAAAAAATTCACTGTCAAATGAATGTTGTGAACATAATGTGTGTGTGTGTGTGTGTGTGTGTGTGTGTGTGTGTGAGAGAGAGAGAGAGAGAGAGAGAGAGAGAGAGAGAGAGAGAGAGAGAGAGAGAGAGAGAGAGAGAGAGAGAGAGAGAGAGAGACATGCCCATGCACATAAAGCTGGCTGCACCATATCAAACAAAGCTAGACAAACCCCAGCAGCACCCACCTGCAGTGTTGAAGGCAGTGTCATTGATACTGCTACTGGTGGGAAGATCCGTGTTTTCGGGTATGGTGTTGCTGTAGTCCTCAAGAATGGGGAAATTATCCGGGATCTCTGTGTGCCTCGGCACAAGTACCTGCGGCAATGCTGTTGGAGAAGAGAAGATGCAACATGTACAATTACTGCTTCACTCAAGTAAATCCAAATACATGCATGCCTTTGAGTGTGACTGATGATATATTATTCAAAGCAATGTATTCCCTTAATGAATGTAAACGCACATGCCATAAATAAAATATTGCACAATTTCTTGCCTGACATATAATCTTCTTCTTCTTGTTCTTCTTCTTGTTCTTGTTCTTCTTCTTGTTCTTCTTCTTGTTCTTCTTCTCTTTGTTCTTCTTCTTCTTCTCCTGCATTCGTCCGGAATGTTATGGACGTAACTGTGTTCGGCCAAAACATATAACTTCCTCAGGCATTTGTCAGCCAAGTTAACCTTCCCGGAACATATAATGTTCTGCACGTTTGCAATATCTGCGACGATGTGCATCATATTTCAGCTAAAATATCATTCATTTTTTTCACATAACATGATATATACCTCTGCAGTATGCATTTGGTGACATGCAGCGAAATATGCCAGGCGAGAAATCATGCAAATATTATATTTATGGCATCTGCATTTAAATATATTATTCAGTCTATAGCATATAGAAGCTGGCACACTTGTGAAGTTGATATGAGCAAACTGAGCTGACAATGCCATGAGCACAGTCAGACATGGGTTCAACACCTGAGCTGGTGAAAGTGAGGAAAGGATTGGCTGCAGTTTCCTGCATGCATTCAGGCTTACAACATGTGATGGCCTTACCAAATCACAGACCCATTGCGGGAGACTTCTACGGTTTAATTAATATAATAGAGTATAATATACAGGGTGACTAAAACAAAAATGGAACCAGCAAATCTTTAAAAGTTTTGGGCATCACTGGGATGATGCTGAGGATTGGATCGAGATCAACAGAGGTTCCAGCAAGATGGGGCTACCTCACACACATCAAATGACTCTCTATCCTGGCTGAGAGAGCGATTTCAGGGGAGACTGATCAGCATGAAGTGTGACTTGGAGTGGACACTGCATTCACCTGACTTGAACCCCCTAGATTTTAACCTATTGGCGTATCTCAAGCATAATGTGTACCATAACAACCCTCAAACTATTGGTGAACTGAAGGTAGTAATCACAGGAAAGATCAGGGAAATCCCCACAGAGGAATGCGGTAGAGTAACTGACAATTTAGCTCAACGTATGCAAGTGTGCCCATTTTGAAGCATAACTTTTATGCAAAGCAACCGAGGTAACTGAAACTTTTGGAAATGATTGTACACAGACTGAAGTTTACGTTCACCAAGTTTCAAGAAATGTGCTTGACCTTTGTAGGGTTTAATCAACTTTTTATGGGTTCTGTTTTTTTGTGTTTTTTTTTTAATAAAGACTTGTCAGGGCCCAACAGAATCCAAACATCTTGAGTTACTACCCTCCAGTGGCTACCATTCTACTGCAGAATTAATGGGAATGAAAGGCTGATGCCTCGCCGAACACTGGCAGAAGACTGAAACAAGTTCAGCTACCTGCTGACATACCATGAAGCAAAAAGCAACATCCACAGCCAAGACATCTCACTGGAAGAAAAATAAAGACAGACAACACCAAGACAGAAGCAAGCTACCATGTTTTATCTACAGACTGGTCACTGTAGACTACCTGGCCATCTAAACTCACCTCAAAGTCTTGCACTCATCGAATATCTGGACTTCAGATCCCACATCACATCCTTTAGAGCTGCCCATACAGTGATCTATGCTGCTAGGCATAACCAGACAGTGCGGAGCTGACGCAGAAGGTATGGGACTGACTGACTTTCAGAGAGCTGCACAGCCTGGCTTAAACAGAGTTGAACTGATGCAGAAGGTACGGACGGGACTGACTGACTTACAGAGATCTACATTACGAGGCATAACCAGAGTGTGCTGAGCTGACGCAGAAGGTAGGGGACTGACTGACTTACAGAAATCTGCACAGCCAGGCACATCCAGACAGTGCTGAGCTGATATAGCAGATACAGGACTGCAGGAGAGTATAACAATAACAGTGAATAACAATGTTAAATAAAACAAACAGATATGTATAGATCCTGCTAAAGCAACACAGCAAGCAGAGACACATGTACATATCTTACAAGAAACTCAGGCCAGTAAACAGAAATCTCAGTGGGAAAATCAGCTGGCTGGCGTAGGCATTCATGACTTTCCACAGATCTCTTTTTTTGGTGTTCTGGATCAACTCTGCTGATGATATTCTTCCATGCCACCGTCTCAATTCACCCAGCATCATTTCACCTGATCTGCCTCTGCCTCTCTTCCCTCAATCTTTCCAGTTGTCATGATGTTCTCCAATGCCTCTCTTCTAAGAAAGTTGTTTGTCTCTTTCTTATTGTTGTATATGATGTTCTAGTTTCATTAGCCTGTTTCAGGCAGTCGTTGTTAGTAACTTTGGCAGTTCAAGGAAGTCGCAACATTCGTCTCTGGAACCACATCTCTGTTGCTTCCAAATTCTTCCTAATTTGTTCATTTACATTCCAAGATTCACTGCCATACAGCAATACAGGTTCTATACAGCACTTAAGCACTCTATTTCTTACATAAGATGATAGTGACTTATTGCATAAGATACTCTTCATTTTCTGAAATGCAGTTTTTGATTGCCCTATTCTGATCTTAATCTGTGTTGTGCATCTTCAATCTGATGTTATAAATGCGTCTAGGTACTTAAAACTATCCACTTGGTTAAGAATTTTAGTGGGAAAATAGAAATGCTAATAATAATAATAACAAGAACCTCAACACAAAATCCACTATTTTGGTCCTACTAACATTCTTCAGAAACAGCACAAACAGGGCAAGGCTAATGAAAAGAATTGTCATTGTTAACAAAAACACACAAAATATAAAATTAGGAATGCTATAGGATGAGTATGCAACTTTTGTGTGCAGGAAGAGCATGCTGTGGTTCAAGTGTTTTGATGCTAAATCAGGAAATGTGAAGTCAAATATAGGCACAATCTAAATGAGAACGGTTAAGTTAGATATGGATATATGGCCAACATGACGAGGAAGATAGCATGACTCGGAAGATACCCGGGCGACTCCAAAATCAACCTCCGATTAGCTGGTAAAAATAAATTGGTTGCCATACTGACAGTTCATTGCTTGCATCATTCAGTAGTATTTTAGCTCACTACACATCAACCTACAGTCAGATTTGTTCAGTGGTACACGAATCGCGAACGAATAAACATGGACCTGTTATTCCCTTTCCAGCTTTGAAATTTGTGGTGTTATCAGTTTTTTTTCAAGCAGAAGGTCAAAATGCGGCCGAGATTCATTGTAGATTGTGTCGTGTGTATGGTGATAACGTCATGAGTGAAAGTTCTCTGGATGCAGAGACAAATAAACAGTCAAAACAGTGGATGCATACTCATTCTCCAAACAAGGCCAAAAAATGCAAGCAAACATTTTCACAATGAAACATGATGGTTACAGTGTTCTTGGACCACAAGGACATTTTGTTGACGGAAATCATCATAACACTAGAGACCACAATAATGTCAGAAGTTGATTGTGAAACACTGAAGAAGCTTTGTCGAATGATCCAAAACAAAAGGCATGAAATGCTCTCTAGTGGTGTCATTATCCTGCATGACCATGCGCTGCCCCTCACTGCTCGCACAAAGGCTTTACTTGAGCAGTTTAAGTGGAAAATTTTCAACCACCCCCTTTACAGCCCGGACTTGGCACCAAGCGATGATCATCTCTTCTGCTAGATGGAGGTCTGGCTGGCTGCCCAGCACTTCGATTCTGCCGAGGAGCTCATGGATGGAGTCAACAACTGGCTAAGTACCCTGGTGGTGTGGTTCCTTGATGAGGGGTTTCAAAAACTCGTGCCACGGTACTACAAGTGCCTGAATTTAGGTGGTGACTTTGTGGAAAATTAATGCAGTGATGTATGTAAATTTTGCATGTATTTAGATGTTATTGTCAATTTATTTAAATTTTTACCAGCCAATCGGCGGCTGATTTTGGAAAAGCCCTCGTAGGATGACACTAAAGATAGCATGACACAGAAGAAAGCATGAGACATGGTAGTTGGCATGACACAGAAGACAGAAAACAAGACTGAACAACAATGGCATCTACAACAGTTTCACATATAGGTGTCTTCAGTCTGCTAGTGGGTCAGAGAGACAAGACAGGAGGCTGACTTACCCACGTCAACCCTTGTGTAGTGGTATGGGTTCACACAGACCTCGTCTTTCTTCAGATGAAACGCGTACTCACACCGGTCCCCAGGCAGCAGCTCCTGGTGGTTCTGTAAATCAGGCCAACGCCACAGCCGGCAGTAAATCACATGGGGGAGACCCTTGCGGTGGAAAACTTGCAGTCGGCCGTCTAGAGATCTGAAATCATAATCAAATGTAATTAATGCAGAATAATATATGTTCAGAATAATCTAGTGCCAGAGATTTGTGATGTGATATAATCTGTCAAACTGTCATTACTGCCTATAGTATCTTGCAGTGTAGGGCTGGGGGTCTTGAGCCTGAAGAATTCAGGCTGCCTGGCTAGTGCAGTCACCGTGAACTGTGCAGTTCATAATCAAATGTAGTTAACACAGAACAATATGCTCTGAATATATGAAGTGCTAGGACAATCGCATTTTCTAGGCCTGACTGCATAGCATGCAGGAATAAGTGGCCAGATTTTCCCTCCCACAGCAAGAATAAGTGGCCAGATGTTCCCTCCCACAGCAAGAATAAGTGGCCAGATGTTCCCTCCCACAGCAGGAATAAGTGGCCAGATTTTCCCTCCCACAGCAGGAATAAGTGGCCAGATGTTCCCTCCCACAACAGGAATAAGTGGCCAGATTTTCCCTCCCACAGCAGGAATAAGTGGCCAGATTTTCCTTCCCACAACAGGAATAAGTGGCCAAATTTTCCCTCCCACAGCAGGAATAAGTGGCCAGATTTTCCCTCCCACAGCAGGAATAAGTGGCCAGATTTTCCTTCCCACATCAGAAATAAGTGGCCAGATTTTCCCTCCCACAGCAGGAATAAGTGGCTAGATTTTCCTTCCCACAGCAGGAATAAGTGGCCAGATTTTCCCTCCCACAGCAGGAATGTGGTCAGATTTCCATCCCACAGCAGGAATAAGTGGCCAGATGTTTCCTCCCACAGCAAGAATAAGTGGCCAGATTTTCCCTCCCACAGCAGGAATAAGTGGCTAGTCTTTCCAGGCAGTCTTCAAACCCCCGCCTGACAGTGTTCGCACTAACGCCAGTGCCAACTTCTTAACCATTACAACAACACGGCTCGATGCTGAGAAAAACTACATTTTTAACATAACCTTGTGAGCTGGTTAGAACATTGGTCTATAGATAAATGGACTGGGTGCAACTCCCAGTAACAGAAGAAACATAATGCTCACCTACACCATACGCTACAGTTTTAAATCAGATATATAATTAAAACAGGGGAAAATACATTGATAACAGATATTGTGTAAGGTCGATTTTACGAACACACTGTGATAAGTGAAGTGATTAAAAGAGTGAATTAAAGGTGAGAGGATTGCTTCATGCACCGAGTATTATCCCATATGGCTAAGTCTATTTTAACATACCGGCCAGCCAAAAGCCTCTCAGAGCATGAAATCCTTAGCTGAAACAACGACCCCCAGGACTATCAGATAAAACTACACTCGTGAACAAAATGAGGGAGTGAACCACGGCCTTCAGAGCACAAGTCAGGTGGCGTAACCACTATCCCATGGAGACATCATGATAATCATAAGGGAAGGATAGGACAAAACAAGCTACAAAGCCTACTTCAGCAAACCAAACAAAAATAATGGGGGGTGTGTGTTTGGTTGCAACGTCCTGTAAAGGACATGCAATTTGTTTCTCACTTTCTCAAATCACCGTCCAAGCAGGCACAATACAGAGTGATTAACCGGAATGTTTAATTCACCCCCAACATCTAGAAATCCCTGGCCTTACAGAGGATCAGACACTAGGTCCCATGATGTATGACACCAGCATCTCAACCTGTCAGAGACATCCTTTGGGCATTTATGCAAATCCGGCATGAATTAACAGCACATGTGGAAGGGGCTAACTTTCTGACCTCACAAATCAGGGCACGTGGGTTCTAATCCCCAGTAAGACCAGGGTTTTTATCAACCGGAGTCAGACAAAAAAGTCTAACCCTTTTATAGAGACAATGGCTAGGGCCACTCACTGACCAGTATAATCAACTGCCAAGAAGGAAAGTAATGGCCGACTACCTTCTTTACAGTTGTTAACATCTGCACAAACAACTGTAGCGGTTAAATAAATTTTGGAGACAAAATACTATGGTGGAACATGTCTGCATGAGACAAGCCAATGCATGATGATGAAACCTGAACACTGTGTGGCCCAAAGCTGGGCTGGCAGCTTTTTCAGCCCTTAGCAAACCCCTTCCTGAACAGACAAGCATTGATGCTAAGTAGTCTAATGATAGTCTTAACACAGTGTCCAGAATGGTGCACTAGTGCAGACAATGAACAAGTTACATAATAAAATTAAGGTCCTACCAATGTATATATACTGAAGAATAAGTCAGATTTCATGCAAATTAAAGCAAATATAGATGCCCTAGAGAAGCTGGACATTAAAAGAGAATGAATGAAACTATAGTGTGTTCACAAATGTTTGCCCACATATAGAAACCCATAATTCAGTAACCAACTGAGGGAAAATTATGAGATTTAGCATATAACCTCATCATGATGTACACCCAACAAAAACTATGTTTGTTCTGGAGATTTTACAAGAAATCTGAATGTTTGTTTATATGTGGTTTATAATTTACGGGTCAGAGATAAAGTGCATATTATGAAATGCATTACATCTTCACATGCAGGTCAGCATAGCCGAATGGTTAAGAGCATGTGTTCACCGGCCAGTTGGACTAAAATGTTGACCTGTTGTCCTTGTCTTGGGGACGTAAATTACAAGTACCCCTGAAGTCGGAGTGGGTTCTCCTGATGGCAAGGGACACTTAACAGGGAAAGCTAATTCACACACAAAATTCAGTCCAACACTACTGGAAGTAGTGTGTATGGACTACGCCAGAGTTCAAAGCGAGCGAGCGCAAAAACAATTTACATGGAAACATCAGTGTTCTTCTTCTTCTTCTTCTTCTGCGTTCATCCGGAGTTTTTTTTTTTTTTTCCGGATGTGATTGCGTTGTGCCTGTTTACAGCAGAGCTGCATTCTTAAACCGTTAGGCCGACACATCCGACTTCTGCGGGCATTTGTTGACCGGGTTAACCTTCCCGGCATCAGTGTTCAATAATTAATATTCTCCGTGGTGCTTGGGAATTTCCTTATGAGAAGCACGTCACATAGTAGAACAAAGTTGTTACCTGAATTGACATGAATTACTGTAAAACAAGTTTGTTAGTGTGAATTCAAGACATTTTCGCCAAAACATGAAAGAAATTTTGCTGCTTTCCATGATTTTAGTTGCCTTTGGACCTAGCAAAGACATATTCTTTGGATGGGAGTCAATATATGACCACAGGAAAAATTTCATAACGATGCAAGATGTACTTTTAAAATAAAACTGAATGTGAATGAGGGCAAACATCTGTGAACGCACTATAACTGTATTCTCAAAGGGTTATGAATCAGGCATGCAGGTCCATCTAACATTCTGCCTCTCTTATCTCTCTTTTTATATAATGATTTCATTCATACATCTCTTATCAGGTTAATCTCAAACAGCAATAATAACAACAACATGCACTCTAACATAATAATAGCATGCACTCTAACACATGGGAATTGTGCAAAAATTACTTCTATATGAATAATTAATACTAATTACTTTTAGGACACTGTGGCAAAAGGGATTGTCAGGTGCACAGTTTCATAATTCCTCAACATACTGAATCAAGGATTTGAAATCAGTTGCCAGGGATTTGGAAGTAAGCAGCTTTATGTTGATTTTAATGGTATGAGGTATCGACCATAGGGATAGTAATGGCAAAATATTGAATTAAACATTTCCTAGTAAATCACAAGTTAGAAGGAACTATAGAAAATGGCAGAGATAGTGGTTGTAGAAAGTGAAAAAATGGGCCTTAGCTTGAATAATAGAAAGACAGAAGTCATGGTGATATCAAAGACACAGATTGTGCCTAAATGTGCAGTTAAAGTAAATGACATTATTTTGGGGCAAGTGCAGAAATTCAGATATTTAGGCACATGGATAACAGATGAAAGATGCATCACTGCGATAAAGAACAGAATAGGATAAGCAAAAACTGCACTCTATCAAAAGAAGAACGTTTTGTGCAATAAGACATTGTCCTTGAAAGTTAGAGAGTTCTTGTATGTTAAATAGAACCAATTTTAACATATGGCTGCGAATCCTGGACAATTAGTAAACAGGTGAAAAAATCCCTAGAAACCTTGGAGTTATGGTTTTATACAAGAATGCTGAAAATTAACTCAATCAATCAATCAATCATGTGCCATGCCGAAAAGCGTGGGCGGTCATGACTCGCCATTTCACTCGATCACCAGTGTCGTGGATCAGCTCAGTGTTCCTGTCTCATCCATGCCACGTGGCCAACCCATCCAGGTATTTTCCTCTCGGTCTTCCTCTTGGTCTGTTCCCTTCGATCTTGCCAGTTGTCACCAAGTTCTCCAATCCATTTCTTCTCATAACATGTCCAAAAAATTTTGAGTGACTACGTCTAATTTCTCTAATCAGTTTACGATGGTTCATTTGCCTCCTGTAGTACTTGGTCATTGGTTTTTCTGTCTGTCCATGGTATTCTTTGCATTTTCCTCAGAAACCACATTTCTGCAGCCATCAGATGCTTTTCAGCTTGACTGCTCATTGTCCAAGTTTCACATCCATACAAAAGAACAGGCTCTATGTATCCCCTCAACACTCTTTTTCTCGTTTCAATTGACATCTTTTTATTGGTCAGAATGTTTTTCATCTTGCTAAAGGCTACTTTCGCCATGGCGATTCTTGTTCTAATAATTTACTGGACAGCCAAAATTAGCAATTTGGACATTTTGAGGGAAGCTAAGTCGCAAAGACACAAACATCAGAAAGAGGCAGTCATCGTTTTTGGCCCTTTATGAGAAGACAAAAAGTGGAACATGCTGTGACAACTGGAAAATTTTGCTGAAAGAGAAATAAAGGAAGATAGCGTGAGAAGATTATTGACAGTCTTGTGTCATGGCATGGAAGGGAGTCAACACATGAATTGATCCATGCCATCAGAGATTACAATTTGTGGAAAGGCATGATCGTCCACGCCAGCCGGCAGAGCACTAGATGTTGAATAAATCACAAACAGCTAATAAATTATGAAGCTGATTGCAACATCCTATAAAGAACATGCAACTGACTTGTTTCGACTATTAGGGTAAAGGTACAAAGGATAAGGGGATATACCACAGAAAAACATAGATAAATGTTTAGTTTTACTAGACTTGTTCAGTGGGCATGTTTAATTTAGTTTAGTTAGTTTAGTTGATGGATCAGCATCACAGCACACGGGTGTAACCCATAAGTGCTCCGTTCTACTCCTAACTCAAACCTGAGTCTGGAGAATCTCAGCTCAGCGCATGAACTCTGTAGCACCGGTGAGAATCCTGAAATACTTTGGGTAGATTTTTAACTCTAAATTAAGCAGCGTCGTTAGGCTACCCTTTTTCGATTTCCAACTGCAGTTAATAATTTCTGTCATTGAGTATGGTTTGGGGCTGCTGACAGTATCAAAGAGCCAGCTTGAAAGGTTGGAGCGCATACAAAATGCTGCCATGCAGGTAATCCTAGGGTGCACAAAAGACACACCAATTATATGCATGAGGCATATCCTGGCGCTACCAACAATGACGGACAGGCATAGGGTCCTTCAGGCCAAATGGTACCGGAGAGTTGCTGCAGATAGGGATCACCTGCTGCATGCAGCCATGGAAATATTCAAGGGTCATAGACTAAGACGAGCTAGGTCCTGGATGGCAAAGGCGGAACTTTCTCTATGTCAGGTGTATCATCTAGAGACCATCAATCGTGAAAAAGAGTGGGTTGAAGTTCTGGAAGACATGACGGACTGGCACAAGGTAATAATAACACTGGGTCATGAGTGCAGGGAATGGGCAGTGGGCTGCACTGAGTTTGAAGTGCAACAGCTGATCCAGAGTAACACACATCAAGGTGACATAGTCATCTACACCGATGGGTCAGTGGTGAGAAACAGACGTAGTGGTTGGGGCTTTTGCAAAGGCTAATGGACGAGTCTTGAAAAAGGAGAGTCTGGCATATGAAACTACACACCTCCAGCATGAGAATGGAGGTGGAGGCAGTAACAGCGGCATTCTGTTGGCTGAAGGAATCTACTGCAACACACATTGTATTCATTAGTAAGGTGGAGAAAGGAATGTTTCGTGTGGAATGGCTACCGTCGCTTCAGAGGTCACAGATTGTGAGAATTGTATGGATATTTTGCCCTGGCCATGCGGGGGTGCAGGGGAATGAACAGGCTGATAGGCTAGCAGGGAATACACCTCTTGGTGGTAGATTGCCTATGGACAAGGGGGAGGTGGTCATGCCCTTGTGGGACCAGGTGGAGAAGGCGGAGGAATAGATTAAGAATCCCATATGTGGAAAGAATGAGATTCCGGTGGATCAGCAGGGGTTCTGGAAGAATTTTAAAACTGAGAGGGAAGACCAGGAGAACTATTAATCAGATAGCGGTGGGAACTATTAGTAGTATGACTCTTTGCTAGCCGTTGAACGAGGGGACGAAGCACGTATGGGAATGTCCTGAGTGCAGAGATGTCGGTTCTTAACTGAGCTCAACTTAACAATCACAAAGACTGTACTGTATTGTGTAGTTTACCCACTCAAGCAATCACACAGACTGTATTTTATAATTTACCTATCAAACAACCACACAGACTGTATTTTACAATTTACCTATCAAACAACCACAAAGACTGTATTTTACAGTTTACCCATCAAACAATCACGAAGACTACTGCATTTTGTAGTTTACCCACTCATGCAATCAGAATAAATTTTGCAGTTTACCCACTTAAGAAATCACAAAGATAAGCTATCCATGTGCAACAATATAACCACCGGCAACAGCTGCGAGTCACTGACCCGTATCAATTATGTGCAGTAACGGTTCCGCCCAAGTGCAGGCATATCATAAGATATGTTATAAATTACAGGCTAGCTCCTGGCAAATACTGCTGTAGGGGTATGAAATGTTAAAGCATTCACCTAAACTATGTGGTCAGGTAGCCAGCTCCCTTCCTCACTTTTGCATCCATCAGTGATAGTTGTTTTTTTTTTAACGCTCGCTCGCTTTGAACTCAAGCGTTAATTCATTTTTGCACGTGAGTTAACTTTCCCTATTACCAGTGTCTCTTGCCTTCAGGCGAACCCACTACTAGTTCAGAGGTACTTGTAATTTACGTCCCCTAGTGAAGGACGGAAAGAAAACATTTTAGTCCAATTGACCCATGTAGGGGTTGAACCTGCTACCTCAGCACACCGGATGTTCAAGAATGAGGACTCCTAACCATTCGGCCATGCTGACCTAACTGACAGTATTTGACTGTAACAAGTCTTCCATCCTTAAACCACAATCATCACATTAAAAGGCTACATCTCTCGCCTTCCACAAACAGCACATGCATGTCATATATTTAACTGACTCACAAAGTATGATTAGAAAAGTGAAGACAGGCATGCTTTGGGCAGAGTGGCATGCTTAAATTAAACATTCAAAAACAGAGTATCTGTTGCTTCCCCACCCCCCTCCCCCCAACCCCACCCCAGGATAAGCTGGTGTGGTGGGAAATGAGCAAGTGGATAGTTTAGCTGGGTCTGCATCATTGGGCGGGTTAATGATTCTTGATCTTTAGCAGACGCGATCAGGGATTGTGTGCATAGTAAAGAAGAACAGATCACATAATCAGCCTGCTGCTGGTACCGTTAATCAAAGGACTCTTCGCTGGCTGTTGTAGATAAAGACGGAGCACTATGGGAGTGTCCCGAGTGCTGTGATGTCGGTTCTTGATTCAACTCATATCTCTCTTTCCTAACCCCCAATAAAAAGAATCATCGTAGAGGAGTTATTTACTATTCATCTGTAATTCCCAGAGGAGACAAATCCCTGCCAACCAACATAACAATAGTCTATTCACTATGTGAACCGAACACCCCCATACACTGTTCCAGCATGGGTAACAAGTCAACACCACAGCTCCTGTGTAGTGAGATTGAATATGCAGCCTTCTCTGATAAGAGAAAATTAATAAATGGTGTGCGTGTGAGAGTGCAAGCTCTTTTTTGTTGTTGTCTTGTTTACAATTTTTAAATCTTAAAAATTCCACTGCAGTTGAAAATTGCAACATCGAAGCCATAATGCTTCAGCCCTGGTACAGCAGTAAGAAATTAAACCTACCCATACGTACATAATCAAGACGTAATGCCTCATTTTACAGATGCGGAAACTGTGATAGAGATTGTCACTCTCGCATTGGACTATACAGTCACTAGCGTTGCTGCCAGATGCCTCCCCAGCGGCACAACTCTATAGTCCTACAGGACTGAAAGAGACCTACTACTAATGCTTTTGTTCATTGTCAGGTCTCAGACAGATATGGCTGAGCTACCATATAACAGAGATGGTACTACCTGCATTGTTAGCGTCGAATGTTGGGTTGCTCTCACCAAACCCAACACCTCACATTGTGCCAATGGCTTTGGGCAGAGGATCACAAATGGAAGGTTACAAACCTTATCCTAGCGCAAGAATATGCAATCTAAAGACTAAATGTCATGGCAGGGTAGACCAGGCCCTAAGCCTTGGCCAGTGTGAGTCAACTGACTTCTGACACCCATCACTAAAGGCTGCAAATACTGATCTATCATCACAACCCCCCAAATACTGCTCTACCATCACAAACAGCCCTCAAATGCTGCTCTACAAACGAACGAACGAACATCTTTATTTTCAAAGGGTTAAGAATTGGGCACGCAGGCCCGTCTGACATTCTGCACAAAAGGCCCCCAAATACTTCTCTGCCATCACAAAAGGCCCCCAAAACTGCTCTACCATCACAAAAGGCCCTAAATACTGAACTTCCATCACAAAACGCCCCAAATACTGATCTTCCATCACAAACAGCTCCCAAATACTAACCATCTATCACAAGTGGCCCTCAAAACCAATCTGTCAAATGGTAAAAAATACTGACTCCCCAACACAAATGGTCCCATCCTTTAACTGTACCAAGTCTGAATCTATACCCAGCGAGCCACCATAAATTTATTGGCTACTCCATACATGATAGCCGGCTCCGTTGGCGAAGTGGTTACGGATGTAGTTCGTAATACTGCATACCCACGTTCAAAACAAAGCTGCTGGCGATTTGGCAGCAAACCGCCTTGTGTTGGTTTTTTCTAAAAATGGTGTGGGTGCTGGTCGTTCAGAAAGAAATGGCAAACTACTGAATGTAAAACCTACCATGATATCATGAAAAGCCAAAAAATGCTGGGGTTGACCGTGACGTCCTGTAACGGATATACAACAAACATACATGACATACTATTGTTAAGAAACTCTACGCTACCCCAGACCATTGTTACATTTCAGCACTGCATCTAAATTCATCAGTGTGTTACTGGTGTCCACAAGGTAAGCAAAGAATAACTGTAACCTACCATGCATGACATAAGAGGCAACTTAGGAGGGTTGGCATGAGACTGGCTACTCCATCCCATTAAAAATAAATCAGCTACAAATTTCAACCAATCATGATAGAAAAAGAGCCTAGCATGAGTTGGTTCAGGGCCAATGTTCCATTTGGACATAAAAGGCAGAAGTCGGAGAGGAAAGGGGGGGGGGGCTGAGTGCGCTCAAGGTATGGTGTCCGCCTTGAGTGTTGGAGGTCCCGGGTGTGAGGGCCGGGATTTTTTTATGTGGACTTCTAGTAACAAAACTTCCCCTGGGCTCTGGGTACTGAGATCGAACGCCCATGTGCATTGTTGCGCACATAAAAAAATCCCTTGGCAGTTGGAAATCGAAAAAGAGTAGCCTAACGGCGCTGCCTGGGTAAAATTTTGAGTTAAAAATCTACCCAAAGTATTTCAGGATCCTCGCCAGTGCTACGGAGTTCGTGCACTGAGCTAAGATTCTCTGCACTCAGGCTTGAGTTAGGAGTAGAATGGAGCACTTATGGGTTACACCCATGTGCCGTGAGTTTGATCCGTCAACTAAACTATCAAAGGCAGAAGAGAAAACTCTACATTACTCTAAGGGCTACTACCACTCAAAACATACAAGCTTGGAGCCAGCACTGACAAATGGAACAGCAGGAAGAAGAAGCGGACACAAAGGAGAACTCCCTGGCCAAATACACTGCTGATGTCACAGGCATAAACTCTGCGAAATGAACAAGTCAGATAACACTGACACGGAAGACGAGAGACACTAAACCAGCACACAGAATCACCACAATTATAACCAACGCTACTGCAGCAGCTTGAACAAGGTGGAAAGTTTTCTTTTTTTCTACAAATCGGATCGGAACCCTACATGAATTTGTATAGTATCTTCTAACCCATAGTTTATTATTTAAGCTCTTTCAGAGCCAAACATGTGTTACTATACAGTTCAACTCACAGGGACATATAGAATTAAAGCAACAACCACATGTGACAGAAAGAGTTTAAATATCACCAAACCACCTGCTGTCTCACCTTTTCTAAATGCTATGTTTGATTTCTCCACACAGCTGAAAATAAATTGCCCTTTGCATTGCCATTTGCTATGGGAACTTGGATTATATCCAGAGTTATTTATTCTCTACAGGGATGTTTCCATGAAAGAGGAGTTGCTGTAGAAGACCAGGGGTTGATGTCCCCTTAACCTCTAGAGGCATCTCATTAACCTAGGTTCAGTAAATCAAGATTCTTATCTCTCTCAAGCACTCTCAGACTCTCTCGCACTCTCTCTCGCATTTTCTCTCTCACACACTCACTCTATGTTCACGCTGTTTATGTGTCTTTATGTACATCTGATTATCTGTACATGTGTGTGTGTGTGCATGTATAAAGGTCTCTCTCTCTCTCTCTCTCTCTGTCTGTCTGTGTGTGCAAGCATGTGCATCTGTGTGTGCTGTGTGTCTGTTATTTATATGTGCCTGTCTGCATGCATCTGTGTGTGATGTATATCTGTTGTTTCTATGTACTGTTTTATGTTTATTGCATCTATTATTTACATGTCTATGTGCATACCAGCTCTGTGGCGAAGTCGTTACAGATGCAATTTGCATCACACATTCAAAACATAGCCACAGCCGATTTGGCAACAGATCACCTTGTGTTGGTTTTCATACAATGGTATAAGTGCTGGTTGTTCAGAAAGCAATGGCAAACTACTTGAACATAAACTTGCAAGAAATAACAAACAGCAGAAACATGATGGGGTTGACTGAGACATCCTGTAAAGGAAATACAACTAACTATGTGCATGCATGCACACCTGTGTTTGTCTGCTGTTCTGTGTCTGTGTGCATGCATGCATGTCTGTCTATATGAGTGCCTGGACATGCATGTCAGCAAGTGTGTACTGTATCTGTTGTCACTAAGTGTCCATGTCTTTAAATGTGCATATGCATGCATGCATTGCTATGTGCGTGTGTTGTGTCATTTGTCTTCAGGTGTCAGTGCATGTTTGTATATGTGTGCTGTCTCCATATGTGTCTGTGTGTGTCTTGCTATATGAATGAATAAGGATATATAGGGGAGGGAGAGAGAAAGAGAAAGAGAGAAGGAGGGAGTAAGTATGTCTGCGTGTATCAGTAAACTTTTGTTAGCGAGTTTGTGATTGTGTGTGAGTGTACGTGAATGCGCCGGAGTGTGTGTTTATGTGTTACTGAGTAGGTGTATAACTGTGAGAGTTTGTGCAAGTGATGTAAGTACGTATGCAGGAATGTATATATGTGTTTATGCATGTGCTATGTATGTATGTCTGGCTATCTGACTGTCTCATCACATGGTAATATACATTGTTTATGTTCTCAACTTTCATTTTATGTTGATTTTTTCCCTATGTGAATGATTCAAAATAGTGTGCAAAAGATGAGTGATTGGAAGGGCCGAATGTAAAAGGGGCCTGCATGTCCAATTTGTGACCCTTTGAAAATAAAGTTTGTTCCTTCATTCTGTACCTGCATCTGTGTATGTGCATGCATGCCTGTGTATGTTCTATGTGACTTCATATGTGTCTACAAACATGTGGTAGTGTGTCCGTGCATCCCTGTGTATGTGACTTCATATGTCTACAAACATGTGGTAGTGTGTCCGTGCATGCCTGTGTATGTGACTTCATATGTCTACAAACATGTGGTAGTGTGTCCGTGCATGCCAGAGTGTTATGTGATTCAAATAAAAAACCAGGATGTTAAAGTACCTCCCCCAGGACAGAACAGGAAATGTAATTCAACCTGGGAATGGATAGCTTATCATGGTGGATAACCAGAAAATAAACAAGTTAAGACCTGTTGAGGAAACAAGATGTTTAGCAACCATAAATAAACCACCTGATTATACACTGTAACCGGCTGTTGTTCACCACTGTTTTGGTGTCTTCTTCCTACTAGTGTTATTATCTACATCTTGCTTGCCTGCATTCGACCTTTCTTACCAGTGTGGTTTTAAATACAATAAGGGAAAGGAAAAAATGGGGGGGGGGGAAGGAAAAAGGGTGGGTTCGCGGCACATTTCTTTTACATTCCCTAGCTTCTGAACCCAAGCATAGTTCATACCAGGGGCGTCACTAGGGGGGTGCAGGGGGTGCGGGCCGCACCGGGTGACACCATCAAGGGGTGACACCAAAATAAAAAAATTGCAAATTTGACAAAGCAGGCATAGCAAAATAACAAAAATTTAACTTTGTCCGAGTTTGTCGAAGTTCTTTATTTATGTTTTACCTGAAGTATTGAAGTTATATTGTTCAATTTGTTTTCTTTCTTATGTCCTTATTAACTTTTTGACTTATTTTACAAACATTACTATATGCGATTATATATGGTACAGGAACACTCGGAAGAAGACCATGGTGAAAGTCTAGAGGGGTGACACCAAGAGTTTACCGCACTGGGTGACACCAACCCCAGTGACGCCACTGGTTCATACAGGTACTACTACTTCTAGTACACTGGACTGATTTTTGGACTAAAATGTTGACTTCTCATCCTTGACTTGGGGGTGTAAATTACAAGTACCTCAGAAGTCAGAGTGAGTTTGCCTGATGGCGAGGAACACTGGTAATAGGGAAAGCTAAGTCACATGCATAAAACAGTGTAGTGTACTAGAAGTAGTGTGTATGGACTACTCTTGAGTTCAAAGCAAACAAATGAAAAAAGAAGAAAACAATAGCTCAAAAACTCAGGTAAACTGTCAGGGTAATAACACTGCACACTGGCCAGGGATTGTGAAGAACCAGGCATTCCTACACACCCTAGGACAGGTGTAGTCAGATTCTTTCAATACCCTTCTTTCTTTCCAGAAGGGTGGGGAAGAGGCTAGATTGTAGCTATGCAAAACTATGTTTAGCCTTAGTGAATGTAAATACAGGAGCCATAAACAATATGTTGCACCATTTCTTGCCTGGTATATTTCACTGCATCTTGTTGGTGCACACTGCAGAGATATGTATCATCTGAAAATATGAAATTACCGTGGGGTAACAACTATTCTACATTTGAACAATACCTGTGACTATGTTTGGATTTTTTTTTTTGAGCTCGCTCGCTTTCAACTCAAGCGTCGTCCATACACACTATATATAGTAGTGATGGACTGAATTTTGCGTGTGGATTAGCTTTCCTTATTAAAAGTGTCCCTCGCCATCAGGCGAACCCACTCCAACTTCAGGGGTACTTGTAATTTACATCCTCAAGTCAAAAGACGACAGGTCAACATTTTAGTCCAGCTGTCTGGTGTAGGGGTTGAACCACTTACCTCGGGATCAGCACACCGGATATTTAAGAACACGCATTCTTACCCATTCTGACTATATGTTTTAATTGTTTCAGCTTCAGTATTATTCATTTATTTGCTTCAGATGATATATAACTCTGCAGTATACACCTGATGATATGCAGCGAAATATGCCAGGCAATATATTGTGCAACATTTCGTGTGTGGCTTCTGTGTTTACATAGTGCCTATTGTTGTGGCATGTGCATCCTTGCTATTGTTAACAGAAGGGTATCCAGTAAGGCTGAAGAATACAGACCCACTGCCATTAGAACAGAGACCACACATGACACGAGGCTAAGATGTTTATTTCAGAATGGATAGATAAACATGCTGAGCCTTAATGTGGATTAGAACCCACATCATCTGTTTGTCCTGACCACCTGGCCCCCGTCTTCCCAGAAACCCTTACATAATTTTCAAATATATCGGGCACCCACTTCAGGAAACTGGGTCGACACTGGAATTACACAAGATGAGAAAAACAACTCAACCACCACTACACAACTAGAGTTAGGGAAACAACCCAACTACCACTACACAACTAGAGATAGGGAAACAACCCAACTACCACTACACAACTAGAGATAGAGAAACAACCTTACCTCCACTACACAACTAGGGATAGGGAAACAACCCAACTACCACTACACAACTAGAGATAGGGAAACAACCCAACTACCACTACACAACTAGAGATAGGGAAACAACCCTACCTCCACTACACAACTAGGGATAGGGAAACAACCCAACTACCACTACACAACTAGAGATAGGGAAACAACCCTACCTCCACTACACAACTAGGGATAGGGAAACAACCCAACTACCACTACATAACTAGGGATAGGAAAACAACCCTACCTCCACAACACAACTAGGGATAGGGAAACAACCATGCCACAGCTACACAACTAGGGATAGGGAAACAACCCTTGCTCCACTACACAACTAGGGATAGGAAAACAACCTTGGCACTGCTACACAACTAGGGATAAGGAAACAACCCTGGCACCGCTACACAGCTAGGGAAGGGAAACAACCCTACCACCACTACACAACTAGGGATAGAGAAACAACCCTGCCACCACTACACAACTAAGGATTGGGAAACAACCCTGCCACCGTTACACAACTAACGATTATATCTCCCACAATTCTACTGATAAACCACTTGCACGCACCAAACAATCTCAAAATACAGAGGCACCCACATAAAAACTCAAATTCGAAACAATCTATCTAACCTATCTGTATTTATACACATGCCATAACTTATGGCACCCAAATTTTATCTGTGTTTTGTTATTTCAAAAGTTTAACTGGGGAAACGCCCAGGTAACAAGGTTAATTTTAACTCTTCTCCTTTTTGGGTACAAGAGAAACTATAAACTAAGACACTACATAGTTTAGGATTGCCAACACAAGTCCCATCCATCAATCTAAGACAAAATTTCAGCAGGTAACAAATAAGAGTAGACTAGGCTCTCTCTCTCTCTCTCTCTCTCTCTCTCTCTCTCTCTCTCTCTCTCTCTCTCTCTCTCTCTCTCTCTCTCCCTCCCTCCCTCCTTAAGATTTTAAGATCTGTCACATTTAACTGTTGTGAAAGATCTTATTCTAACTATTGTTGTTCCGCAACTGTTTAATGCCGAGGCAAGCTACTGTCTAGCTATTATTTCAGACTATTGTTGCCATTTCAGCAACTGTTTAATGCTGAGCAAGTTGTTGTGTTCTAGCTAATATTGTCACTATTATAACACCTGTTGCATGTAGGCAAGCTATTGGGTTTAAATATTGTTGTTCCTCAACTGCTGCATATCGCGTAGGCAATTCTTATTCTATTATTGTTCTTCAACTGTTGCATATCGAGTAAGCTATTCTACTGTTCCTAAACTGTTGCATATCAAGCAAACTATTCTATTGTTCGTCAACTATTGCATATCAAGCAAGCTATTTCATTGTTGTTCCTCAAGTGCTGCATACAAAGCAATCTATTCAATTGTTCCTTGACATTTGCATACTGAGCAAGCTATTCTAACTATTAAACAGAGCAAGCTATTCTATTATACAGAGCAAGCTATTCTAACTATTATACAGAGCAAGCTATTCTAATTATTATACAGAGCAAGCTATTCTAACTATTATACAGAGCAAGCTATTCTAATTATTATACAGAGCAAGCTATTCTAACTATTATACGGAGCAAGCTATTCTAACTATTATACGGAGCAAGCTATTCTAACTATTATACGGAGCATGCTATTCTATTATACAGAGCAAGCTATTCTATTATACAGAGCAAGCTATTCTATTATACAGAGCAAGCTATTCTATTATACAGAGCAAGCTATTCTAACTATTATACAGAGCAAGCTATTCTAACTATTATACAGAGCAAGCTATTCTAACTATTATACAGAGCAAGCTATTCTATTATACAGAGCAAGCTATTCTAACTATTCAGTTCAGTTATCAGTTGGGGTATCTTCATTGCACTCCGGACATGTCCATAGGTGCTCAGATCCTCCCCCCAGCATATGCATCAGCGTCCGGTGGCTAATAGTAATAGTGCCAGTTCTGTGTTGGTTGACGAGGCACTTTGGTTTCCCGATGTACCTCTCGCGTCTCGCTGTGCCGATTCTTTGAGTACGTTAATAACATCGGCACGATCCATGGGCTGGCCATCTACAGGGGGTGCAGAGCCAGCCAGTTTGTCAGCTCGTTCATTTCCCTCGACTCCCGCATGTCCCGGGACGAAGAGGAAGGTGACTTTACGGACAACAGACTTCCGCAGCTTACAGAGCAAGCTATTTTAACTATTATACGGAGCAAGCTATTCTAACTATTATACAGAGCAAGCTATTCTATTATACAGAGCAAGCTATTCTATTATACAGAGCAAGCTATTCTAGCTATTATAAGGAGCAAGCTATTCTAATTATTATACAGAGCAAGCTATTCTAACTATTATACAGAGCAAGCTATTCTAACTATTATACGGAGCAAGCTATTCTAACTATTATACAGAGCAAGCTATTCTAACTATTATACAGAGCAAGCTATTCTAACTATTATACGGAGCAAGCTATTCTAACTATTATACGGAGCAAGCTATTCTAATTATTATACAGAGCAAGCTATTCTAATTATTATACAGAGCAAGCTATTCAATTCTAACTATTATGTATTATCACTACTACGTGATGAGATAGCTATTCCCCCATATATCGCTTTCACAGTATCTGAGTATCTCTCCCCAGTTAATATAGACTCCCCTCCTAATAATATTATTATATAGTTACAGAGCAACAGCTGTCTGTGTGTGGGGGTGGTTGAGGAGAGAACAACAATATTACTACTACTAATAGCAGTAATCTAAGCAATCTTTGTGCACGACCAATAAACACTAATAATAAATAATATACCAACTGCCACTCGAAATGGTAGCCACAGATAATACTTAATAAAATACGGCAAAAATAAAAACGTCAGTGAAAACACAGAACCCCCCATAATCATTCTCTACACTTTAAACTGACATTTAAAAACGGCAACTCGAGTGTTCATCTCTCGCAGCGACCACCTGATCCAGCAGCAGCTGTACAACCGCATGAAGAAGAATAACCACCACACTATTATATAAAGTACCATAATAACACAAGTACCAGACGAACAGATCCAGTTTGAAACTCACCTTTAAAGTATATCTCAAAATCTGGTGGTCGTTAGCGACAGAGACACTACCCCTTCTTGGAGCCAGTGAACTTGGCGTGCAAGCCAACTACACACAACAGCCAATTTTTTGGAGTATGGCGGTCTGTCAGTGCTGTCCACGAGTTAAAATCTGCCCCATTCAGCAAGCAGTGTGGGCCGTAGTTTTCTGTGTGGACCCAGAAGAGGAAGAGGACGGGTCCTGAGGTTGGGAAGAGAAGTCCTTGGACTGTACGGGAACAAATGTTGCGAGCCAAACACATTAGGACGATGACAACAGCCCGGCTCCAGACTGCCGGGTCTGACTTGGTAGGACTGCTGCGCGCGAGGGGCCGCGACGGTAATAGATGCCGATGATACGAGTTTACCCTGTTTATGCTGCATTAACTCCTTTCTGGAGGATTAAAAGTCAGTTGCTTATCTCTTACATAGCGTCGCAGTCACGTATTTGTTTTGGTTCTTAGTGATTTCTTGGCAAGTTTACATTCAGTAGTTTGACATTGATTTCTTAACCACCGGCACTCATACCTTTCAGTGACAACCAACGCAAGGCGGTCTGCTGCTAAATCGCCCGCAGGTGTGTTTCAAACGTCGTTGCGGGATTACGAACTGCGTCCGTATCCCCTTCGCCACAGAAATGGGGTTAAAAAGCAGGAGAAATAAATCGAAGAAGAAGAAGAAGAAGAAGAAGAAGAAGAAGAAGAAGAAGAAGAAGAAGAAGAAGAAGAAGAAGAAGAGGAGGAGGAGGAGGACGAAGACGAAGAAGAAGAAGAAGAAGAAGAAGAAGAAGAAGAAGAAGAAGAAGAAGAAGAAGAAGAAGAAGAAGAAGAAGAAGAAGAAGAAGAAGAAGAAGGAGAAGAAGAAGAAGAGGAAGCTTCTTTCTATCCCAATTAATGGATCAATTCATGTGTTGACTCCCTTCCGTGTCATGACACAAGACTGTTAAGAACATTGTCTCGCTGTCTTCTTCTATCTCTCTTTCCATAAATCTTTCCCGTTGTCACATTTTCCCTTTTCTTCTTCTTCTACTTCCTCTTCTTCTTCTCATAACATGCAACAAAAAAAAAAAAATTATGACCGACTCTTTCTGATGTTTGTGATATGTTATCAATGCGACTCAGCCTCCCTCAAAATGTCCAAGATAAGTTGTCTCTGCGACTTAGCCTCCCTCAAAATGTCCAAGATGGCTCGTTTTTGATGTTCAATGGATATTCAGCATTTTTCTATACAACCACATCCCCAAGGCTTCTATGGAATTTTTCGCCGGTTGACTAATTGTCCAGGATTGGCAGTCGTATGTTAACATTTATTCTGTGTAACATGCAAGAATTCTTTTTTTAAACGTCAATGACAAGGATTTATTGCATAAAATGTTCTCTATTTTGAACAGAATAAGCCAGGCACTGGTTCGCCAATCCTGTGGCCCAGTACATCCGACTTCGTCGAGCATTTTTTCCAGGTCGCTTTTGACTGTCCTCAGTCTACCTACAAGGCAGAGGTTTGTGTCTCTATTCGTCGGGTCTGTCACAAAATGAAACCGTGTGTTTATCCGGTTGATTATTACGGAGGATTTTCTGATTACGCGGACGATCAGCCAGCGACATCTATTTTTACTAACTGGAAAAACACAGCGGATGTCAAAATCTCAGGACAATATTTGTAGCTGCACGTGTAAATCTCTAACGGATTTTGAAACATTTGATGGTGATGGAGACAGCGCCGTGACAGTTTGTCAACATTTGAATACAAATGGAAGCAGTGGGGTCAGCCCATATACAAAATTGGTGGTGAGTGAGGAGGAAGTGAGTGCGCTGAATCAAATATCACCTTGACAAGTCATAAAACATATCAGAGGGACAACGGAAGTACTTAGCACGGAAGTGACAGTACATATGTCAATTCTTGGTTTCCGGAGCACCGAGAAGATTGACGGGGTTATTTGCAACTGTTGTTGGGGGTATACAGAAACTTGCTGGCTTGTTTTGAGAATCTAAACTATTGATGACAACTTTGACTGGACTAAAGCCAGGAAAATAGTTCTTGACTGGGGTAGTTTGCCATATAAACTCGAGTTGGGACCAGCTAGGGAGGACTTGAAATTATGCTTTAGTCAGAGTGCCAGGGCACGGCAGCGCCTAGTGGAAATAATATCTACCGTGTGTTAATTAGGGACTTAATTTTACACGTGCCTATAATGGCAGATGTAGATATGATTGATAGGACTGCAGGAGTGCCATTTAAGGTATAACCTATTATAATATATTCGTTATAATTACTTTAGGCAGTAGCCTTGTTAACTATAGTGTGATGATTAGCACTGTTAGTGGAAACTAGCTAGAGTAGGGAAGTGATACTTGGCTCGGTTAGCTAGAATAGATTAGTGAAGTGTTGATAAGCTTTACTAGTTGAGAATTGAGGGATAATAGGGATCTTCCCGTAGGTGTCCCTGGTGGGCGGGGTTCCGCATTCTGTTTGTTGATATTTTTTCTTTGTCATAGCCTGATTCGACTCTAGGTGGGTAGCTAATCTGCTCTGTGACTAAGTCTAGTTAGCTAAAGATCATTAAGCAAGGTGATAGGCTTACACTCAGCCGAAAGGATCAGTGACTAGTACTATCACCAGATGTGTTGTTTCTATCCTAGGTTCCCTACCAGATCCAAGGAAACTCAACAAGTTTTAAAAAAAAACCCATTCGGAAGAACACCAGTTCAACAATCAATAAAGTTGCATACAGAACGTAACTAAAGCTAGGAGGAAGTTGATTCACCAAAGATAGTGATGATTACTGATGCACCACACAGCATCAGACAGTAGTAACTAAATGAGAACAGTCTAATAGTTACCTAGAGTTATATAATCTCGTGTAATAGAACACATGACAGTATATGCGAGGCTGGATAGACACGAGTGAGGATCAATCCAGTACAGTAACAATTAACATTAGTAAGTAGCCCTTATGAACTGAGTCGTTCGATGTGCAACGAGGATGATCTGTCGACTAACTAACTAACTAACTAACTGCGTACACACTGCAAAAGACTTGTGCAGTTTGTTAAGGAACATTAGGAACGGACATTGTGTAGAGTGCAACCGGTCCCTGATTAACTCTTAATACCACCGGTGTCTATTTCGGATGTTCATGAAATTGGATTACCAGAGGTCTACAGAGGCAAAGCATTATCCGGCAAGATGGTTCCGGCAACGGGTGAGACGTACTTGTTCTGACGTAACGTGCTGTGGTCTATCTTTGCTGTGATCAGCTGACTGAGTTGATGTCTGAGAGACAGAGTCTACACACTTTATAGAACACGTCACACATTTTCTTCGCATACACGTCTCATACACGTTACACTTTTATTTTAATAAATTAATCTTTATTAATTTCTAGAAGCAAGAGTTGTTGAGTATGTTGCGTTGGGGAAGTATGAGAAGGGGGCATAGTACGACAGTGTGAGAGTGATAGGAAAAGGTGTCCATAGGCTGATGGAGTGTGTTGGACGGAAGCTGGTGGATTCTCCAGAATATTGAGGGGAAAAAAAATAATATTATAATGTGGGTGTCGGATCTCCTCACTCCAGGGACGACACTTTAAAGGAGGACACGACATTATTGGGGGCTCGTAAACGTGATATTTGGACAGTGGGATCTCTCGTAAACGGGATCTTTGGACAGCGGGATCTATCGTAAACGTGATCCTTGGACAGCGGGATCTCCCGTAAACGGAATCCTTGGACAGCGAGATCTCCTGCAAGCAGGAACGTTTGACAGTGGGATCTTCTGACAACGGGGTCTTTTGACACGGGATCCTTAGTTATAAGAGGGAGATATCAGTTTGGAGAATCCAGCTAGAGTGAATGTGGATAGGGGTTAGGACTAATATCTTACCTGTTCACACTTCACACGTCTGCATAGGTCTGTGGTCCTGATTCTACTCTTGTCACTGAGTGAATGTACTGTGTGTGGTAATATCTAGATTATAGTACTTGTTTATATATCGGTATAGTAATTTGCAGTTATATTGTACTAGACCTGCTAGCTTACCTCTCTGTATAATGGCCACCCCTAAACTTAGCACGTTAGAATTAAAGGCAAGGGGGGAAGAAATGGGATTGGCTGGGTCTTCTCTAACGGATTACATACAGGAAGTGGAGAGAGAGTATCGTCAAGCGGAAAGGGATGATCGAAAGGCCGAGCTGGAATTGAGAAGGATGGAAGCTGAGCAAGCAGCTAGGAAATTGGAAGCTGAGCAAGCAGCTAGGAAATTTGAAGCTGAGCAAGCAGCTAGGAAATTAGAAGCTGAACAGGAAGCACAGAAAAGGGAGCACGAGTACCGGATGAGGGAACTCGAGTTGAAGAGTCAATCTAATGGAGAAACTGAGGGAGCAGTTGGAGGTTCCTCCATCCCAGGATCAACACCAGTAGGTGGACATGGGTACCATGCTATGAAGTTTCCTTTAGCGGTCTACGAGGAGGACAAAGAGAAGATTGATCAATACCTTCAACGCTTCGAGGCTATGTCAGTTGCTATGGGTCTGGAGCGTAACAAATGGAATCTTAAGCTATCCCAGGGATTACGCGGGACGGGATACGAGGTTTATACTCGCCTGCCACCAGGACATGAGAACAATTATGATGAGTTAAAGACGGCTCTGCTGAAACGATTCGAGGTTACGTCACATACCTACCGGAAAAAATTTCGAGCAGCGAAACGAGAACCCGGGAGAGTTGTTTGCCGCCTACAGTTTGCGTCTTAAATCTTATCTCCATAAGTGGATGGATTTGGCTGGGTTCGCACATGACTATGAGAGTCTGGAAGAGCTCATGGTGGTCGACCAGCTGAAGAAGCAAATGTCTAAACCTCTCAGGACGTTCCTGGGAGAACAAGGAGCGGAACGTATTGACCTCGTGACTAAATTAGCAGAACGGTTCGTCGAGGTACATGGGGAGGCAGGGGAAAACCTTTCCACCAACACCAAAAGTCAAGAGAAACATGACAAGAAGAAAGCCAAAAACTCAGGAACAAAAAAGTGGGAACCTTATGTGCAAAAATCAGAGGATAGTTCAGAGAAGAAGAAGGAGGGAAGCAAGAGCACTTCAAGCTCTACACCTAAACGACCGTGGTCGGAGAAGTGGTGTTCAATTTGTAAGTCACCCTCTCACAATACGAGGGACTGCAAATCGAAGGCTAAGAACCCTCACTTTGCAGCATGTCAAGTGACTTCCAAGGAGGTTGTCACGGAAAATGCCAAGGTCAACAAGGAAGCTCGCCACCAGGAGAGCTCACTCAAGTCCGACAATAGAAAATCTAGGACAGGGAAATGGTGCAACCAATGTCAGTCAAACACGCACAATGCTATTGACTGCAGGGAAAAGTCAGGAGACACTCAATTCGTCGTGTGCTCAGGGAAACCTAAGGTGGAGCCCACCGAACAGGTCGAGGCCGAGGAAGAGACTCCAGACCAGGAAAAACCACCTGTAGTGGAATTGGTAGAGGTTAACGGTCGTCAAGTGGAGTGTTTATACGACACAGGACTGGACGGGGAGGCCGTGATTTCTGCGGATCTGGTACATCCAGAACAATTCACAGGTGAAACCTTGGATATACAGCCTGCACAGAAGAGTGCTGTAGTCATGAAGTTGCCCATTGCTAATGTGGAGATTCGGTCAAGGTACGTCACCGGCACCATCAAGGCCGCTGTATTGACCGATCCCATTTTTCCAGTCATCCTAGGTTGCCGGTATGTCTTTCTGGGAATGCCCAGGGAGCCAATTCATATGGGAGCAATGCAGACTCGCTCTCAGACGAAAACGGAAGAGGCAGACGCAATTGTGACTAACCCAATGCCGGGGGAGCTACGAACTGCCCAGAGTGAGGATGATACTTTACGTCCTTGCTACAAAAAGCTGCAGAAAAGTGCTGATCCACCAGGACGGGGGCAGTACTACATGAAGAATAGGATACTCTACAGGAGAGCAGGAAGGGGAGACAACCTATACGGTCAGTTGGTCGTCCCGAAAGCTCACCGATCCCAGATTCTTCATATGGGGCATACCATCTCCTTTAGTGGACACATGGGTATTGCCGCCACCATGCAGCGGATTTCCTGCCACTACTATTGGCCGGGAATGACAGATGATGTGCGTCGGTATGTGAAGTCATGCCCTGAGTGCCAGAGGGTGGCACCGAAACACTGGACAGCACCGGTGATGTTGGGTGAGATGCCCATCATGAACTCTCCTTTCGAGAGGGTAGCCATCGATATCGTGGGTCCACTTCCCAGGACTAGGAAGAGGAACATGTATATACTCACAATGGTGGATTGCTGTACAATGTGGGGTGAGGCGATACCGTTGACCACGATTGACTCGAAAAGAGTGGCGGACGCACTGATGGAGGCCTTTACCAGATTAGGCTTTCCGGATCAAATTCTGACGGATAATGGATCTCAGTTTTGTGGAAAACTCATGGAGGAGGTATTTAGGGTGTTTCACTCTAACCACATACATACCAGCCCTTACCACCCTCAAGCCAATGGACAAGTAGAGCGTTTCAACGGCACGTTGATGACAATGCTCAGGAAACTAGCGCAGGAAAAACCTGATAGGTGGGATGAATATATCCCAGCAGCACTCTTTGCCTATCGGGAAGTTCCTCATGGCTCAACAGGACTACCACCCGCTACGTTGCTGTTTGGTCGTCCAATCAAAGGACCGTTGGAAGCCATGTTGAGGAGTTGGACTGAAGAGGGGACGTCAGAAGAAGTGATCTCATCCTATCAATACGTGGAGGAACTGAAAGAAAAACTCCACAAGGGATGGACTCTGGCAAATCAAAACTTGAAAAAGGCCAGGAAAAGACATGCGGCTTACTACAACCGTAGGTCTAAAGAAAGATCTCTAGAGGTAGGAGATAAAGTCTTGTTGTTACTCCCAACGGGAAACAACAAACTGGAGATAGGTTGGCAAGGACCATTTCCCGTGGAAAGGGTGATATCCAGAACCAACTATCAAATCCGGATCCGGGGAAAGTCGAAGATTTTCCATATCAATCTCTTGCGGAAATACGAAGAGAGACCCGGAGACAAGGCAGCTCACCTCATGGCAATGGCTGTTGCAGTGGAGACAGAAGTGGGAACCAGCGAGGGCAGGGAATATCCCTTGGAACACCAGGAAACCTATAGGGATGTGCAAGTGAACCCTGATCTGACCTCCCAGGAGAGGGAAAGGATAACCCAGGTTCTCAAGTCTCATAAGGAGATACTGACTGATAAACCAGGACGAACGAGGTTGGTGGAGTTCGAGATGACTTTGACCACACAGGAGCCTGTTCGCCAAAAGGTTTACCCAGTGCCATTCTCTAAAGAAAAGGCCCTGGAGGAGGAAATAAAAAAACTGCTGGAGGATGACGTGATTGCACCATCCACATCCCCATACAATGCTGGGGTAGTTTTGTTACGCAAACCAAGTGGAGAACACCGGTTGTGTATAGATTACCGACTCCTGAACAGTCATACACAGTTTCAGGTGGAACCTTTGCCGAATCCAACTCAGTTATTCGCTAGGCTCCATAAGGCTCGGTACTTTTCAAAGGTGGATCTGAGTCGGGGGTACTATCAGATACCAGTCAAACCGGAGATTCGACCACTGTTAGCTTTCAGTACACCCAGTGGACACTACGAATTCAAGGTCATGCCCTTTGGACTCAGCAATGCACCTAGTGTGTTTACACGCATGATGAGGACTTTACTAGATCCGTTACAGGATCCGTCCATCATCTCATTCATGGATGATATTCTGATTTCCAGTGACAGCTTGGATGACCACTTACAATCCTTGGAGAGAGTGTTTAATAGACTCAAGGAAGCAGGGCTTACTGCTCGTCCAACCAAGTGCATGATTGGTTACCAGACTCTGGAATTTCTAGGTCACACCATCACTCCAGGACACATTGTTCCAGAAGAGAAGAACCTGGAGAAAATCAGAAATGCACCAAGGCCAAAAACGAAGAAGGATGTGCGATCTTTTCTCTCGTTGTGTGGGTTCTACCACAAATTTATCCCACATTTCACTGAACTGGGAGCTCCGTTGACGGAAACCTTGAAAAAGGGATTACCGGATCAAATCATTTGGACACCAGAATGTGAGAATGCCTATAGTCAGTTAAAGGAGGCCTTGGTCAGCAAACCTGTATTACAGCTCCCTGACCTTTCCAAACCATTTGTGTTGAGAACGGATGCAAGTGCGATTGGAATTGGAGCCGCCTTGTTACAGGAAGGAAAAGACGATGCTTCGGTTTTGAAACCTGTGGCATACGCAAGTAAGAAACTTCTACAGGCGGAGAGGAATTATTCAACCGTCGAGAGAGAATGCTTGTCCCTCGTATGGGCAGTGCAAAAATTTCAGCCATATTTGTATGGAGTTAAGTTTCGGGTCCAGTCAGATCATCAGCCCCTGATGTTCCTGGCTACTTCTCAGAAGCTCAACGCACGTTTGATGCGGTGGTCATTGTTACTTCAACCGTATAATTTCACAGTAGAGTACATTCCTGGGAAGGAAAATGTTGGAGCGGATTTCTTGTCAAGACACCCAGCTCCTGAAGAAGAAGAATGAATCATCTGGATTAAACTCACGGTGGAGAAGAGTGAGATGGACTACTCTCTTAGGAGGGGGCCTATGTCACAAAATGAAACCGTGTGTTTATCCGGTTGATTATTACGGAGGATTTTCTGATTACGCGGACGATCAGCCAGCGACATCTATTTTTACTAACTGGAAAAACACAGCGGATGTCAAAATCTCAGGACAATATTTGTAGCTGCACGTGTAAATCTCTAACGGATTTTGAAACATTTGGTGGTGATGGAGACAGCGCCGTGACAGTTTGTCAACATTTGAATACAAATGGAAGCAGTGGGGTCAGCCCATATACAAAATTGGTGGTGAGTGAGGAGGAAGTGAGTGCGCTGAATCAAATATCACCTTGACAAGTCATAAAACATATCAGAGGGACAACGGAAGTACTTAGCACGGAAGTGACAGTACATATGTCAATTCTTGGTTTCCGGAGCACCGAGAAGATTGACGGGGTTATTTGCAACTGTTGTTGGGGGTATACAGAAACTTGCTGGCTTGTTTTGAGAATCTAAACTATTGATGACAACTTTGACTGGACTAAAGCCAGGAAAATAGTTCTTGACTGGGGTAGTTTGCCATATAAACTCGAGTTGGGACCAGCTAGGGAGGACTTGAAATTATGCTTTAGTCAGAGTGCCAGGGCACGGCAGCGCCTAGTGGAAATAATATCTACCGTGTGTTAATTGGGGACTTAATTTTACACGTGCCTATAATGGCAGATGTAGATATGATTGATAGGACTGCAGGAGTGCCATTTAAGGTATAACCTATTATAATATATTCGTTATAATTACTTTAGGCAGTAGCCTTGTTAACTATAGTGTGATGATTAGCACTGTTAGTGGAAACTAGCTAGAGTAGGGAAGTGATACTTGGCTCGGTTAGCTAGAATAGATTAGTGAAGTGTTGATAAGCTTTACTAGTTGAGAATTGAGGGATAATAGGGATCTTCCGTAGGTGTCCCTGGTGGGCGGGGTTCCGCATTCTGTTTGTTGATATTTTTTCTTTGTCATAGCCTGATTCGACTCTAGGTGGGTAGCTAATCTGCTCTGTGACTAAGTCTAGTTAGCTAAAGATCATTAAGCAAGGTGATAGGCTTACACTCAGCCGAAAGGATCAGTGACTAGTACTATCACCAGATGTGTTGTTTCTATCCTAGGTTCCCTACCAGATCCAAGGAAACTCAACAAGTTTTAAAAAAAAACCCATTCGGAAGAACACCAGTTCAACAATCAATAAAGTTGCATACAGAACGTAACTAAAGCTAGGAGGAAGTTGATTCACCAAAGATAGTGATGATTACTGATGCACCACACAGCATCAGACAGTAGTAACTAAATGAGAACAGTCTAATAGTTACCTAGAGTTATATAATCTCGTGTAATAGAACACATGACAGTATATGTGAGGCTGGATAGACACGAGTGAGGATCAATCCAGTACAGTAACAATTAACATTAGTAAGTAGCCCTTATGAACTGAGTGGTTCGATGTGCAACGAGGATGATCTGTCGACTAACTAACTAACTAACTAACTGCGTACACACTGCAAAAGACTTGTGCAGTTTGTTTAGGAACATTAGGAACGGACATTGTGTAGAGTGCAACCGGTCCCTGATTAACTCTTAATACCACCGGTGTCTATTTCGGATGTTCATGAAATTGGATTACCAGAGGTCTACAGAGGCAAAGCATTATCCGGCAAGATGGTTCCGGCAACGGGTGAGACGTACTTGTTCTGACGTAACGTGCTGTGGTCTATCTTTGCTGTGATCAGCTGACTGAGTTGATGTCTGAGAGACAGAGTCTACACACTTTATAGAACACGTCACACATTTTCTTCGCATACACGTCTCATACACGTTACACTTTTATTTTAATAAATTAATCTTTATTAATTTCTAGAAGCAAGAGTTGTTGAGTATGTTGCGTTGGGGAAGTATGAGAAGGGGGCATAGTACGACAGTGTGAGAGTGATAGGAAAAGGTGTCCATAGGCTGATAGAGTGTGTTGGACGGAAGCTGGTGGATTCTCCAGAATATTGAGAGGGAAAAAAAATAATATTATAATGTGGGTGTCGACTCTCTTCACTCCAGGGACGACACTGTAAAGGAGGACACGACAGGGTCCCTATCACTTGACCTGTCCGACATGGGAGAACCTACCAGTAACTGCGCTACCGTCGGCATAGCTCTTGGGGTCATTGAAACACGCAAGCCCCTGTACCTTTTCATGGTGGTGACACGTCACAGGTGACTAAGCCATTTTACGTTCAGTGGTTTTCCATTGTTTTTTGAAAGACCGACGCTCATATCACCTAAATAAACGATCTGCTTTTCGAATGGTCTAGAACTTAATTCGAGCCCTCGACCCTGTGCATCGATGACTTGTGAAACCGCATTCACCAACCCCCAAATCATGATAGAGGACACAGAAGACACTCAGCAAATTACAACATGCAATTATAGACATCGGATTTCACCCTGTATTGTACACATAAAGCCATCGTCTGTCTGATAACATTGAGTCCCTACCGTTGGTACCTAAAAGGAGACTCATTGCGTGTTGCATACAACTAATTTTAACATATGGGTGTGAATCCTGAACAATTAGTACAACAAAAAGTGCGGAAATCCCTTGAACGCACACAAACCTGGTTTGACAAACGAGTGTTGAAAATGTCAGTGACAGTCTGATCGAAATGTGGTAGAAGTAGCTACACCACATATATAAGTTATCCCAAATGTCGGGTTGGGAAATGTGTGCGTGTGTGTGTGTGTGGGAGGGGGAGTGGCGCTCATTATGACAAGAGCAGGAACGTCTGGCCGAGTGTCTAGACCTCCGGCTCCCATTTGGGAGACGCGGGTTCGAACCCTCGGCAAGGTGGTGGGTTTTATTTCCTGTCTTGAACAGTTCGCGGCGACCGCACTAGCCAGGCGGCCTTAATTCCTCAGGCCCAAGACCCTGCAAGGTACTGTGGGCAGTACTGACAGCTTATGAGACGAGAACGGCTGGAACATACTGTAGCAACGGCTAAGATTACTGTAAAATGATAGGGGGGGGGGGGGGCATCTGGCCGAGTGACTAGAACGCCCAGAAAGCCGAACTTTAATTGAGTTTAATATTTTGTAAACAAACAATGGCAATGTTTCAGACGGCAAGCTCATTTGTTCCTTCAAATCTAGATCATCTGCATCTTAGCTTTTCTTCGCTCACTTTGAACTCAAGCGTAGTTCATACTCGTGGTTCTACTTCTAGCGCACAGTACTGACTTTGGCATGCGGGTCAGCTTTCCCTATTGCCAGTATCCCTCGCCATCGGGCGAACCCACTCCGACTTCTGAAGTACTTGTAATTTACGTCACAAAGTCAAGGACGAGAAGTCAACATGCTAGTCCAACTGACCGTGTAGGGGTTGAACCCGCTGCCTATGAAGTTTAAGAGCGAGAGCTCTTATGCATTCCGCCATGTCTACTCCGCATCCTAGTCTGCTAGAGTTATCAGCTAATCATCATGATCAAGTGCCATGTCGACCCCCGCATCATAGTCTGCTAGAGTTATAAGCAGGCTTGTCCATGGGAATGGGATTCCCATGGAAAACGTCCCATGGGATGGGATGAGACGGGACAGCAAACATTTGTATTTCCCATGGGACACATGGGACAGTAGCCATGTCATAGCAACTTTTTGTAAAAAGACCTTTTAAAAGCCTTTTATCCTTCTTTTTTCTTTTATACTTGTATCAATTCTTTATCGCGTGGTCAGACACCGGATAAATTAATAAATGCGCGCATGTAATCATATTACCAACGCTTCAATGCCCATTTAAAAAATTACTCGCATTACTTTAATGAAGATGATGAAAAGTTCTTAAACCACATTCCGAATATTGTTCAGATTAAAGGATTGCTGTACATACATGAGAAATTCAAAAAAATTTTTGACAAACTAGAAATTGATGGTGCTACATCTCAATTACTTTTGCTGTTATACTTCCTCCTAGACTATCAGTTGTACAAAGTTATTGTTGATATTGACGAAGAAACTTCCAGCAGCATGGTGAAGAAATATTGTCAGAACTTTCAGAAAATTATTGGAGAAAAACTTTGGCCATATTGCGGCAGTTCTTTGGCAGTTACTGCAGCATTCCATACTGGAGTTGACATTAAAGCCAAAATAGAAGACATGGTCATGTCAGTTGCTACTAAGAAGAAAGGGAATGTGGACACCAATAAATTGGCCAATAATTGGATCGTTTCTTTTTAAAGTCTGTTGTTCCAACTGTTATTTCATTCATCAAAGATTTAAATCTTTCTTCTGAATCATATGCTGTATGTGAAGTAGCAGGAATTGTAGAACGACGGCCCTTTCCCGTTCCCGTTGCGAAAAAATGGGTTATAAAATTTTCACGTATTTAAAATAGATGCAATATTATTATGAAAACTGTGAAAATGCCTTAAAGATCAGAGGGTGCCAAATCGGGACTATAGGGTGGATGGGGTAGTACAGTGCAACTCAATCTGGTGATTGCTTCCCCTGTTGCCAGACTTGTGTGAGGGCTCGCACTGTCGTGAAGGAGACTTCGTGGAACTCATCTTGCGCAAACCTTAGAAAATCCGAGTTTTTATAATTGCATTTGCACTACCATTGCTGACTGACAACTGTAAGGCCAAGTGTTGAGTAGTGATTCGCCTATCATTGATAATCATTCCCTTAGCGAATTTCGACATTTCTGCGCTGGTGGCTGTGGCAGGGCGTCCACAGCTCGATCGTTCAAGCAGCTCCGTATCTCCACTTCCTGATTCTTTGATGCTCTGGACCCAAAGACTGAATGTACTCCTATCGACTGCAAAGCCTCCATACACATCACATAGACAAGTGTGAATGTTCACAACAATTTCCTTCTCTGCAAAAAGAAATTGTATCACAATTTGCAGTTTACAAAGCAAGTTGCTAACACGCTCCATTTAAACGATTTAGGCAGCCATATTATTTGGCTGGTTGGGTTGCAATTTGGTGCACACAATCGGCACATGCCATATTTGAAGTGTGCAAAATTGCATGCTTCTATCTTCATTATTAGCCGAGAAAAACGACGTGGTGCATTACTTTCTGAACGACCCTCGTATACTATGTCTTTCCGCATCTAGCATAGATAAACCCTTCTATAGCGACGTCTCTAACCCAGCCTCACCCCGATAGATTTAAGCCTTGCTCAAACTTCATGATATGAAATCTCTATTGTTTTACAGCATGGGTTTCTGAGATAAGTAGCTTATTTTTTTTTTTTTTTTAATTTTATTTTCATTGATCTTATTTTTTCATCTTTCCATTCTTCTCATTCGGTTATTATGTAATGTAGTCAATGTAGGATCTTTCCCGTATTTGTATGTTTTGTTTTATCTGTGGCCAAGAAGTTACAAACGTAATTCGTAATTCCGTACACCGCGTTCTAAACACAACTGCAAACGATTTGGCAGCAGACTGTCTTGCGTTTCCGATTTCCACTCAATGGTATTAGTGCCGGTCGGTCTGAAAGGAATGGCAAACTACTGAACATAATCTTGCCAAGAAATCACAAACAGCCAATAAATGTTGAGCTTTACTGCGGCGTACTGTAAAGAATATGCAACTAACTTAACTTTGTGAATTTGTTTGCTGATGAAGACACGTCGCCGCAACATCCTATATTTTCCGCAATTGTGTTCTGTAAAGCCGCATTACTGCATGTCATCTTATATTGTTTATATTTCCACCGCAGTTCCACTAATATGATTTAAACTGCATAAACTATAATGTATCGATCGGACTTTCCCCAATAGGTGTCGCCAACCAGCCAACAACGCTACTCCTAGATGTAAGTCTCAGAACGGATTTTGCCGTACAGCAGTGAATAATCTCCCTGGCGTAGGGTTTAGCGCCTTTCTCCGTAATCCCGTGTATTCTCGTGAGTAACGCAGCTGCGAGAGATTCGGTAGCGGATCGCGCCGCGTTGGTTACTTACGGTGGTATGTGAGCTTGTCGCTCAGAAATCAATGGCTAACTACTTGCCTAGTACATCAACAGCAGCTGAAAGATGCTGGTGTTGACTGCAACGTCCTGTAAGGGGTGTGCAACATCAAAAAGTGAATAAATAGTGGGACGTGAATGTAGAAACTAGTATTGTTTGGCGTTCACATAAGAAGAGCGTCACAGAAGGAGAGCGTTCAAGGTCTCCTTCTGTGAGCGCCGAACAATACTATGTGTGTTTATTTATGTAACTATGGAGAATACGACACACCGACACACACACACACACACACACACACACACATATATATATATATATATATATATATATATATATATATATATATATATATATATATATATATATATATATATATATATCGTGGTTGTAACTGACTCCGAAAGCATGTTGAGGAAGGTGAGGACAGGCAAGCTTCGTGCAGACTGGCTTGCTTCGCTTTGGAAGGTCACGGGTGGCAAGCTTCGCCTGGATCTTTTCTCCGGGGCATGCCGGTGTGCTGGGGAATGAAGAGACGGACATAATGACTGGCTGCTGAGGATGGGGACGGAGCGCTTATGGGAATGCCCCGAATGCTGTGATGTCGGTTCCTAAATCAATCAATCAATCATTTATGTAACTGTCTCAGTTGCCTCTACGGGTTCCCCAATTGATTTTCTATGTAGAAACTAGGAAGAGCTCGGAAGCAACGAGAATGTGGTTCCTGGGATGAATGTTGGAATGCCACAGAAACTAAATCAGGTTTAAAAAGGCAAGAGGGACGACTTCATTGCATCGGGTCTCTTTCCGCGGGGCGTTTGCCGAAAGCGTCGCACACAGCACAAACTCCGTATCTCCAGCCACGACCTCCAGGAGTATCCCAAATAGCTGCACGCATGTACCGAACGACATGACCAGGAATCGAACTCACAACCTTCGGAGCGAGATTCAGGCGGCATAATCATTCGCCATGGAGACTTCCCGCCAGAGTAGCTAGTAACGACTGCCTGGAAGAGGCTAATGAAAGTAGTATTATATACAGGGTATATTTTTAATGACTGTGCAGTGTTTGAAAATATTGCCGATCCAAGTTTTGTATTCACCCTCTGTAAAGTTTATGCAACATAATAGGTAAATACAAAACTTGGACCTGCAATATTTTTCAAACACTGCACAGTCATTAAACCCTATACAACAAGAAGAGTGAGACAAACAGCGTTCCTTGGCCATTAACTGATTCAGTGCCAAACAAAAAGTAGGTCTGGACTAAACAAAAATGGATGGCGGAAAATTTGAAGAAGGGGTGTGTCACAGCAATGACTTAAATGTTGTTAATATGATAGCAGACACGTTGTAGTCGATATATATGAAAGAGAATGTGTCTGTGTTTGTGTCTTTGTGTGTGTGCCCTTTATGCGTTACTGAACGGTCGATCCGATTGAGATGAAATTTTCTACAGATGTTCTTCTCATTCCTGCGCAGCCAACTGGCATAGTTATTTCGTTTTAAATCAACAATTTTTCCTCCAGCACGAAAGAAAATGGCACGAGCTTCAGAAACAGGCGAATAAATGTTCCGCCATCTTGCTGCAAGGGAACTCATTCTCTGATTAAACCAGAAATTAGTTAGGAACAGTTGTTATTCTCACTCGCGTGGATGCAACTGAAATATTTAGTTTAAAATCAATTTTTAATTTTTGGGAACGGGAGCAGGGGCCGAATATGAATTAAATGAGACGCTCCCCACCAGGAGCTGGGCGAAGGCGGGCCGGGTCGTCTAGTATATAATAAATTAAAGAGGGTTGCATAGGGAAAACTACCATGACATATACGGGAAGTCGCTTAAGACAATTAACAATCCCAAGCTACTGAACCAGTTAATGCGAAGAAAGACTTTGTTAAACATCGTGTCTGGACAGATCAATGCATAAAGACAGAGGCAGACCCAAAGATGTGCCGAAATGGTAGCATGGAGGAATATCACCAGCAGGGTCGATCCAGAACACCAAGGGCCAAGATCTGCGGAGAGACACGAACAGCAGTTGGTGGGCAATGGATCATGACACCGGGAGGCACATCGAGAGTACGAAGAAGGAGAAAGGAGAGGGGGGGGGGCCTCGTCAACCAACACACAACTGGCACTATTAGCCCCCGGACGCTGATGCATATGTTGGTGGTGGTGGTATGTGCGTATGTGTGTGTGGGGGGGGGGGGGGGGGGGTGCACCTATGGACTGGACCGGAGTGTAAGAATGATACCCCAACAGATAACAAGATAATGACACTACAAGGAATGTGTACTGCGTATGCTACTTGGCGTGTTTGTGCTGGAGTATTCAACAGTTCAGATGCAGGTCACCGTCTCCAGCTTTGATTCCGTGTAATAATGCGTGCGTGTGTGTGCGCGCGCGTGTGTGTGTGTGCGTGAGAGAGAGAGAGAGAGAGAGAGAGAGAGAGAGAGAGAGAGAGAGAGAGAGAGAGAGAGAGAGAGAGAGAGAGAGAGAGAGAAAGAGTTTAACTAGGGAAAGTTACAAGTTTGCAGTATACGACAATTTTCACATTTAATCCGATATTCCTCCCAACGGACACACATGCGCGCATACCAGAACGTCGATCTCATTAGGGCGCCCCGAAAAGATCCTGGATCTCTCGCCATCTCTCCTGCTGCATCCTAACCCTCAAGGTGTCTGTAATCTCTTGTAGCTATCTTCGCGCCCTTGCCTCTTCTTCCAGGAACCATGCCTTCCATCACTGTTCTTTCCCAGTCACTGAGACTATTTAATGTGGTGGAACTATTTCAGTTTCCCAGACATGATACTTATCAACTGGGGAACCCTTTGATGCCATCAATACACTTAATAAATAAACACATGTATTTTTTTGGCGCTCTTAGAAGCAGAAGAAAGAAGTAGAGACTAGAGGTCACACTCCATCATCCATCATGTGTCATGCCGATTAGCGTTGGCGGTCATGTTCTGCCATCTCACTCGATCACTAGAGTCGTGGATCAGCTCTGTGTTTCTGTCTCGACCATGCCACGTGGTCAAGCCATCCAGGTATTTACTTCTCGGTCTTCCCCTTGGTCTCTTCCCTTCAATCTTGCCAGTTGTCACCAAGTTCTCCAAGTCATTTCTTCTCATAACATGCCCACATAATTTTGACTGTCTACGTCTAATGACTCTAATCAGTTTACGATCTTCATTTGTTTCTTGAACGACTTGTTCGTTGGTTTTTCTGTCTGTCCATGGTATTCTTTGCATTTTCCTCAGAAAACCACATTTCCACGGCCATCAGCTGTTTTTCAGCTTGTCTGCTGAAACATCCACGCTTCACATCTATACAAAAGTACAGGTTCTATGTAGCACTTCAACACTCTTTTTCTCGTTTCAACTGATATCTTTTTATTGGTCAGTATGTTTTAAATCTTGCAAAAGGCTACCTTCGTAATGGCAATTCTTGTTCTAATATCTTCGAGGCATCTCCCATCAGATGTTATGACTGTGCCGAGATAACTGTATCGATTCACTTGCTTAAGAATATACCCATTTACTCGTATATCACATTATCGTATTTCCTTCTTCCCAGTGGCGACCATAATCTGTGTCTTCTTAATATTCAGTTCTAACCCTAGTTGTTCACTGTGTGCAACAACCGTATTTACTAAATTGTGCAGGGCCTGTTCATTGTCTGCAATCAAGACTGTATCATCTGTATATCTAATGTTATTGACGTAGCGTCCCTCAATGATGATTCCTTCCATATCGCACTAGACAACATAAAAAGTGAAAGCTACAGTTACCAACCGGGATTCGAATCTGTCACCTCCAAATGACTAATGAAGACGACTTTTTTTTAGGAGTCTAGTTGGTCATACGTCGAAGTATGATTGTTCCTGTAGCGAGACGATGTCCTCATTTGTAAGTGACAGGTTCAAACCCCGGTGGGTAACTATAGCTTTCAATGTCTATGTTGTCGCGGGAGTCTCCGTGGCGAAGTTGTCAAGCAGTTTAACTCGGGCTCCGAAGGTTGTGGGTTCGATTCCGGGCTGCATCCTTCGGTTCACGAGTGAAATTTTTCGGAGACTCCTATGGGTCGTCGCTACAGCTACGGAGTTCGTGCTTTGTGCGACGCTTTCCATGCTGCGGAAAGAGACCGAGCCATATGGGATAAAACCCGGTGAAATGAAGTAGACCCTGTCGACTTTTAAGCGACCTTTTTTTCTATGTTGTCTAGTGCGTCCTCTAGTCTCTACTTATTTCTTCTGCTTGTATGGGCAATAAACAGTATATGTATGTTTATTTATGACCTGAGACAAGATACTATTTATGAACCACTTTTCTTCGATGTTCAGATTGCCAAGAATCAGTGTTTTTCCTTATTCTTGGTCCACGACATTCTAAAAATGGTTCTCAACCATTCGAGCTCAAAAGCCTCAAGTTTCTTCTTCAGTGATTGCGAAATGGTAAATGACTCGACCTTGCAGTTCATATTTTCACAAATATTATTGAATGTTGTTGCACCCATACCGGAGAAACTAACGGAGAAAAAACAGACTGGATGTTGATGGCAAAAGTTCCATCCCCAGCATTACTTCTTGCAGCTAAGTATCTTCCAAAAACTACTTATTCACTATTGCGTTGTTGTTGAGTTAAGAACCGACATCACTGCACTCAGGACATTCCCATACGTGCTCCGTCCCCTCGTTCAACAGCCAGCGAAGAGTCATACTACTAATCGTTCCCACCGCTATCTGATTAAAAGTTCTCCTGGTCTTCCCTCTCAGTTTTAAGATTCTTCCAGAACCCCTTCCGATCCCCCGCAATCTCATTCTTTCCACATATGTGTTCTCAATCTGTTCCTCCGCCTTCTCCACCTGGTCTCACAAGCGCACGACCAGCTCCCCTTGTCCATAGGCAAACTACCACCAAGAGTCGCATTCCCTGATAGCCTATCAGCCTGTTCATTCCCCCGTACCCCCGCATGGCCAGGGCAAAATATCCATACAATTCTCACAATATGTGACCTCTGAAGCGACGGAGCCATTCCACACGAAACATTCCTTTCTCCACCTTCTCTCTTCTTCACTATTTGGAGGTGAAAGGTGAAATGGTAAATTTCTCACGCCGGTCTCCCTGGCCTAGCGGTTAAAGTCTTTCTCCGCAATCCCGTATATTCTCGTGAGTAATGTAATGCAAGAGAATCGGTAGCGGTTCTTACCACGTTGGTAACTCAGAAATCAATGGCAAACTACTGAGCGTAATCTTGCCTATTACATCAACAGCAGCTGAAAAAAATGCTGATGTTGACTAGGGTTGCCAGATACGTGGGCACCAAAAGGAGGACATACTAAGGCAAAGAGGAGGACAAAGGGGACATAATAAAATAAAAAGGAGGACAAAGGAGGACATACTGAATGTTTCATTTAAATCGTTCCAGATTAAACCCACAATCAGTACAATTTTATTACAATAGCTGCCAATAATTATTTTATCATAGCAGGTGGTTGTTTTACAGAAAGAAAATATTCTTTCAAAGCAGTAAACAGCCTCTCAACAGCTGGAAACAAACGGAGCTATCTAGTTTTAGAGTGATAGAGTAGTTGCTGATAGTTAATGTTGACATAGTCACAAAAAATCCTTTAAAGTTTCTGTTCTGACAGTGTATAGAGAACAGTAATTGAATATCTTCAAGACTATAGATTCAACGTCAATCTGCATTAAATCTGCGCCGTGTTGGATGCAGTTGTGCAGAACATGAGCAGAACATCCAACGCCTACTAATGGCTTGCTCAAGGATTCCTTCAAATGCGAGAACACATTTCTACCTCCTCTTCTGTTAATGCCTCCAAAATTCAAATTGACATTGTCACCGGCAAAAGCAACATATTTGGAGTACAAATCATGTTTTTGGAGTATTCTCTCAAAATATACTGTGATATAGTTTCTGGTGTTGTTTTTTTTTGGTGTGTTGTCTAACTCGAGAATCTTAGTTTGGATTCTACCTGCTTTCCAGTCAAAGTACTGAACAACGATCAGAATTATTCTCTGCGAACCGTGATTGCTAGCATCTGTCGAAAGACCGAAACATGAAATACCACTTAAAGATTTATCCAACTCATCAACAGTGTGGGGGTCAATCACCTGGTTTATTATTGCTTCAGTCTTTGTTTTTGCACAAGCAATGTTTTTCAGAAATTTCTGAATCTTCAAATAATATGTGCATCAAACCAGCTGTGCAGGTCATCGAGTTGTAAGACTGATGATGAAATGCCAAAGTTGCTTCAGACGCATGCGCTTTCAGCAACACGTTTGAGTACTTAGGCTGAAAAAAAAAAGACGTCAATGTGCTAGATGACGCGGACACTTTGATTAGGTTTCTATGTCTCTCACTGTCAACATGGCGCTCCAAGTCAGTAGTTCCTTTGTTGGCAACGGACAAGTAACTATCGCAAATCGTACACTTTGCCTCATTCTCGTTGTGTCCTTCAACGAAGCATGGAAACTTATTTTTCATAATGTTCGAGAATTTGCATTTTCTCTTTGTAGAAGCCATTTTCATAAACATAGACGGCAACAATTACAAATTTAAAAAAAAAAACAATTTTAAGTGGCGTCTCTGCTACCGGAACCGGAAATAACATTAACATTTTGACCATAGAGACTACAGCATTGTTAGTTTTGCCGAATAGAGCAACAGTTAGATTCAAATTATACAAATAATTGGTGTTTCACATTTGGTATAAATAGGAAAATTAAATACATATTATTAAGCAATGGGTTTTAATAAAGAATGTAAACACACGGTAGAGTGTAGATACATTGTAAGTTGTAACAACAATACATAAAAAATGATACCATAAAATACTTAAAAAGCCGGACATTTTGATGGTTTTTAGCTTTGCCTGCCGGACGGAGGACACGAGGCTAAAAAAGGAGGACATGTCCTCTCTTTGCCGGACCTCTGGCAACCTTAATATTGACTGCCCTTCCTGTGTGGGATATGCAAAAATAATGACTCACATCTAACACTGCTGCAGTACAACTGCGTGTACATATTACTTTAACTCGTTAGCTAGTCCACGCAAGCTAACCACACATCCACTCATATTGGGTGCCGTCCCTGCATGTTTCCCCAAGACTGCGTTCAGCGCTGTAGACGTGTAAAGAAAACTGCCTGTATGTCGGATTTCTTTGAAGATTGGTGCGCTATTACGAAGACATGTGACATATGAAAGAAATCAAGGCTGTGCTTCGACGATCAAAAAACAGTGCTCCAGGTCCTGATGGCATAAGATACGACGACATAAATAGGTGTACCGACAATGAGCTAGAGAAACTAGCAGACATGTACAACAACAGTATAGGGAGTGCTAGCATCAAGGAGGAATGGTTACACAGCTATCTGATTCCCTTGCCGAAGCCTGACAAAGACCACAAGAAAATTCAGGGATATCGAATTATAACCATGCAGAATACAATAGGCAAGCTGCTGGAGAAGGTAATTGCCAGGAAAATATCAAGCCAACTAGAGAGGCAAGGTGTTTTCCCACCTACCCTGGGTGGGTACCGTCCAAAAAGAGAAACCTGGACCAATGCAGCAGTCTTTGCCCACGATGTCTATGAAGGTTTCCACTCAGGCACTGAAACCGTTGCTGCAGCGATTGATCTTGAGGACGCATACAACAGAGTACCACTGGACTTTTTAATGTTTCAGCTTCTTGAACTAAACGTAAGTCCATTCCAACGGAAAGTAGTTTTTAGATGTGGCAGTTGGACTTCGGAACCAACAACAATATATCCTGGCCTACCACAGGGATCACCATTATCTCCGGTACTGTTCAACGCCTACACAGTGAGAATCACCAGTGAGCAGATCACTGGACCTGGCAGGACATTGTCATATGCCGATGATGTTTTAGTGTATCGTCAGGGTAAGGATAGAGAGGAGGTTGCTGTGGAACTACAAACCGAACTCAATCGCATAAGTACTTGGTGTGATGAAGCTGGGGCAATGGTCAACCCAACAAAGGCAACAGTGACTTGGTTCTCGTTGAATAATCATATTGTCAACAATCCAACACCAACTGTAATGCTGTGTTCAGAGACGGTGGAAAGAACGCAGGCAATGAATTACCTGGGGATACGGTTTGATCGAAGCCTTGCTTATAATGTGCACATAGACCAGGTGATAACAAAGGCCAAGCGGGGTTTGGCAGCGATGCGGGTGATGGCGGCAGCAAACTGTGAGCAGCGCCATCTATGTCTTCTGTACGAGGGGCTGGTCATGTCTGTTTTGCAGTATGCAATGGCAATCCTGACTGTCAGCCATAAGCAGATAGAAAGGATGGAAAGGATACAGAATGAAGCTATGCGCATTATTCTTGGATGTACAAGAGATACAGCATGCAGGGCGATGCGCTACCTTCTTGATTTTCCAACCATTGAAGAGAGAATGCAAGTTTGCAGGGCACGTGCCTACCTCAGAATTAAAGCAAACACACAGCATCCACTGCATAGTGAAATTAGGAAGGTGAAGGGCAGCAGGTTAAAAAGAGGACGGTCGTGGATGGGTCAAGCCGAGGACATTCTTCAACAGGTGTGTTCACTTGAGGACTTAGAACCTGGCGAGGAGTGGGTGCAAGTGCCAACAGACTTCTGCACATCCTTTTCAGTTTGCATCCAACTAGATAGAAAATGCAGACAAGAAAATCCGGCTGCTGTTGAGGCTGAAGTACAAGCGTTGATTTTCGAGAATTCGCTAGACAGTGACGCGGTCATCTACACAGATGGGTCGGTCGTCCGACATGTGAGAAGCTCATGGGCCTTTACAGCTCGGGCCGGAGGGAGAATTGTGAAGGAGGACTCTGGTGCTTTCACTGAAACCACAAGTAGCCTGACCATGGAAGTCATGGCAGTAAGTAAAGCAATAACATGGCTCGAGACACAGACATTCACTAGGGCTTGTTTCCTTAGCGACTCAATGAACATGATCAAGAGGATAGAGGAGGGGTCGATCCGAAGAGAATGGTTGCTGCCTCTGAAGCGGTCTCGGCTGGCAAAGATTAGTTTCATCTTCGTGCCAGGGCATGCGGGAGTACAAGGAAATGAGCGGGCTGACAAGCTCGCAGGTGAGGCTACTGTTGAGGGCGGACGCGCCATGGACCAGGCTGACATTCTGAATGCTCTACGAGAAGTGAGACTTTTGCAAGAACCAAGTGATGACTGTGAATCTACAACAATGGCCAGACTGCGAGAGCAGCAAATTAAAAGAGGGGTGGCCAAACAAGAACACTACGCAGGAAGCCAAAGAAGATTGATAAACCAACACAGAACTGGCGTCGTTAGCCGCTACACGCTGCGGGATTTGCTGAGGAGGGGATCCGAGCACTTATGGACTGAATGGTCCGATGTGCAACGAGGATGATCTGTCGACTAACTAACTAACTAACACATCCACTCTGAGATTAAACAGTATCACGAACCTATAGACAACACATGCACGCAGACTATTACCTGCAACTGACCGTCTCATAGCAGAAATCAAACCTGCACACCGCAGGCATGCCAGGGCTAACAGCCATCGCACGGACTGCTACAGCCAGCGCGGAGGTTCTCGCCCCCTTGTAGCCTACACATTTTTTCTTCCCCTCACGTATGCCGTGACCCAGACGTGTTGACCTAAATTTCAGCATCGCAGAACAGTACGCGCATGGCCCAGTTTCCAATTTTAGCGTGCCTGTAACTATGCAGTATTCCTTTCTCTTCAACCTTCCTAGCTACCCCAACAAAACATGTCTTCGTAATAGCGCACCAATCTTCAAAGAAATCCGACATACAGGCAGTTTTCTTTACACGTCTACAGCGCTGAACGCAGTCTTGGGGAAACATGCAGGGACGGCACCCATCCATAACTGTCCCTAAAAACAACAAACATGCCTGTACAGCCGTCTACCAGACGTCAGCCTGAATATATGTGTACCTTACTGGATCTGTCATATTGTCTGGGCGGTCGGTCGGTAGTATTCTGCAAGCTGTCATATGTCTGGGCGGACGGTGGTATTCTCCGAGCTGTTAAAGCGGACCGGGATTGTTCAGCTGTAGGGCTGGTAATGAAGTCCTCAACATATCACTGGCCCGTTAAGATTTAGGACATAAAAACTAAAGTCCTGTAGCCGAAACCCGATGTGGCTATGTGAAGTGTTAGGACCAACATATGTTTTTTAGACTTGACTGCACGGAGGTAAACTGGGAGTTTCTTGACATTCCGCTGAGATGATGGTGGTATTTGCCATACTCTCCAGACAATGGTGGCATTTGCCATACTCTCCATTACTTTAGAGTTATAACTATGGCATACACACATGATTCATTATCCTCTCCTGTGCGTAAATAAGACTCGGAGGCCGGGTTTGTATTGAGGTTCGGGGGTGCAGTGAGGTTCGGGGGTGCAGTGAGGTTCGGGGGCGCAGTGAGGTTCGGGGGTGTTGTGAGGTTCAGGAGTGTAGTGGGGTTCGGGGTAGTAGTGAGGCTCGTACATGTAGTGAGGCCGGGACATGTAGTGAGACTGGAACTAGCAGTGGGACTGGGACATGTAGTGAGACTGGGACATGAAGTGAGACTGGGACATGTAGTGAGACTGGAACATGTAGTGAGACTGGGACATGTAGTGAGACTGGGACATGTAGTGTGGCAGGTACATGTAGTGAGACTGGGACATGTAGTGTGGCAGATACATGTAGTGAGACTGCGACATGTAGTGAGACTGGGACATGTAGTGAGACTGGGACATGTAGTGAGACTGGGACATGTAGTGAGACTGGGACATGTAGTGTGGCAGGTACATGTAGTGAGACTGAGACATGTAGTGAGACTGGGACATGTAGTGTGGCAGATACATGTAGTGAGACTGCGACATGTAGTGAGACTGGGACATGTAGTGTGGCAGGTACATGTAGTGAGACTGGAACATGTAGTGAGGCTGGGAGATGTAGTGAGACTGGGACATGTAGTGTGGCAGGTACATGTAGTGAGACTGGGACATGTAGTGAGACTGGGACATGTAGTGTGGCAGGTACATGTAGTGAGGCTCATACATGTAGTGAGACTGGGACATGTAGTGAGGCTGGGACACGTAGAGAGGCTCATACATATAGTGAGGCTGAGACATGTAGTGAGGCTGGGACATGTATAGAGAATCTGACATGTAATAAGGTTCGGACATATAGTGAGACTATGACATGTACTTAGACTATGCATTGTTGTATCTTCAACAGCCAGTAAAGAGTCCTAACACTAGCACTACCAGTAGCAGTCTGATTATGGGTCCGTCTGATCTCTTCTCGGTGTCCTGAGTGTCGGTGACAATCTCAATACAGCACCATCCTCCCCAGGCCAAGATGATATACATGTTCTTCCGCACTATACACACGATCTCGAAGGGCCCTGACCACACATGCCTTATCGTGCACCAATGCTTTCCCCCATGGTTCTAGAACCAGCCAATCTGTCCGGCTGATCGTTTCCCCACCACACCAGAATATCCTGGAGAACAGATCCAACAGATGCTCTCTATTTTAGGTCTGCCTTTATCTTTCTCAGGATACTTTGTGAGTCCGTTACAATAAACAACATGCGTGTGCCGTTTGTCCTCCAGTCTGCGGACCGCTGCTGTGGCTATCTCAGCTTACAATCTCAGACTAGATGTGGTATCAAATGCTAGACTCTCCTCACCAAACGCCGTCAGCCAATCTTTGTCACGAACATTTCTTTGCCATCCCAATATCACTCGCATTATCTTCATTCTGTATGCGCTCTAGTTTCACCAACTGACTTTTTGACACAGTATCAGTCTCAATCCATACTCAATTACTGAGATTATCAGATATTGATAAGGTATGAGCAACATTCTTTGCTCCATGTCCTTTGTTGCAATGATCTTCAGCGCAGAGTCCCTTCTTAGATCCTATAACAGCTGCTTTCATTTGATCCCTGAAGGTGATTCCCAGATATCAACATTTCTGCCACTTATTGTGAGGCCTAAGATGAGAGTCTTAACAATCATATGTCCAGAGAGCACCATAACACATGCCCCTTATCTGGGTTAATGACACCGCACATCTCAGTACACCAGTCAATCACTTTGTTTACTGTCTCCTGCAACTATTTGCATCCTGTCTCTCCCCTGCCTATAGGCAAGAACATCATGTGTAAATGTCTGTATTTTTCCCATCCCTGGCGCTTCAGTGCTTGCAATCTTGCTTACGTAAACATTGAATAGCATTGGCGATATCGCAGATCCTTGTGATAAGTAGATCCTTGTGGTAATCCCAGGGTAATAAAGCACCTCCCCAAGGTCCATGAACCTAGGCGGAGAGCAACCCCCGAGAGTGCGGGGTTGCTACACGCATAGTCAGCAAACAAGAGGAAGAAAACACAACACCATACAAACCACGGAGAAGACACAACCGTTACTGTATTAAGACGTAAGCAGAAAGTGAAAAATAAAATGTGTGGTACTTATCTCAAAGCTCAGCTCCGAATATAACACAAAATCCATCCCTTTTCATAATATCTCTCTCTCTCTCTCTCTCTCTCTCTCTCTCTCTCTCTCTCTCTCTCTCTCTCTCTCTCTCTCTTCCCCCACATCCAGCAAAGAGTCCCAATAACTAATGGTACCAATTACAGTCTGATTATCTGTCCTTCTGGCCTTTCGACGATACTGAGTGTCGGCCAGAGCCTGTAGTCACTCCACACTCTCTTTAGGCTATGATTCGTCTGTTCTTTCACACTATACACATGATCCCAAAACTCCCTGACCACAGCTGCCTTATCGTGCACCAATACCCCGCCCAACGATGCAGATCCAGCCGATCTGTCCGCCTGCCCGTTTCCCACCACACCAGCATGTAGAAGATCGGACAAGAGCCACGACGTACAAAACAAGAAACGTGCACGTGTTAAAAATACCTCGGCTGTTGGAAACAGTCAATCGCAGACGGAATATGGCGCTGCCCAGACAACATGGCAAGATCTGACAGCCTGCCCACACAGGACTATCCCAGCGGGTGTGATTCTGGTATACACACATGTATATCCTAGCTAGCGCTAAGGAGTTAGTGCGCTGTGCTTAGATACTTCATGTGTGATCAAAGAGAGGAAACGAGCAGTTATGGAGATATCCGTGTGACATAACAGTGACATCACAAAGTGAATTGCCTGGCACTGTCTCGCCAAGTCTGTGGCTCAGTACTTCCGACTTCAACAAATGTAATTTTTTCGGATTTGCTTTGCTTCTAACCTGTGACTGTCCCCCTACCTACATGGTTTGTGTATGGCTTCGTCTGGTCCCTAGCCTGTGACTCCCCCCAGTCTACCTACAAGGTTTGTGTATCGTTTCATCTGGTCCCTAGCTTGTGACTCCCCCCCCCCCCCCCCAGTTTGCCTGGATGTTCGTCCATCAAGAATGATGATGACCATTCATTACATCCAGTTTGTCCATCAGGAATGATGAAGACAATAGGATGAAGAATGACTTGCGCGATGAATTTGTTTATAGTGAGGAAGAACTGCGCAACTTCATCGGCCTCCATTCATCTGATTCCAGTGGCAAGAAATGTTAGGACTGGAGACGAACGAACACAGGTGCAGTGGACGTTAAGCTGCCACATGCCAGTTATCCCTGTATATATTGGCTCTCAAAAACAACTGGTAGCCTAGAGCCTCGTGCAAACGGCCCTTCCGTCAATTCCTTTAATTTTCAGCTTTGAGACAAGCGTAGAGACAAGCGTATGACTACTGACATGATCAACCAGGTATCCATCGGATAGACGAACTGACCGCCAGAACAGACTAAACATACGTGCGGCCAGCGAGATTCTGCCCACAGAAGATATTGCTCGTCTAAGTTGCGAACAACTCTCCTGATCTAAGGCTGAGCCCTTGTCCTGTCCAACATGGGTAGGGTTGCTAGACGTCCGGCAAAAAGAGGACATGTCCTCCTTTTAGACTAATATTCTCCCTCCGGCAGGCAAAGCTAAAGACCTTTAAATCTCCCGACTTTTCTTATATTTTATGTTATAATTTTGTATGTACTGTTGTTACAACTTACAATGTATCTACACTCTACCGTATGTTTACAGTGTATTTTATCTGTTATCTGTATATGGCTCATTACTCTTTTTGATATTTACTTTTACTTCTTTATTAAAACCCATTGCTTAAAAATATTTATTTAATTTTTCTATTTATACCAAATGTGAAACACCAATTATTTGTATAATTTGAATCTAACTGTTGCCGTATTCGGCAACACTAACAATCTAGCTCGATACTGTAGTCTCTATGGTCAAAATGGTAATGTTATTTCTGGTAGCAACGACGCAATTTTTTTTTTAAATTTGTAATTTTTGCCGTCTATGTTTATGAAAATGGTTTCTACAAAGTGTAATTAATAAAGATTATAAGGTAATAATTGTACAATCGGCTGTTTAAATAATGTTTTTTGTAAGCATTTTGAAAAAAGGCCTCCATTGAATTTATATGTATTTTTTAACATGATTGTTTCTCGGTCGATTCACTAACAGTAAGATACACTTATTGGCAGCTATTGTAACCGGGATAGCTCTTGGGATCACTGGAACACGCCGAGGTCAGCATGGCCGTATGGATAAAAGCGTTCGTTCTTAAACATCCGGTGTGCTGATCCTGAGGTAGCGGATTCAACCCCTACACCGGTCAGTTTTAAAATATTGACTTCGAGTTCTTGGCTTGCCGACATAACTTACAAGACCTCTGAAGTCGGAGTGGGTTCGCTTAATGGCAAGGGACACTGGTAGTAGGGAAAGCTAGCCCACACACAAACATCAGCCCAATGTAATAAAAATAGTAACACGCATATGAACTATGCTAGCGTTCAAAGCGAACGAACGCAAAAATAGACGAATGGAACACGCAAGCTCCACAACCGCTACAAGATGCAACCACTAGAGGATGATACTAAAGTGATCCTTCACTAAAACACAAAAACACACACAGAAATGCTATAATCAAGGTTAAATAATTGCAGCATGTCGAGAATGAAGACAACATCCTGATCGTGAATAGCACGGCGAATAAAATAAAACATGAAAACATCCAGGAAATACCTGCAAACAGAGGAAATCCATTAATAACAGACACACTATAAATACCTCCAACATAAACAGCGCTAACACTAACAGGTCGAGCAAGCATTTGCTTCTGTTTTCTCTTTAAGCTCGGAAACATAACGCCACTGTAGGTCGACCCCAGAATCACATGTGTGCAAGTACACGACCTTTTCACAAGCCCTCGTCGCATTGGACATACAGTGCTAGATCAGTGAAGCAGGAATTTCAATTGAGGTGTCTAGTTGGTCATGCGCCGAAGTAAACTTGTTCCTGCAGCGAGGCGCCGTCGTCAGTTGGAGATGACAGGTTCGAATCTCGGTCGGTAACTATAACTTTCAATTTTTATATTGTCTAGTGCGTCCTCTAGTCTTGACGTCCTTCTCACTTCTGTAAGCGCCAAACTATTCCAAATCCAATTTTCGAAAAAAAAAAATTCCAAATTCGGTCTCGTCTAACCTGCTTCCTCAGCGGTGGTTATTTTTGAGTGCCGTGGTTTTTGTGGGTTCCTTCACCCTGATTCTTGTCTTGTGCGCTCTTACGAGTGAGTCCTATCTCGGACTGGTTATGTTGGTTTGTGTCTGTGACGTCAGCTGGGGGGAGGGGAGGGGGGGGGGGGGGGGTTGGTGGCGGCTGTCCTTTATACCCGTCTCCTGGTGGTTTCTTTTGTTAGTGGCAGTTCCTGGCTCTTCTGGTTGCAGTCCTTATAAGGACTTTTTATTTGGTCTTTTTGCCTCCTTTTTGGTTTATACCCGTAGAAGCTTGTCGATGTTTTCATTTTCTTTCATGCGCCTTTGTTCTCTTTCGAGTTTGAGTTTTTGTTGCCTTTCGATCTCTTCCTCCGTGGTCAGCCATGGGACGATTTCTCCCTCATCTATATAGTATGCCCATGGGTGTACGTCATCTGTGTTTAGTCTGGGCATTCTTTATAGGTGCGGTAGGGCATTGGTTTTCCCTTGTGTTTCTTGTACTTCTTTTCTTTTTCTTCCATGCGCCTTCTGTATTCCTTGCACCTGAGTTCATGATCCCTGTTCATCTCTGCGATTTCTTCCTCGGTAAATATTGGCGGTATCGGGGCGTCCTCTCTGCCGTCGTCAGGGTGCTCATCTCGGTTTTCTTCGGATGTCTGGCGGGATATTGGCTTCCCTTTGACTGTTTCGGGCGTCGTGGTTGGGCTGCTGGCGGTATTAGCTTGCGGTTCAGGCTCGGTCTCTTGGTTTTCATCTTGCGGTTTCTCTGTAATTTCTTGTACGGCTTCTGTTGTTTTGTTTCGGAAAAGTTCCATTTCAGCTTTCTGTAGTTCTCGCTCTGATTTAATGGTTTGTAGAATTTCTTCGTTCTCCATCTTTATCAGTGCCATATGTTCCACTTCTTGCTTGATGTTTTGCTGGATCTCCTTCATTTTCGCCAGTAGTTTTTCGTTGTCGCTGGTCGGAGTCGGCGTCAGCAGTGCCTTGACTTGTTTCTTCAACTCGTCTATCTGTTTTTGCAGTTGATCTCTTTCAGCTTGTGATATACCCGTGGCTGTCTCGCACCTCCGCATTGCTTCGTTGTATGGTGTCTTTGTGTTGATGGCGAGCTTTAATACGTCTCTGTGTCGTTGCAGGTACGGACAGCCCAAGTATCTTGCTCCATGCTTGCCCAGGCAGTTGGCGCACTTTCTTTTGTTGTTGGGTGCTCGAAAGTCCGTGTCCAGCTTGGCCAGCGGACACTCCTTGAAGGCGTGGTGATCGGCGCAGTACCGGCAGATTTCCGTCTTACTGCGACATGCTGCTCTGCTGTGGCCGGCCCTCTGGCATCTGGAACATTGATTTATTCTTGGGATGAATCTCTCTGGCTGTTGTATTTTCTTGTTGATTGATACTGTGGTCGGCATTTCGCTGCCCTCCGTCGTCACCACTGCCAAGGTTGTAGGTATCTTGGAGTAGGTGAGGAGCCGCTCCGCCTTCAAGAATCGGATGTGAAGATTCTCTTCTCGTAGCTGCTTCAGGATTTCTTCGTCTGATAGCTCCACTTGGATACGCTTGACAACCCACTTGCTTGTCGGTAAGTCGGTGTTTCCGACTCTGGTGTCTTTCTCCTCTCTCTGCTTCTCAGTAGGTTTGGCTCTTGTCTGTGGTGGACTGTCGACAGTCTCCCTCGTGGTGGCTTCAGTAGTCGCTGTAGTTTCAGGTTCTTTGTTACAGCTCACAGGCAGGCAGGCTCTCCACGTTCTTCTTCTTGTCGGCTCCCACGTTGCACATATTGGATACCGCGTGTCTTTTGGTGTTCTTGCGGCGTGCCATTTTCCTCCCCTCCCCCCCCCCTCCCCCCCCTCCCCCCCGTATCAGGTTTCTTGACTTGTTCAGGTGACTTGTTTGATAGCGCTCGCAAATGCGAATGTGATGCACGTGAGCGCCAAACAATACTGTGTGCTTATTTATAGACCTGGCTGACTGGCCAGGGTATCAGCTTGTCAGATGGCAAGTAGGCCCTGATTGTCCACTTAGACATTAGACAATGTGTTTAAGATGTTAATGTTCTTTTAGTAGCTTTGCCTCCTGGCAACCAATATTTTTTTTAGTAGATTCGCCTCCTGGCAATCAATATTTGTACTAGCTTTGCCTCCTGGTAACCTATAATTTTAGTAGTTTTCCCTCCTGGCAACCAATATTTTTAGCAGCTTTGCCTCACGACAACCAATATTTTTAGTAGCTTTGCCTCCTGACAACCAATATTTTTAGTAGCTTTGCCTCCCGTCAACCAATATCTGTAGCCCCAGTCCATCACTGTGATAGACCACTGTGTGTATAGGCTAGTACTCGGTTAGTGTTGTGGTCAGTAGCACGCCGGTCACCTCTACTTCCCCAGACACTTTCTGGTACACACGTTAGGCGGGGTCCACTTGGAAGCCCGGGTCACTGTTAACAATCTACAGGGTGCATTTTTAATGACTGTGCAATGTTTGAAAATATTGCCGGAAAAAGTTTTGTATTTACCTATTAAGTTCCATGAACTTTACAGAGGGTGAATACAAAACTTGGAACGGCAAGGTGTAGTCAAACAGAACACTACGCGGGAAGCCAAAGAAGATTAATAAACCAACACGGAACTGGTGTTGTGAGCCGCTACACCCTGCGGTATTTACTGAGGAGGGGATCTGAGCACTTATGGACTGTATGTTTCGATGTCCAATGAGGGGGATCTGTCGACTAACTAACTAACTAGCTACCTACCTAACTAGCTACCTACCTACCAACCTAACTAGCTAGCTACCTACCTACCTAATTAACTTACCCACTCACTAACTAACTAACAACCAACTAACTAACTAACGAATGAATGAACGAACGAACGCACGCACGCACGCACCCACCAAACCAACCAACCAACCACCCAACCATACAACCATCCAACCAACCACTCAACCAACCAGTCAACCAACCAACCACCCAACCAACCATCCAACCAACCAACCAACCATCCAACCAACCAGTCAACCAACCAACCAACCAATCAACCAACCATCCAACCAGTCAACCAACCAACCATCCAACCAACCAGTCAACCAACCAACCAACCATCCAACCAACCAACTAACCACTCAACCAACCAACCAGTCAACCAACCAGTCAACCAACCAACCAACCAACCAGTCAACCAACCAACCAACCAGTCAACCAACCAACCATCCAACCAACCAACCAGTCAACCAACCAACCAACCACTCAACCAACCACCCAACCAACCAACCAACCACTCAACCAACCACCCAACCAACCACTCAACCAACCACCCAACCACTCAACCAACCAACCAACCAGTCAACCAACCAACTAACCAACCACTCAACCAACCAACCATCCAACCAACCATCCAACGAACCAACCACTCAACCAACCAACCACTCAACCAACCAACCAGTCAACCAACCAACCAGTCAACCAACCATCCAACCAACCAACCAACCAGTCAACCAACCAACCAGTCAACCAACCATCCAACCAACCAACCAACCAGTCAACCAACCAACCAGTCAACCAACCAACCAACCACTCAACCAGTCAACCAACCAACTATCCAACCAACCATCCAACCAACCAACCAACCAACCATCCAACCAACCAACCAACCAGTCAACCAACCAACCACTCAACCATCCAACCAACCAACCAACCATCCAACCAACCAACCACCCAACCAACCAACCAACCAGTCAACCAACCAGTCAACCATCCAACCAACCACTCAACCAACCAACCAGTCAACCAACCAACCATCCAACCAACCAGTCAACCAACCAACCAACCAGTCAACCAACCATCCAACCAACCATCCAACCAACCAACCAGTCAACCAACCAACCAGTCAACCAACCAACCAACCAGTCAACCACTCAACCAACCACCCAACCAACCACTCAACCAACCAACCAGTCAACCAACCAACCACCCAACCAACCAACCAACCAGTCAACCAACTAACCAACCAGTCAACCACCCACCCAACCAACCAACCAACCGCCACCTCTGCGGTCAGTGTGTCCGACACCAGCAGCCATTTGTGTCAGGTTTACTTCATCTGCTGGCGATGTGGCCAAGGGGGTTAGGAACGCAGTTCGCAATTCCGCACACCGCATTCGAAAGACGGCAATTAGGAAGCAGGTCGACATTTTCCTTGGTTTTCATACAATGGTATGAGTGCCAAATATTAAGAAAGCGATGGCAAACTACTGAACGTAAACTTGACAAGAAATCACACACAGCGAAGACGTGCTGGGGTTGAGTACGCCGTCCTCAAAAAAAGAAGAAAAAAATATAACAAAGATTAATCTAAGAGAACATCCCCTGAAACAAATAAAGAGCTTCAAGTACTTATGAAGTATAATATCATCAAATGGCAAATCAGAAGACGAGATCGAAAATAGATGCAATAAGACACACCAACTCATTGGACAAATGGCACCAATACTAAAGAACTAACATGTATCAATAGATACTTTAAAAAAGCACTCCACAACACAATCTTCCTACCATCTCTATGCTACCAATGCCAAACCTGGACAAGGACAGAAACAGCGAAAAGAAAAATTACAACAACGGAAATAGTTTCCTGGGAAGAATACTGAATGCATCACGAAGAGAGAAAATCAGAAATAAGTCAGAAATGGAGAAATTAGGACTAATGTGGGGGTTATAGCAGCGCTAGATTTCATCAGAAAACAGCAAGTTAAATGTTTTGTCCATATAACTAGGCTACCAACTAACAGTATATCACAACAAGCAATGGTGTACAGACCAAATGGAAGCAGATGAAGAGGCCGGCCACGTAAACGATGGACAAAGGGAATAGTTCGTAATCCCGCATATTGCGTTCGAAACACAGCTGCGGGCGATTTTGCAGAAGACCGCCTTGCGTTGGTTTTTTTAATGAAATGGTATGGGTGCCGGTTGTTCAGAAAGTAATGGCAAACTACTGAAAGTAAACTTGCCCAGGAATCACAAAAACAAAATGCTGGGGTTGACTGCTACGTCCTGTAAACGATATGAAACTAACTAACCAATATACTATTAATTATCTAAACTAACAGAGGACAGGAAGCGTTCAGAGTTACATGGCCAAACTGCACGAGCCAACGCAAGCAACAGCGTGCAACTTGCTATTATATTACACATATCATATTTGGAGCAGAGAGAGGGAGAGTAAGAAAGAATGACGGCCATTCAAAACAATAAAGAGGCTTCTGAACCCTGAAGGAAAGAAAACAAACATATTACACATATCATATTTGGAGCAGAGAGAGGGAGAGTAAGAAAGAATGACGGTCATTCAAAACAATAAAGAGGCTTCTGAACCCTGAAGGAAAGAAAACAAACATAAACACCCAGCACTTTTGGACAGAAAACTAGGTCACACTTAACTGGTTCAGATGGGTCCCAATCTAAATATACTCTGATTTTGTTCATGCTGCCACGATCAGGAAAATCGATACGCCGGCTCTACACCGCGCGTTAAGTGTGTGCGTGTGATTTGTCGCCCCTCTCCCATATGAAATCTGGCACGGGCCAATTTTATACTGGATAATACATGTACTATAAAGGTTCAGGTAAACTCCCCCACCCATCATTTCCCCCTTTGAGAGCGATAGTGGCTCTCTCTCTCTCTCTCTCTCTCTCTCTCTCTCTCTCTCTCTCTCTCTCATATACACACACACACACACACACACACACACACACACACACAAACACACCCGGGTGTTTGTAAAATCTCACTACACTTTGTATGTAGAACAAATTTGAAAAATGAAGTACATAATGCCATCAAAATATGTGCTAAACAATTCATTAAATTAGTTACCCTAGTCACTGCTATAGGACCAACGCTGTTTTGAGGGAGCTAGAAAGTACCAATGTACCAAGTACCACATACCAACAACAAAAAAAGCATTATAACAGGTGTTGGAAATATCCACCACGGGCTTCAAGACATGACTGTGCATGTCCCTTTATATTCTTTTAACAACCATCCGTCAGTATCTGTATCGACCGCCATTTCGAAACACTTGTTTAACCCCCCAAAAAAATTCTTTCTCCGTTGATAACACCATTTTGTTTGAAATGCAAAGAATTACTCCAGCAGACGGCAGCCATTCTCTTCATATTGCTTCACGATGGATGGTGGAGTACATTTGTAAATGACACCGTGTACTCCATTTTTCAAATTTGTTCTACATACAAAGTGTAGTGAGACTTTACAAACACTCGGTATATCTGTATGTGTGTGTGGAAGGGGGATATATATATATATATATATATATATATATATATATATATATATATATATATATATATATATATTGCTCCGGTGATGTGAACATATAGAATATGTCGTAAGTCACGTAAACAAAGACAACAAAATACAGCGGTTCAAGAGAGGCTGGGAATGAAGAAAGAGCTGATGAAAGGCATGCAAACAAGACAAGTTAAATATTGAGACCACATTTAAAAGACATTGCACTCTAGTAAAAACCACAGTGGGGAAAGAGTTGAAGGCAGGTCAGCAAGAGTAGGCGACAATACAAGTGGGAAGATATCAAGAAATGGTCGAAAAGCAGTCTGTCCGAGTATACAACAGGGTGAGAGACCAAGGAGTCTGCTACCCATTACCTCCTATGACCAACAATCACTTTCAATATAATTTCCGAAATGTGGCTGACTTGGTCAAAGGACTATTAACTGATTCAGTGCCGCGGGATAATATACCGCCAAATGTGACCTGCCATGTGAACAGAAGGACGATATATCGCCAGACTAGGGTCATCGAGTTATTTGTTTTGTTTCGTGGTATCGTCCGCAATTTCAATACTCCGTCAACGGAAATGTACGTTATAATACTTGTTCATGTGATTGTGTACCATGCGAGTCTAAACCTACTTTATGTTTGCTACTGTGTATGTTAATCTGAGGCTGGGGTGGAACCTAAGTACAACGTCTCTGCAGGTGTTGAACGAGGTAGAGGTAATGAAAAACTGACTGACAGAGACTGTTGAAGAACCAATGCAGGCAGCCTTCATGTTGGAGACGGCACGTGATTGATTATGTAAATATGTGTGTGACATATAATATAATGATGTCTTGCTGTGTTATTTGGGCCCATAAGGGAAGCTAAGAATCGTGACACTGTTAACTACCATGCATGTCGTAACAGGCGACCAAGGAAGGTTGGTGAGAGACTGAATACCTCCTCCCTTGGACAACTAGCTGCAAAATCCAACCACCCTGAACAAAGTCAACAGGCTTTGCGTGAGTTGGTTGTGGGCCTATGCTCCAGTGATAATAGGAGGAAGTAGCGGAGGCGGGGGAGGAACAGTTGATAGCGGAGGAGGAGGATGAGGAGGAGGAGGATGAGGAGGAGGAGGAGGAGGAGGAGGCGAAGAAGAAGAAGAAGAAGAAGAAGAAGAAGAAGAAGAAGAAGAAGAAGAAGAAGAAGAAGAAGAAGAAGAAGAAGAAGAAGAAGAAGAAGAAGAATCCATATTGTTTTTACCATTCTACGTCTTCATGGCCCGTCCGCCCTCAGGAGGGCGTTGGTTACCTGCGATATGCTTACCGCGATGCTGTGGTATTTTGCTTGGCAGACTCACCCGAACTGATCCGGGCATTTGCCTTTATCGGGATGCATACATTCTACACAGTGGTTCTCAACCTTTTTTTTTTTTTTTGGCCCTGCCCCCCTTTACCATATTTTCAGAACGTCACCCCCCCCCCCTCCCCGTATTTCCTACCTATAAATTTGGACCGTGCCCCCCCCCCTCTTCACCATATTTTCCGAACGTCATTCCCCCCCCCCCCTTTCGTATTTCCTACCTAAACACCCCCCTCACCGCCCCGCCCCTACACAGTATTCATAATAATGGAATCTACATTTAATAGCACATACTAAATCAAGTCTAGACGTCCACATAAAACGTGATTTGTGGGTCTACTTACTTTATAAAAGGAATTTTAGAAAGATGAGACGTACAGAACCGTAAAGTATGAAGGGAAAAACAATATCAAGTAATCAGTTCTTGTATTAACGCGATCTTGAAATAATCTTAATTCCCCCCCCCCCCGGAAACCCTAAAATTCCCCCGGGATTTCCCACCGGTTGAGAACCACTGTTCTACAACGTATATGTGTGTGTGTGTGTGTCGAGGAGAGAAAGAGAGAGAGAGGCAGACAGACAGACAGACAGACAGACAGACAGACAGACAGACAGACAGACACGCGCACGCAAAGACCGTGTTGCATACGTGGATGGTAATTGTCCCCGGGAAGCGGCACATCATGTAAACCTTACAGTTACCGGCAGACTTGCAAAGCCGGTTAAGTGACAGACAAAAGGACCAATTACGTCTGGCCCTCATCTGAAGACTGGTTTCTACCACACTGCCCAGAGATCAAGGTTATCGTGATCATTGGATTCATTTAAAAAAATCTCCCTGGGAATCCAGGGTCGACCCAGCTAAACAAAAAAAATGGATACCGTAAACTGTTGTGGGAGGTAAAGCGGTGGGTAAGACACACCCAGCACATCGTCCCTCGAGTGCCGCTTGGTCATGGTAGTATGAGCCCAGCATCCAACCCCACAATCGCGCGTGTGTCATCCGGGTTCATAAGGGAAACAACGAATAGTAGTACCGTTGTAACCTACCAAGCATGTTGTAAGAGGCGATTGAGGAGGGTTGGTGTCAAACTTATACTTCACGCCGTAGAAGTTTTACCTGCAACATTAAACTAATCACGAACAAGTCTACAAAAGGGCTTGCGTTGAGTTGGTCAAATGCCTTTGCTCTATTTGGAGATGAAAGGAGGAGAAGGAGCAGCAGCAGCAACAGCAGCAGCAGAAGAAGAAGAAGAAGAAGAAGAAGAAGAAGAAGAAGAAGAAGAAGAAGAAGAAGAAGAAGAAGAAGAAGAAGAAGAAGAAGAAGAAGAAGAAGAAGAAGAAGAACGACGAAGAAGAAGAAGGATGACGACAGAGAAGAAGAAGGACGACGACGGAGAAGGAGAAGGACGACGACGGAGAAGAAGAAGGACGACAACGACGACGAAGAAGAAGAAGAAGAAGAAGAAGAAGAAGAAGAAGAAGAAGAAGAAGAAGAAGAAGAAGAAGAAGAAGAAGAAGAAGAAGAAGAAGAAGAAGAAGAAACACGATGAAGAAGAATAAGAAGAAGGACGACGACGACGGAGAAGAAGAAGGACGACGACGAAGAAAAAGAAGAAGAATAAGAACACACTATAGTAGAAAACGAAGCTATTTACCGTTAACCGTTTTTGTTTACCTAAACAGATCGCTAGCCTGTCAAGTCAGTGCTCTGTGTTCAATCCCCACAGCGGAAGGGTTATTTCCCCACCCACCCAACCACCCACCCACCCACCCACCCACACACACACACACACACACACACACACACACACACACACACACACACACACACACACACACACACACACACACACACACACACACACACACACACACACACACACACACACACACACACACACACACACACACACACACACACACACACACACACACACGTGTACAGCTTTGGGAGTTCGACCCGGTCTCATAAAAATGAGTGTGAGAATATTTTAAGAATTATCTGGGAAAGAAATGCGACGAAAATAAAAAAAACTGGCCGCCCTACTCCTTACCCCAAGGCCAATCTCTGCTATGGGAGTATCTTTTTTTTTCCGCATATCCTATTACAGGACATCGCTGTCAACACCAGCATTTTACAGTTGTTGTTGATTTCTTGGCAATATTTCGCTCAGTAGTTTGCGATTGATTTCTGGGCGGCCGGCTCACTTATCCTGTAAGTAACGGGCGCGGCGAGGCAAGAACCGCTACCGATTCTCGCGCAGTCGTGTTTGCTCACGTCGATAAACAGGATTACGGAGAAAGTCGCTAACCCCTAGGCCAAGGAGACTGACTGAGAGTATCTTTACATGAACTAAACCAGTTGCTACTTGAAAGTGCAATATCCCGTTCTTAGTCTGGAAGGCACAAGAACAGCAGATTGGGAAGTGTATCGAGAGAAGGCTGAAGCCGCTACGCCAACCAACCAAGCAAACAGCATTAAAATAATTGCAGCTCCTCCGTTCACGGCTCCGTATCTCCAGTGCTTTCTGAGGTGGGAGAAGGGAAAGAGATATCTGCAGCACGGTTCCCGGGGAGATGGAACTTTACTGCCGGGCCGGGAGGTACGTCTCCACACCAACCTCACTCCGACAAAGTCCTTTTAGGTCAACATGGCTGAATGGATAAGAACGCGTGTTCTTAGACATCCGGTGTGCTGATGCCGAGGTAAGGGGTTCAACCCCTACACCGGACAGCTGGACTAAAATTATGACCTATCGTCCTTGACGTGGGGCGTAAATCACAAGTACCTCTGAAGTCGGTGTGAGTTCGCCTGATGGCGAGGGACACCGTTAATAGGCAAAACTAACCCACACACAAAATTCAGTCCATCAATACTAGAAGTAGTATGGACTTCGCTTGACTTCAGAGCGAGCGAGCGCCACACAGAAAAGTCATTTTCAGGACTCAAACTACATAAAAGCCAAAACATCCGATGTAAGCGTTGAAGCTCAGTCTCCTAGGGGATTCTCAATCAACCAACCAGAAGATTGAACAGAATCCCCTCCAGAAGCATTAGACAGTCTGGAACACATATAGCACAGACAAAACCAGCTGACCACAATAATAGAACACTGTCAACCCTGCCACAATAATAGAACACTGTCAACCCTGCCAAAATAATAGAACATAGTCAATCCTACCACAATAATAGAACACCTTCAACCCTACCACAATAATAGAACACCGCCAACCCTGCCACAATAATAGAACACCGTCAACCCCGCCACAATAATAGAACATCGTCAACCCTGCCACAATAACAGAAAACCGTCAACCCTACCACAATAACAAAAAACCGTCAACCCTACTTAGCTTCATTACTCATCGGTCAGCGTGGTTCCTGACAAGATTGTGACTAACTGTGACAGCAGGAAGTAGATTACACATTTTAACGCTTATTTTTGTCCCAAGAAGTTGCTATTTTAGGCTAAAATGTCCTTGGCCGGAGGGAATTAAACTAATGCATGTCTGGTGCTGATGGAATTGAAGTTGCAGAAATGTTTACATTGAAAGCTAGTGTAGATTGGAGACAAGAAATAGCGTATGGGATTGAAGAAATTAAAGAAATAGAACATTTTCATGTAGCAGTTGGGGTTGGCTCGACAAAAGGAATAACAGTCTGAGAGTGAAGGAGTTAAAGTGATAGACACATTTCAAGTAGCAACTAGAGTAGATTGGACAAATGAAATAACAGAGTGAAGGAGTTAAAGTGATAGATACATTCCATGTAGCAACTAGAGTAGATTGGACACACAAAATAATAGAGTGAAGGAGTTAAAGTGATAGATACATTTCAAGTAGCAACTAGAGCAGATTGAACACACAAAATAACAGAGTGAGGGAGTTAAAGTGATAGATACATTTCATGTAGCAACTAGAGTAGATTGGTCACATGAAATAACTGTCTGCGAGTGAAAGAGTTAAAGTGATAGACACATGTCAAGTTACATGTAGGGTAGATTATACCCACACACAAAAAACATAACTGTCTGAGATTGAAGGAGTTAAAGTGTCAGATAAATTTCACATAGCAGCTAGAATATCATCTTTCTCATTGCAACATACGCCTGTGAGATATGGACACTTACTAAACAAGCTGAACAGCGCATAAATGCCTTTGAACATAAATGTTATAGACGAGTTCTAAGAATACCTTGGGTAAAGAAAAGAAAAATGCATCCATACTTCAAGAATTGAATATTGAAGAAGGTTGGCTATTAAAGACGATAAAACAAAGAAAATTGAAATATTTTGGTCACTTGAAACGTCACGAAAGTTTGGAGAGAACAATAATGGAAGGATATATGCCTGGGAAGAGAGGAAGAGGAAGGCCAAAGAGAAGATGGGTGCAGAATATAGCGGATGATCTCCAGATGGGTGTATCAGACGCGGGACATCTTGCTTATGATCGAGAGGTTTTCCGGAAGGTTGTTATGGCAGCGAGGTTCTGCAAAGGACATGCTACTGAATGAATGAATGAATGAATGAATGAGGCTAGAATATATTGGACAAAAGTCACAACTGCCCGGGAATGAAAGAGATCCCGCAGAAGTCGGATGTGTCGGCCTAACGGCGCAAGAACGCAGCTCTGCTGTAAACAGGCACAACGCAATCACATCCGAAAAAAAACTCCGGATGAACGAAGAAGAAGAAGAAAGAGATGAGAAAACCAGCCGTGTGTTGGTTGATATAAGGAGCAACTGATCAACGGATTAACCCGCTGACTGGCGCTAACAGAACAAGATAAAAACTCGGGGGAATGAAGCAGATGACAGAAAGCACGGTAAATAAAACACACAAATTCAAGGCAAAAGACACAGGAATTTAATAAATGACCAAGCCTTGCTGAAGAGACCAGTGTTCTCTGATGTGCAACCACCCAGGTTGATACAAGTGTCACGTGTCACTGGCCATTATTATATGGACTTTGAACAAACAGTTGGCGGAAAGAATGAATACCGTGGAAATGTGGATGTGTGGATGTGTGGGGATGGGGAGAGAAGAGCAAATAACATGGACAGGAATGGTAGATTGGAGACTGATATTGAATAATCTCTATGGTGTCTGTTAGTGTGACAAACAGAAATAGCAACTTTTATTTTTATTTTTATTTTATTTATTTTTTATTTATTTTTTTTGGGGGGGGAGGGGGGGGGGGACTATTCAGTCCTCACAGAGTTATCCCTTTTTAGACTCAATGAGTATGCTCAGGAAGATAAGATGAGTTGGATCCAAAGACTGGATTGGTGTCTCTGGGGTGGTCACGGCTGGCGAAGAGTAGTTTCATTTTCGTGCCAGGACATGCGGATGTCCAAGGAAATTAGCAGCCTGGCAGGCTTACGGGTAAGTCTACTGTGGAGGGTGGATGAGCCATGGACCAGGCTTATATTCTGAATGCTCTACGAGAAGTAAGACTTTTGCGAGAAGTGATGACTGTGAATCTACAACCATGGTCAGACTGCGAGAACAGCAAGTTGAAAGAGGTGTGGCCAGACAAGAACACTATGCAGGAAACCAAAGAAGATTAATAAACCAACACAGAACTTGTGTCGTGAGCCGCTACCCGCTGCGGGATTTACTGAGGAGAGTATCCCAGCACTTAAGGAACGAATGGTTCGATGTGTAATGAGGATGATCTGTGGACTAACTAACTAGTACTATCCCCTTATTTATGTAGGTCAATCAGCCCTAGATGGGTGACGTGGTCAAGATCACCTGGACTGTCTTTACTGACCAGGACATTTCCTATCCCCCCTCCACCCCCCATTTTAGACTGGATCAGCGGCATCAACGGGGATTCGAAAAAAATGAACACCGGGTACCGCAGACAATCGACTTAGCCACTATGCTAACGCGGTTCCCTCAGGCTACCTCACCTTTAATAAAGAGTGTAGCAAAGGGAGATAATCGACATATTACAAGAATCATTCAATAATTTAAGTTGGCGATCTTTGCATCGCCCGACATAAGAAAGTGACAGCACCCAATCAGATGGAGAAACCCGGCCCAGTGCATTTAGCACTTTACAATTACACTGACATAACGAATCAACATCGGTTAATATTGACAGACTGACTAACTGAAACTGACGCTGTTGCAATAGGGGCATTCTCTGGACAGAGTGTGGGAATGCTGATAGTTCCTACAGCGTACAGATTAGGAATGTGCCGGATGTCGTGTCCTCCCTGATTGTGATCACACATGTGACTGCCACAAGCGATGTCAAATAACGGAATTGATTCTTCCACCTCTGTGCCAGCAAACAGCAACCTCTAGTAGGTTACACATGTTATGGCCTCCGTCCATCTGCAATGTCTTTAAAATTGCTGACCTTAAGGTCGCTGCAGCTCTCACCTTTGAGACCCTTTTGAAGGCCGGCATACCATCTCACTCATGATATCTGACCCCTGCATGATCAGAGCAGGAGATCCAGTAGCCTTGACCAGATTATATGTCTATATAACTGAACCATCCATACCACAGCCACCGATGATGGATCTTCCAAAGCACTGGGAGTCGGACACAATGATAACTTCTGTGTATAAGATAAGCAGTAAACAAGTCATGGGCCATTTCTTTCTGTCGTGGGGCACACTGCGCATATGGTGGTAGTAACGTATTTTTTATAATATCTATTGCTCTTCAAAATCTAAAACATCTTAATAAATTGTGGAGTGAGACAGATAAACCTACAAAAATTAGATTTTTAAGGAGCATGCATCTTTCCCATTGCAATATACTCCTGTGAGACTTGGACACTTACTACAAAAGCTTAACAGCGTATAAATGCCTTTGAATATAAATGTTATAGAAAAGAACAAATGCATCCATACGCAAGATTTGAATACTGAAGAAGGTTGGCTATTAAAGACTCTAAAACAAAGAAAAGTGAAATATCTTGGTCACTTGAAACGTCATGAAAGTTAGGGGAGAACAATAATGGAGGGGTGTGCCGTGATGTTGATCTGTCGACTAAACTAAACTTTAAGTACCACCTGCCTGGGATGAAAAACACAATCTGGAAATTAGGAGATGCGGTAACACAGTAGCACTACATTCAAACAACACAATGACCAAGATCACGAGTACAATTTTTCTGAAGACCCCCCTGAGGGTCATCACTGGAGCTATGGAGTTCTCTGTGCAATGCTTTTGGCAGATCGCTGTGCGGAAAGAGACTAAGCCAGTATGGGATTAAACCCATTGCAATGGAGTTGATCCCCTTGTTTACATTCTGCGGGTCACTCTGGAAGTCGTTACTAATAAAGGACGGATTGATGATCATCGCCACTGTGGTAAAATGGAGGAGGACTACAAAGTTTGCATGCTGTATGATTGCAAGAGAATCACAGTAGCTCTCCACAATGTTAGATAAGCATGTTCTCAAAGAACAATGTTACCAAGCTGAGAGTCAACCATGGAAAGACATGCAAAGCAGCATGCTTTAATGTTACCCTAGGAGTGGATCACTGCGGTTGATCAGACTATCTTCTTCATATCCCCACTTTAAAATTCTTGTTTTCTGTATCTTTTTTATTGTTTTCTTTTTCTTGCTCGTTGATAAAGACTTGTCAAAACATCTGCCTCAATACTGTCATTACTGCCTAAAGTACCTTGCAATACAGGACAGGGGGGTCTTGAGCCTGAGGAATTAGGGCCACCAGACTAATGCAGTCACTGTGAACTGTGCAGGTTAAGGTTTTCTTTTTCCCCCCAACAGACAAAAATCCATCATCTTACTGAGGATTCGAACCTGGGTCTCCCATATGAGAGCCCTGAGTGCTAGCCAGTCTGCCAGACTGTCCTCTGCCTGTATATGTGTGCACGTTTACTTGTGTTAAGATTCCTAGTCACATTTGATATATGTGTGTGCTTTTACTTGTGTTAAAATTCCTAGTCACAGTTTGTGTTCGAACACCTTTCAACATTCATCATTTGCACCTTGCCGTCCTGACAGAGATAGTTTGTTACATTGTGCTATAAAAAAAAAGCATAAAAACTACAACCCATGGCGGTAGCGAATGTGACTGATCAGGCCAATTCGCGCTGTAGATGTTTGTCCACAATGGATGCATGTGAACACATGGTCATTTTCACCATCACACACCATCTTTCGTCTCACGCGCTCAGTGTGTGACCTATCAGCAACCATTTTCTCCTTTGCCTTTATTCCATTCCTGACATTTGCCATCCATGCAACATGTTTGGTGACGACTTGCTCCCAATGTGCTTACACACATCTTTGTATCATAGTAGAAGCTGACCCCGAGATCTCTTACCCATCTGTAATTCACCAAAGAAGATGTCCATTGGTATTCTACCATCATCCATCCTCCTAACGTGTCCTATCCATCTAAGTCTACGAACATGCACTCCACACAAAACACTGTGGGGTCTTCAGTTCAGACTTTCCACCTTAGGAATATGCAAGAACAGGATTTTTACATTCAGTGGCCAGCAAGACACTTTTTAGTCGCATAAATATCTTGCAGCTTTAATGCAACAGGTCTGGGACAGTCAGGGTCTTCTATTGTGAGTTGTGCATGTGTAGCAAGGTTTCATCTCATAGCTTTGATTTTCTGGTTAGCCTAGCTGCCAACTGAAAGTGGATATGTGAACCGATGAGTCATTCATTAGAACTCATGATCAAAGGACATTTAACCATTTTATCACTCACTAGGAATAACACTCAGTGGAGACTTTAATCAATACATCATTGGGCATAACATGCCCAGTAATCTGGAGCAGGCAGGTGAGTGCCAGAGACTTTTTCACTTTATGGTTTCTACTCTGAGGTCCACTAAATCTGAGATGCCAGTTTGGTTCAGACCTGTAATGCCCATTTATCCATGGCACACACAGAGGATGTATGGCAGAGATCCATCGAAGGGTTCTATCAAGTCAGTAGACCCTGCTGGTGCCCTGACATACAAGGCATCCCTTCATACACATCACCACAATGGTCAACCTTTTCACATGCCTGTGACCAAAGTCACCACACATTTTCCTCCTGAAGCACTTTATGATAAGTCCTCTCAGATGATTACATAATTTCATCACCAGACGTTCTTAGAAATATACCACAGTTCAGTCATCATCATATACCATGCCGATAAGCGTGAGTGATCATGTTTCACCACCCACCCACACGTGGATCAGCTCCATGTTTTTGTCTCATGTGGCCAAGGCATGCAGATATTTACCTCTCTGCATTCCCCTTGTTCTTATCCCCTCAATCTTTCCAGTTTTCACCAAGTTATCCAGTTTATTTCATCTCATAACACAGTTCATTCACCGTTAGTTTATAATATGTGTAGCTGTGTCACATTGCTTTATGTCAAAAATTAACAAAAGGTGCTGCTTACAGTATATCAAATACTTGAAATTCGCAAAGTTTGATTTCATTTATTTTGCGCACAAATAACAATAAATTCCCTGCTTATTTCAAGATATTTTCTGAACTGACAGAAAATACTGGGTATTGTGTTTCATGCCATTATTAGAAGAAATACATGAGTGGACTGATAACTTGTGCTTTTATGAGAAGATTTTGTTGTCTTTCTAACAAGTAAGTAGACCTGTAAATAATGTTTCAGTTAACTACAATAATATGCTAAACAATACATAATTAAATTTAACATTCATTTTAACATGTATTCAACAAGCATCAACTAGTAAAGTTCCCCAGAAACTTCCCAGAACACAACTATGAAATTGCAGGCTGCAATGCGACAATAACCTCACAAGAAATGGAAGCTGGCCTAGTGATGATTTATTATTATGTAATGATGGTGATTTAAAATATTATTATATAATCAGCACTCTCATATCAGCTCTTAGGTTTTTTAAACACAATGTTACATTATCTGGTTCTAATTACACCAACGGACAGCTATTTTAAATATTAATGTGATCATGTGACACAATATTGTAATAAATAGCTATTTTGATTACATCTTGTCATGAATACAGTAACATATCGTAGGTGAAGTGTCCGTCCACAAACAAAAAAGTTAGATGTATAAGTGTTAGGATACAAGTTATAAAAGTGCTGAGTCAACATTTTCTTTGCTTTCCTATGATTTATATCATTCACACATAAACATTAATAACCCAGCTTAGAATTGACAAGAAGATTTGAATTAATTAAAATTGAATTGCATTTTTCAACAGCTATCCAACTATACAGCCGGCCTCATGGTGAAGGGGTTACGGACGCAGTTCGTAATCCTACATACCGTGTTCAAAACACAGCTGCAGGCAATTTGGTAGCAGACCGACTTGCGCTGGTTTTTAACAAAATGGTATGGGTGCTGGTCGTTCAGAAAGCAATGGCAAACTACTGAATGTAAACCTGCCAAGAGATCACAAACAGCAAAATAATGATGGGGTTAACTGTGACGTCCTGTAAAGGATATGCAATTAACTTTATCCAAATATACAGGTTTCATTTTTTCTTTGCGAAAAATTATACTAAATTACCAATTGTTAATTGCACCCTAATGCATATAGTAGTAGGCCTCTTTCAGTCCTGAAGGACTATGGAGTTGTGCCACTGGGGAGGTACCTGACAGCACCGCTGGTAACTGTATAGTCCGATGCGAGAGTGACAATCTCGGTCACAGTTTCCGCATCTGTAAGACGAGGCAGGTCCCGCAGTAGGTGACTGCGTTTTGAGCCTGTGCTGCCTATCCTCAGTTTGTTGGATCAGATTGCGCTCAAAGAGCACCAGTCCGTTTCGTACATCTCTTCTCCAGAATGCATATACAAGGCAGTGTAAAAGAATATATTAATAATTTGATTATAAATAAGTAAAAAGTAAAATCCCTAGCAGATCGACATGGCTGAGAGGTTTCACATGCTCGCACTTCAGCTTCCTGTGTTGATGGCAGGGTAATCAGTTGGACTTAACTCTGACTTCTCGTACAGAAAGCAATGGCAAACTACTGAAACTAATACTGCCTAGAAAACCACAAACAGCAAATACAAACAGCTTGGTGTGGCTACAATGTCCTGCACAGGTCAGGCAATTTTAAGCAATAGCCATGGATTATATCTTAAACAAATTTCACAGACTGAACTGATTTGTATGTGATTAATTAATTTCCAACCGGCAGAGAAGACTAAATCTATTACTGTGTGATGACAGAATACGGTTTGCTACAGAAAGGGCGTATAAGTATAAATAAAACAGAAACCAAGAAGTGGTGGGCAGATAAATCATCATGAATCATCATGCATTCTCATTCTCGGGACTCCCAGTAACACTTAACACTAGCAGGTACGACCGTGCCGCGACCCGATCTGAAAACAGAAGTGATATACCGTGCCACCCTTGAACGATCCACTGTGTCCCCAAAAATGGCTATTTAAAGACCCTTCATGCTTACAATGTCAATGATTCATTCAAATATCACGTGACAATAAGAGATGCCATGCCATCTTAGGTTCTGCAGAAAAGGTTAGCCTAACATTCTATGCAAAGCGATTGGTTGAAATTATCATGACCTTTTAAATAAATTTAATTATTTGGCAAAAAGTATGTATTTTATATTCTAGAGCTTGTTTACTTAATTTTACCATATGTTTATATGGATGTTCGAATTCTGCACCCATTTTTACATATATTTGAAGTTTCATTGCGGATATCGTTTGATATGTCTTTAAAACAAATATTGTCTCTGTGGCGAAGTGGTCAAGCCGTTTGACTCGTGCTCCGAAGGTTGTGGGTTTGATTCCGGGCCGCACCCTTCGGTTTACGAGTTAAATGTTTCGGAGACTCCTGTATTTCGTCACTAAAAGCTACGGAGTCCGTGCTTTGTGCGACGCTTTCCGCGCTGCGGAAAGAGACTGAGCCATATGGGATAAAACCCGGTGCGATGAAGTCAACCCTGTTGACTTTTAAGCGACTTTTTTTTTTAAACAAATATTTCTGCTGGATGTTATTTCGTTTTTGTGAATGGAACTCCAAGATGGCGGCTACCGGCCATGGAAACTTTAAACGCTCAAATTGTGCAATTTGAACTACTAAAGTTAAAGAGAATACAAGTTTAAAGATCATTAATAATGTATTTGTATATTTGTACTATATTTTAATCATTTAACATGACGGAACATATTATTGAAGTCAGTTTTCATATCCGTTCTATGACCCGTTTGAGACAATCTTGCACAGACCGGAAGCAGAGATAATGAGACACACTGAAGAGCTTCAAAATTGCGGGATTAATGAAAAAATTTTAACCTGAGACACCTTCACTCAAAAGTGAATAGTGAATATCTCCACTTAGAATTGACAAACAGGCATCATTGCAGTACCATTATTAGATTTGGTTTTTCAAGTCTTATCTATCTGTGGTGGTCTCATTAATAAATACTCAATTGTAAACTCATGGTCGTGCCTGCTACTTAACAGTGTAACAACTGTAACAGTAACACAACAGTAGTCAGTGTCACTAAATTAATTACTAATTACTAATTAGTTTAGTAATTAATTAGTCTAATTCATATGCATTGTAGTATAGCTTTATTACGAACGGCATGAAATAATACTTATGAACAAGTAGATTGCATATGCTTACCTAGGTATTGTGATACATTTTGTGCAGGGATCTTGTGATGAAAGTGCCTTTGTAAGTTCGTCAAGACTACCAGTTTTCTTCAGTTTTTTCACTAAGCTTTTCACAGCTTTCTCTGCCCATTTATCGTCTTTTTCATGCTCGCCTTTTTTCCAAGCTAGGAGTCTTTTAACAACTGGAGGTGTAAATGGCGAAAGAGGTGATGACATCATATTGCAAAAAACGCCTAATTTTCATCAAATAGAATAAAGTTCCATATGAAATAATCGGTCAATTATAACAAACACGGAGTTTTACACAAACACTCCATTTCTAATGTTGACGTCTGCCATATTGGACTGACCAAATTACGCATGTCGCGTTACCGAAGAAATAGTTTGTGGCTGTAGAATTTATTTTTAAATGAAAAAATTAATCATTACTAAATGCTATCAGAAACTTTGAAAATTTTCGTTGATTTCGTAAAAATATAATGCCCTTTGTTAAGTTTTGAAGTGTTTATAAAAACTAACATTTACTGTAATCAACGGACTACTTTATAGTTAAAAATGTCAAGATAGCGGCAATAGAGATTTACTTTGATGACAGCAATTATAGGTATATACGTGATTTTTACGATTCTTCTTCCTCTTGTTCTTTTCTTCTTCTAAACTGGATGAAAATAACTAGTACAGTTGATAATGATAAAGCCACCACATAATTGAAATAACGAGAATGACTCCTTTTGTAGAAGTAGCAGATGTTAGAAATGGCTTATCTATGAATATAGATAGATAGTGAAGGGCACGATATGAAAATCATAACTGCTCGATAGATATCAATATACACAGTGGAAAAGCCATTGTCTTAGTAATATAGACGCTATATCTACCGATTGTAGCTCAAACACATACGGGTTCTCAATCTGTTCCCCCGCCTTCTCCACTTGTCCAACCGGCGCTCGACCATCCCTCCCTTGCCCATAGGGAATCTACCACCAAGAGGTGCATTCCCTGCTAGCCAATCAGCCTGTTCATTCCCCTGCACTCCTGCATGGCCAGGGCAAAAGATCCATACAATTCTCACAACCTGTAACCTCTGAAGCGAGGTGAACCATGCCACATGAAACCTTCCTTTCTCCAGCTTACTAAGACATAAGCATACTCTTTGAGTCCGTAATGAATGCAATGTCTGCTGCAGTGGTATATGGCTTTCTGAACGAGAAGTCAGTTTAGTTTGTTTAGTCGTTGGATCAACATCACGGCACACGGTTTAACCCATAAGTGCTCCGTTTTCCTCCTAACTCAAACCTGAGTCTGGAGAAACTCAGCTCAATGCACGAACTCCGTTGCATCGACGAGGATCCTGAAATACTTTGGGTAGATTTTTAACTCGAAATTTTGCCCGGGCAGCGCAGTTAGCCTATTTTTTTTCTCGATTTCTAACTGCCAAGGGATTTTTTACGTGCGCAACAATACACACGGGTGTCCGATCTCACTACCCAGAGACCAGTTTATTACTGGAAGTCCAGGTGGATTTTTTAAATAAATCCCGGTCCTCACCGGGGCCTGAACCCGGGACCTCCAGCACTCGAGGCGGACACCATACCTCGAGACCACTCAGCCCCCTCAGAGAAGTCAGTGTCTAAGTCTAACTGACCGGCGTAGGAAACTATCCCACTACCCAACAGTTAGCGCACGGACGTTTTTTTTTTAAATGTTGACCTCTTCAGAAAGCAATGGCAAACAGCTTAACGTAAATCACAAACAATCATTAAGGGCGGGGGTGGGGGGAGGGTGATTGCAAAGTCCCGCAAAGGACCTGCAACCTTTCTTCAAACCCACCATGTGATGGCCACAACTGCTTCTCTTGGATGAGGCGTCTGACGTTAGCCGCTATTGAAGCTGTTGATACTGGAAACTGCTTTTCAGGTTTTTGCCGGTAAATCTGGAGTGGAGTTGTGTGATTGTTAAAAAAGTTAGTTGCATACTCTTTACGGAACGTGGCAGTATTTTGATTGTTCGTGATTCCTGGACAAGTTTACGTTCGGTAGTTTGCCATTGCAATCTGGACGACCGGCACTCATACAATTTCATTTTTTTTTTAAACAACGCAAGGCGGTCTGCTGCCAAATCGTCCGTAGTTGTGTTTCGAACGCGGTACGCGGGATTACGAACTGCGTCCGTAAATTCTTCGCCACAGAACAGACTGCGATAGTAAGTTTTGAAAAACAAAAATGATTGCAGCAGTGTGTTGTTCCGTAATCTCGTATACTCTCGTAAGTAGCGTGACGACGGTGAGAATCAGCAGTGGTTAGAATCGCGTCGGTAACTTACGGGGCATGTGAGCCGGCCGCTCAGAAAGCAATGGAAAACTACTGAGCGTAATCTTGCCAAGAAATCAACAATCAGCTGTAAGATGCTGATGTTGACAGCGATGTCCTGTAAAGGATATGCAGACATTTGTTTTTTAGTATGTTGTTACAAAACAAAAAAAGATCATTGATTTAATAAATTTTGAGTACCGCCTGCGGTTGCCTTGGCAGGGCCAGACCAAATGATTTCGTGGGCATTATACGGCCAGTGGGCCAAACGTTCCCTACCCCTGGTCTAAAGAAACTAATACTGTGCGTGTGTGTGTGTGTGTGAGGAGGGGTGATTATGGGGCCTCTTAAATGCCGTTGACTATGTCACAAAGTTTGGGGTATTCTATAGCGATAGTTGTCTCACCAAATAACGCGACTTCTCACAAAAACCATCATCATCATGCGCCATGCTGGTAGGCGTGGGTGGTTATGTTTCGCCATCTTACACGATCACCGTTACATAGGAAACAAAGTGGGAGAGAGATTTGGTCAAACAGGTAATGAAGTGAATGGCACTTACCCAGTCAAGGAAACAAAGTTTCTAAATTACTGTAAATAAATAGTAAATAAATTAATAAAGGACCATTTTACATGCAATCACGCGCATTGGTCATATGGTGCTAGACGCATGTTTTCTGAGACTAATCGGCACTTGGTGGGTATCAGGTCGGCTACCTTTACTTCCAATTACATTTCCAGATACCCATTTTAGGCTCGGCCGACCCAGGAGACCAGGTTATTATTTTTTTTTTTTTAAAGTCAAATCTTCCCCGTTTCGGATCGAACGCATAACCATAGGGTTGGCAGGTGAGCTTCATCAAGTGTGCACATTTATTGCCGTGTGATCGAAATACAACATAACTTAATTGTGATATACTACATGACCTGATATTGTCTCTCATCAGCCAAAGTTTTATCAAAGATAACAGCTGAGACCAGGGTGGGCCAAGAACTAATCAGTGATTGCAATGAATGAATCGAACACACATACACACACATATACATACGCGCACAAGGGAAAATTCTTAACCAAGTGGATAATTTTAAATACCTAGGGGCATTTATAACATCAGATGGAAGATGTACAACAGAAATTAAGAGCAGAAATGGCAAGCAGAAGCCTCATTTCAGAAAATGAAAAGTATTTTATGCAATAAGTCTATATCTTTGAATGTAAGAAAGAGAGTGCTGATGTGCTACATAGAGCCTGTTTTGCTGGATGGCAGTGAATCTTGGAATGTAAATGAGCAAATTAAGAAGAACTTGGAAGCAACAGAGATGTGGCTCTTGAGACGAATGTTGAGAATTCCTTGGACTGCAAAAGCAACTAACAACGAGTGTCTGAAAGAGGCTAATGAAACTAGAACACTACATCTGAGTGGCACCTTACAGTCTTGACAGACCAAAGTATGTGAGTTGGAATTTGGCCAAAATTCCATCACAATGCCTGGGCAGAGCTTTCAGAGAACATGTGGTGCCCAAATGACATGTTCCCTGTCTCGGCCTTGCCTTGTTTGATCCAGAGGAATGGATAACCAATCAGTCTGGAACAAGGTAGGCTGCAGACGCTGGCGGCTCAGCGTCAAACCTCCGAGACCTCGCCTCCACGAGCAGGAGACGAGCGATCGCCAGACCGTAAACCCATGGGATTTGTCTTAGAGGCGTTCAGCCAAATCCCGCAGGTAAGGGTCGTATACGCACCCGGACCACTGGGCGCGAACACCTGTCAAACACAAGTGTCTGGACCTTGTAAGTGTGTACTACCGTCAGACTCCCCACCTGACTCGTGCGGCTCCCGCGACCAACGAGAGCAGGCCCGCCGGAGATATTGCTCGTCTGCTGCGAGTAAATCTCCCTGCCTGCCACTGTGCGGATCTCGCGACCAGCTAGAATAGGCCCGCCGGAGATACTGCTCGTCTGTTGCGGACAAATCTCCACGACTGAATAAGTAAAGAAATGATAAAAGTAGTGGTATTTCAATTGCGCTTGCGTTCCCACCTAGGCTACACACTTCATGTGTCTTGGTTTGTAGTCGTGATTGAGCTACCAAGTTACCGCTACCAGCAGGTCAGCTTGTTCACATTCCTTGCATTTCATTTAGATTTTCTTGGCCAAAAACAACATCCCTCTGGGTTGTCAGACTCCCTACTCTACCCAACACGGCTCCTTGCGATTTTGGCTTTTCCTCAAGCTGAAAATGCCAATGAAAGGGACCCAATTTGAATCACGAGAAGAGACAATACGGACACAATGGCCACGCTGTAGTCCATTCTCAAAGAGACCTTCCTGATATACTTCCAAAAATGGCGGAACAGCTGGGAGAAGTAGGTATAGTCTCAAAAAGAATACTTTGAAGGGGATTATGGTTTCAGACCTCGAGGTATGTATTGTTAACGGCCAACGGTGTGATAATTTTTCAACAGACCTCGTATACAACCCCATTTCATCATCTCGCTCACATAGGAGATCTGGGCTATGTGTGTCCCCCACGAGAACGACTGAATGACTTCACACCTTCCACTTGTGTGGTCTACATTTTATCCTCGGCAGATTTTGGAAGAGAAGCCTCAGTAGCTAAATGGCCAGATTCTTGTCTGCCAGCCCTATGGTCATAGCTTTGAATCCGCAACAGGGTCTGGGCTTCAAAATGGGTATGTAGGTCTGCATGGCCGAATGGATAATAACGCGTGTTCTTAAACATTCGGTGTACTGATGCCGAGGTAAGCGGTTCAACCCTTACACCGGACAGTTGGACGAAAATTATGACCTATCGTTTTTGACTTGGGGACGTTAATTACACGTACCTCTGAAGTCGGAGTGGGTTCGCCTGATGGCGAGGGACATTGTTAATAGGGAACGCTAATCTACACGCAAAATTCAGTCCAGCGCTACTAGAAGTAGTGTGTATGGACTACACTTGAGTTCAAAGCGAGCGAGCGAAAAAATTGGTACCAGAAAATATCGTGGAAAGTAAAGGCGGGTGGCATGCCACTGATCAAATTACTCACCGAATGCTGATTTTTCTATAAAAATATGCGCATTAAGGTGTGCAAATGAGTGCTTTACTATAAATTATACAATTTATTTCCTATCCCGTGGGAGGACAGAGTAGTCAATGCTGTGGTGCTCATCCACACTGGTCCAACGGCCATGCACACTCGAAACGAACAAGTGGATAAGCTTAAGGAGCGAACAAGCAATGAACCAGGATGACATCTTGAACGGCCTCAGAAAGACAGTCAATACCCAGCTCAGGATTCTGAGGTAAGTAGGAACATTTTGTTCAAATTTTCATTTTCTCTTTATTGCTTTCATTTTATTTTATTCTTCTCATCCCGTCATCACGCCTTAATGTAGTTACCGGAGGGTCTTCCCCGTGACTATATGTTGTGTTTTGTATTTGTTTGCTGATGAAGGCTAGTCGCCGTAACGTCCTGTATGTGTCGTAATTCTGTTATGTAAAGCTGCATTACTTTGTGTTATTTTATATTGTGTACTCAGAGAGACAGGACGAGTAAATGACTCAAGGGATGGATGTGGCTCTGCAACTTTGACCAGACTGCAAGAACACCAAGCCAAACTGCGTCATGCAAATAGAGGGGGGGGGGGGGGTGTGGAGGGAACGAAGAAGTCAGCCAACACAGAACTGGTGTCATGGGTCGCTACATGATGGAGGAGATACTGTAGGAGTGGGCGGTTTAAGCACTTATGGACTAATACAGGGCGTTTGTAAAGTCTCACTACACTTTGTATGTAGAACAGATGTTTGTTGGGGAGTATGTTTTCTGTTTGCAAGACGGACAACATACTCTCCAACAAGCATCTGTTCTACATACAAAGTGTAGAGAGACTTTACACACATCCTGTAGTTTGATGTGCAATGCGTATGATCTGTTAACCAACTAACTATACTAACTATAATATGTAACTATCTATCTATACTACCTAATTAACTAACTCACTCTTGTTCTTCCTTCCTTTCTGTCTCTGCCGTAACACCTTCTTCCCCAATATTAATAACCTCTCTCAGTCTCTCTCCCTGTCTGTTTGCCTGCTAAAATGAGCAACCAGGCGAAACACTTACAGATAAGCAAATATTTTATTTGCCCAAACACATGAAGATGTCCCCAAAAACAGGTGAGAACCCAGATAAGAAAACAAACAGCATGAAATGCACCTCTGTTTCAGTGGGCAAGCATAAGAAGAACATTAAGCGTGCAAGTATCACAGCTGAACAAGCCAATGTGAAAACATCAATAATATTCATGAGCTATAGGCACTGCTGAAACAAACGTGAACTCTCAAGGTGCAAGAGTGAATCACAGGAAGTCCATCTCACCATATAATAACAGTAACAGTAATCAATGCATTCACAATAACAGACAAATAACAAGGTACAAGAAACAAGTGAAACAGAAGTACTTTCAGTCCTTTCATATCATGTTTCATAATTCTGATCTCTATTAGTAATATTGAGCTCAAATGTTACAGAAAAGGTATTAGAATATGCTGGACCAAGAACAATACAGAATACAGACATTCTTAGTTCTACTTCTACAAGATCTGGACAATGAAGAAAACTGTCTAAAAGACAGTATCATGCTTTGGAAACTGAAATACATTAGCCATTTGAAATGTCCCAGTGGTGTAGAAAGAACAGTCCCCAAGAGAAGTCAATATTTTAGTCCAGCTGACCAGTGTCGGTGTTGAACCCGCTACCTCCCCATCAGCCCTCTGGAAGTTTAATAGAATGGGCTATTATCCATTCTGCCGTGCTGATCTCCACCCATTACATGTTAGCCACTTCACATGGCGCATCGTGTATGAGTTATGAAGTCTTCTTTGCTCCATGACATGTTCCATAAATTGATCATTTGTAAATATGTCAATGTAGCAAGCATTTGTCAATTGGTTACTCCACACAGCGAATGCACCCGTGCATTTTCCATCTTTTTTTAGTACTATATAATATCATCATCATGTGCTATGCCAACTGGCGTATACATTCATGTCTATTCACAGATCTCGGTCCTTGATGTGCTGGATCACCTCTGCTGATGTTGTTCCTCCATCCAGCATTTCTCTTGATCCCCCTCTTCTCTCATTGATCTTTCCAGCCATCACGATGTTCTCCAATGCTTCTCTTCTCATTGTTTTCCCAAAGAACGCTGTTTGTCTCATTCACAGTTGTATATAATGTTCTAGTTTTCATTAGCCACTTCCAGGCAACCATTGTTAGTTACTCCAGCAGTCCAAGGTATTCCCAAACATTCATCTCAGAAACCATATCTCTTTTGCTTTCAAACTCTTCCTAATTTATTCATTCACGTTTTATGATTAACTGCCATACAGCAAAACAGGTCCTATATAAAATGTTCTGACAGTGAATGATAGTGACTTATGGCATAAAATACTTTCATTTTATGAAATGCAGTGTTTGCTTGACCTATTCTCATCTGTCATGCATCTCCCACTTGATGTTATGATTGCCTCTAAGTACTTAAGTGTATCACCTTGATTTCCTATAGTTATATGATATTTTGGTGTTATTTTACTGTAAAACAGTACAATATATTATCAAACAGAAACATCCCCTCTCTTGTGTGTCCATTTTATAGCAAAAAAGAGGGTTGCGTGTTCCAAAAGCCATGCTGACAGTAACGCAGTAACACGTCGGACAGGTCAAGGGGTATGGATGAGGTGAAGCAATAAAACAACAACCTGCTGTCTTGTAGACAGATAGAGGACAGTAAAAGGCTAGGCACAGCAAACCCGAGAAAATGCTTGTAGAATCGGGTGTACTGAGCCGCAGGCTTGACGAAACAGTGCAACGCAGTTCACTTTTTGGTGCTAAACAGGAATTCTGAATTGTAAGGATTGCAATCTTCCTTCATAAATAAAGTCACAGGTCAGGAACTACAGAACAACTCTCTGTACAGCGCTAGCACACAATCACTTGAGATGGGCCGAAACTGGAACAATGCTGAAACTGGAACAATGCTGAAACTGGAACAATGCTGAAACTGGAACAATGCTGAAACTGGAACAATGCTGAAACTGGAACAATGCTGAAACTGGAACAATGCTGAAACTGGAACAATGCCGAAACTAGAACAATGCTGAAACTGGAACAATGCTGAAACTGGAACAATGCTGAAACTGGAACAATGCTGAAACTGGAACAATGCTGAAACTGGAACAATGCAAGTTGATCTCACACTTCCCAAAATAAGAGTGGTATGAAATTCACATGACGCACAATTTATATTCTTGTACATTACAGAAGTATTGGTGTTACCTTTCCTCTTGAGTAAACTAGGCAGGCAGTGAGAGAGAGAGAGAGAGGGGCCATGCTGCGTGAGCAACACATGGTCTTTTTCGAAGTAAATTGTTTAGCATTAAGTTTAATTAATGTTCTACATTATTATGCTATTTTATGCACGCAATATAAATTGCTTAGCATTAAGTTTAATTAATTTTCTATATTATTATGCTATTTTACGCATATGACGTAAATTGTTTAGCATTAAGTTTAATTAATGTTCTATATTATTGTGCTATTTTATGCATACTTTCACAAGCAGACAAGCTGAGGAACATCGTATGTGAGCAGAAATGTGATTTCTAAGGGAAAAACAAAGAATACATTGGGTGAACAAAACAATGAATGAGGCAGTCCTTCAAGAAAGAAATGAAAAGCATCAACTTATCAGAGGAAGTAGATGTAGACTATTCAGATTCTTGGGCATTTTATGAGGAGAAATCACATGAAAATTTAATGACAATTGGCAGCTTTGAATGGCAAAGAGCAAGAGAAAACAAAGTGACAAACACTTGCAAGGTTTGATCACCTCACATAGCCGGGACAAGAGCAGACTTCATTTAAGACTTTGGTGATTGTGTGAGATGGCGACCCATGATTTCACAAGCTTACTGGCTTGCACATGATGATGCTGATGATTTGTCCAATAAAATCCAAATTTTTTATCCGGATATATTAATGTGATGGTTTATTGTATGAATACACACATGCACACACAATAAACAATCTGCACAAACAATGTAAAGCAGTTATGTACAAACAAGCAAACTATATATGTTATTGTTTCTGGCTTATTTTTGTTGCTTGGCAATTACTCTGTGCTGTTACTTAAACATGAAAATAAATAAACAATAAAATCTGGAATAATGTCTTTTAACTCACTCTTTCCCAACAGCAGACAGTCAAGTATCAATGTGAGTGTTCTTAAAGTCCGCTGACATTGCTTTCTTTCACATACAAACATCACTCCTCCCATCTCTCTCTCTTGTTGAATACAAATACAGCATGTATTATCTTTCTATTGTCATTATCACCACTGTGCTTGTTTGCCTGTTATAGTATCTGTGACAACTGAGATGCAGAGGTAACATGCCACTACAGTTTGTGCACAGTATGCAGACTGTGTCTCTCTTGTACATTAATCATGTCTGTTGTTTGTCACATGTCCCTAACTCACATCTGTGTGTAATCATGTCTGTTGTTTGTTAAATGTCTCTGTCTAACTTCTGTGTGTAATCATCTCTGTTGTTTGTTAAATGTCTCCGTCTCATTTATGTGTGTAATAATCTGTCTTTTGTTAAATGTCTGTCTCATTTCTGTGTGTAATAGTGTCTGTTGATTGTCAAATGTCCCTGACTCACATCTGTGTGTAATCCTGTCTGTTGTTTGTCAAATGTCCATGTCTCATATTAACACGATAAAAAGTCCTTTGTTTATCAAATGCCTATGCTTAAAATCAACATGATAAAAGGTATGGTGTTTATCAAATGCCTGTGTCTCCCAAGATTATGATAAAAGGTATGTTGTTAAGAAATGTCCATATCACATATCAACATTACAACAACACAAAAAACCATTATGGTGTATCAGTTGTCCATGTTTGACACCAACATAGTAAAATGTCTGTAGTTTTTGTTAACAGCCATGACTGACATTCTAAAGGTAAAATGTGTGTAGTCTGTGTAACACCCACATCTGAAATTCTAATGGTAATATGTCTGTAGTTTGTGTAACATCCACATCTGAAATTCTAATGGTACAATGTCTGTAGTTTGTGTAACATCCACATCTGACAATGTAATGGTAAAATGTCTGTAGTTTGTGTAACAACCACATCTGACATTCTAAAGGTAAAATGCCTGTAATTTGTATAACATCCACATCTGACATTGTAATGGTAAAATGTCTGTAGTTCGTATAACATCCACGTCTGACATTCTAATGGTAAAATATTGTTCATCAAATGTCCAAGTATCAGAATGACACAGCGAAGAAGCTGTTCAGGACATATATAATGATCAGAACAGAAAGCCCATCTACTCCCACTGCAGCCTTAATGTGACTGCTATCCCTGTTGTATCAGGAGATGAAACATCCATTCTCACATCATACCACTCATAATTCTGTCTTTTTCTTTGATCAGTAGGAAAAATCCCATGCCAGTTTGCTAAGCCAGTCACAGGTTTAGCACACATAAATCTGACCAAGGGGAGTCCATCCACACTGGCGAGCCAGAGCCCGGTTGGCCCATGACCTCGAGGTCATGGTTCCCCATTCTACACCAGGGGAGATGAGGTTGACTTGTATAATCTGTGAGTCATCGGCAGGCTATTAATTTTCACTTTTTGCCCCTCCCGAGATAAACTAGCCAATCCTAACCCTACTGACTCCACCTCAACACCGCAAGGTACAAGAGGAACAAGATGAGATGAGACCCATCATGTGTTTATCCATGCAGTCTACTAAAATGTGATATATATATATATATATATAAATAAAGGACACTTGTGCAATACCACACAGTGGCCCTTTCCAACGCCTTGAGGCACACAAGGTATATGATGCTAGTGCTGTATTTCCCTAGACCAATCAGCACTGGATAAATGATGTGGTCAATGTCACGGCCACTGCCTTGACTTCCCTTACACCCATCCTAAGCTGGCTTGACCTGGTAGCCCCATTCAATTTTAAAAAATCTGCCTTGATGTGGATTTGAACACACCCTCCATTGGGTCAGCTAGCAAGGATGCTAGCCACTGTGCTTCCCCATGTAAATATACTTGTAAGGTATGTGTAACTTGAGTATGTGTTTTAATATACACAGTACACTCAAATATAGTATCTATGTTCATATATGTGGTCCAAATAAACTATTATTTACTTTTATACAACATAATTAGTCAGATACATATTGCTATATATATATATATATATATATATATATATATATATATATATATATATATATATATATATATATATATATATATAAAACGCCAGCAATTTCCCACACAGAAGCTGAACAAAAACTAAGGAAAAATATCATAAAATACTGTATATAATCAATGAGAAGTGTTTAAAACTGGCATTGAAAGTTTCACAGATACACCTGTCATATGTAGACTGTATCTAAGGTTTTGTGTTTCCTATGTGGACAATTTAAAAGTGCTGGAATCCTATAGTGTCAGTGAGGTAACACACTCAACAATAAGGTGAGATAACCATACTCAACAGCCAAGTGAGACGTGACAACATTCTCTAATAAGCTGCTCCTCTTTTTAAATACGAGGGACGGTCAATAAGTAATGCCTCCTATTTTTTATCTATGTAAACAACTTTATCGGTGTGCAATTTATTCATTTAGCAGGATTCCTCAAACATTTTTCTGCATTGTGTATTACTACCAACCTGTTTCAGCCACAGGCTGCACAACAGTAACAATTTAAAAATGGCCACCAAAGAAGTTCAGTTTAAGAAAAGTAATGTCAAAGAATTCCTCAATGCTGAAGGCGAGACCCCCAATTAGCATCCAAACACTTTCGAGTATTGTTTATGGAGATTCAACAGTGGATGTTAGTACTGTCCAACATTGGTTACATCACTGTAACGAAGCTGAAGTAGGTCAATCCTCACTGGCTAACACGAAGCAGACTCGCCGTCCGTCAACAGCATTGACTCCACACAACATTCATCGAGTTGATGACATCATTTGTGATGACTGTCGGGTAACACTGGATGAAATGTGTTTCATGTTGTCCATTAATGAAAGCAGTGTCCAGACCATCATTAAAGACCTGGGTTATTCAAAGATTTGTGCACGGTGGGTACCCAGAATGTTGACAGACTGACATAAAGAAGCAAGGAAAACCATAGCCATCAACCTTCTACACCGTTACAAAATTGACGGAGAAGGGTTTTTTATTGAACATTGTGATAGGTTATGAGACATGGGTTCATTTCTTTGAACCAGAATCCAAGAGGCAGTCAATGGAATGGCATCACACAACATCGCCGACAAGAAGGAAGCTCAAAATGTCACCATCTGTAGGGAAAGTTATGGCCTTTGTGTTTTGGGATGAGAAAGGTGCGATTCTTCTCAACTTCTTGCAACAGGGAATAACGGTTAATGCTGACCGTTACATTGAAACTTTAAAGAAGATTAGAGGGCGTCTTTGACGACTTTACCCATTCAAAGATCCAAGAACTGCACTACTATTGCACGATAAAGCCACTCCACACACTGCTAAACACACCACTGATACAATTGCAGAATTTGGCTGGACAATATTACCATATTCCCCTTATGGTCCTGATTCAGCACCTTCAGACATCCATCTTTTTGGACCACTGAAAGAAGATCTTCGTAGACATCACTTTGAGGACACCGAGAACCTTAAACATGCAGCACACCAGTGGTTTAGGAAAAAGGACACAAATTTTTACCATGCGGAGATACATGCCCTTGTGAGAAGATGGACAAAAACTATAATGAATAACGTAGACCACATTGAGAAATACATTTTTAAAACTATAATGAATAACGGAGAACACATTGAGAAATACATTTTTAAAGTACAGACTTAGGGCTTCATTTCAATGTTAATTTTTTCTGGTTTTTTTTTTTTGGCCTATTGAATGAAATTAAAACATACGAGGCATTACTTATTGACCGTCATTCATATATTCATGTGACATTTGAAGGTGTGAGGAGAAGAAGTATTCAGCCATACTGCACTTTCTGGAGGCACGGTGGCTCTGAGGCATGAAGTTCAAATGTAAAACAAGAAGGGTGAGAACAAATAAGTGTAGATATTTACAAACTAAGAATGATATCCCCCATTCTGGGAACAAAATATGATCCCGGGTAGTGGGTTCTCACCTCACTTTTTCAGATAAGGGCACAAACTGTGCACCTTTATACATGTTAAATATCTCTCAGCAGTTGGAATTTTTTTTTAAAAGTTAGGCTAAAAAGGCTAAATGTCAAAATGAGAAAACATTCCAACAAAAGAATATTTAAGGCATGGATCTTTGCCGTTGATGCAGAGTTCATGCACTATTCTGAGAGCCTTGTATGATCTATGGGGGGAGACAAAAGCACATATTAAGCTATCTGAGTGTGCAATGAAAGTGATTCATTATAAACCAAGCAAAAACAGTGTTTGCTACATAAACATTTAACAAAGTTATATAACAAAGTGTTCTTTTAAGAGGACACATAGCTTACAGATATGTATGTGAGTACATTTAAACACAGTATACATGTTATATTTTACCATAATTACTTAAAGAAACCACTCTGGCAGTGGTTCGTAAGAGCATTTGCCAAGCAAGTGGCCTGTGCTTCAATTCCTAGTAGTGGTCGGGTGGATTTTGTTGTACCTGCAAGGCTTTTGGTTTGACCCAACCTTCTAACATGTGCACTAGACATTTGTCTACAAAGGTAGGTAGGAACATGATCACCTTACCTCATTATGCTGCAACCTAGTATATGTAAAAGCCTAATGCTTCAACACCTATGGTAACATCTGCTACAGCAGTGGTTCTCAAACGGTGGGGAATTTTAGGGTTTCCAGGGGGGGAATGAAGATCATTTCAAGATCGCGTTAATACAAGAACCGATTACTTGATATTGCTTTTCCCTTCATACTGTACAGTTATGCACGTCTCATCCTTCTAAAATTCATTTTATAAAGTGAGTAGACCCACAAATCACGTTTTATGTGGATGTCTAGACCTGTTTTAACATATTTATTTACCTTCCATTTTTACGTAGACTGTGTAGGGGTGGGGGTGGGGGGGGGGGGGGGATTTTTAGGTAGGAAATATGAAAGGGGGAAATGACGTTCTGAAAATATGGTGAAGGGGGCCACGGGCCAAATTTTTGATGGATGGGGGGGGGGGGGGGGGGGGGGGGGGGGGGGAATGACGTTCTGAAAATATCGTGAAGGGGGGCAAGGGTAAAAAAAGGTTGAGAACCACTGTGCTACAGGATTCAAACTGGGAAGCAAGGAAGAGAGATGGCCACCTTACATCTTTACGTGACCTAGTAAATGTTAGTCTACTTAACTGCACTTCACATTAAGTGGATAATATTTTATATCAAGGATATTCTCTAATGTAATATATGGGTAAATGAGAATATTCTTAAACAAGTGAATCGGTACAATTATCTCGGAACAGTCATAATATCTGATGGGAGGTGCCTTGAAGAGATTAGAACAAGAATCACTATGGCAAAGGTAGCCTTTTGCAAAATGGAAAAATATTGTGCTAATAGAACCTGCATTATTGTATAGATGTGAAACATGGATGATAAGCAGACAATCTGAAAAAGTATTTAATGGCAGTGGAAATATGCGTTCTGAGTGAAAAATAAAGAATACCAAGGACATACAGGAAAACCAATGAGCAAATCCTACAATTGACAAATGTGAACTGCAAACAAATTAGAGAAATTATACATAGACAACTTTCTCCGTAATCCCGTTTATCCACGTTGGGTAACGCAGCGCGCAAGAATTGGAAGCAGTTCTCACCGCGCTGGTAACTTATGGGATAAGTGAGCCGCCGGTCAGAAAGCAATGGCAAACTACCGAGCATAATCTTGCCAAGAAATCAACAACAGCGGTAAAATGCTGGTGTTGACAGCGATATCCTGTAAAGGATATGCGAATAAAAAAAAGGACATAGCCACATTTTTGGGGCACGTTATGAGAAGAAATAAACTAGAGAACTTTGTGATAACTGGCAAAATTGAGGGGGAAAAAAAAGGGGGAAGGCAGAGCAGTTAATATATGGATGGTCGAGACAAGAACACTGAGCTGATCCACAACTCTAGTAATCGTGTGAGATGGTGAAACATGACCGTCCACGCTTAATGGCATGGCACATGATGATGATCCCCTAATGGTTGCAGCCTGAAAGTACATTTCTGTTCATTTCTAGAAATATGACTATTTCTCTCCCAACTCCCTTCAAAATTAATCAAAAGGCCACAAGTTTCAAACAGCCTCACAATGGTTACCAACCCATCATTGTAAGACACACAATGAAAATATCACAAATATAACACAATTTCTTTGACATTTAACACTGGCACGAGGAGCTCTCAGCTGGGGGATGCGTCGGCTCATCCTTGTAGGACAGTTTCAGAGACTGTTCCGGGGAAAACATGTCGGGCTCATGCTGACTAACAACAGCTCCCATCCCACTGTTGGGCACCGTTTCATACAGATGGATCAGCTGCTTGGATACTTGAAGGAAAGCATCCTCGATACCTGGGGATCAAATGGAACATGTACATAATTAATGCTGATGAAGATGTCTGACATTCTAAAGGTAAAATGTAGTTTATATAGTGTAGTGAGTCTAGGGTGGATGCTGTGACTCTTGCTCCTACAATTTTATTGATTAAGAATCTATCTGTCCCCCTGAGAATTTTTTCTGTCCACTTCGGATTTCAATAGAAAATTATACACTAATTCAAAGGTAAGCTATCCTATCCAATAACAAGAAAATTATAAATCCAGATTAAGGGTATCAACAGAGCTAAAGAATTTAATACAGACTTCTGGTCTATAAATACAAACCACTTCTGTTGTTGTTTGTCCATCAAGAATGATGATGACCATTCATTTCATCCAGTGGGGTTGAAAGTATGGAACTGTGAGTTCTAAGATGGCTGATAAGGCCTATTTTGGCTCGAAATGTTCTTTGACAATGTGGACAAAGAATGCTTGACATTTCTGGAGGAGGATCTCCTGCAGTGGTATTTCTGTCCTGCCTTTTCGTCACAGCTCTGGCAGTCCTGGTTACCTCACACGTGACTGCACCCTTGCGTAATGATGCACGCCATGAATTTCGGTCTCTGGCTGCACTATACAGATATTGACACACAATTGTCTGTTTGATGACTTAAGCAGCAGCTCAACATCTCACCAATAAAGTGTGTAACTCATGAACAAACTATCTAAGTCACCAACAAACTAATCATCAAAGTCATCATCATCATAAGTCACCAACTAACTAGAAAGAACATGGACAGAGATGAATAATGTGGAGAGAACACAGACAGAGATGCATAAAGTGGAGAGAACATGGACAGAGATGCATAATGTGGAGAGAACATGGACAGAGATTAATAATGTGGAGAGAACATGGACAAAGATTAATAATGTGGAGAGAACATGGACAGAGATGCATAATGTGGAGAGAACAGACAGAGATGAATAACATGGAGAGAACATGGACAGAGATGAATAATGTGGAGAGAACACGGACAGAGATAAATAGCATGGAGAGAATATGGACAGAGATAAATAGCATGGAGAACATGGACAGAGATAAATAGCGTGGAGAACATGGACAGAGATAAATAGTGTGGAGAACATGGACAGAGATAAATAGCGTGGAGAACATGGACAGAGATAAATAGCGTGGAGAACATGGACAGAGATAAATAGCGTGGAGAGAACATGGACAGAGATGAAAAACATGGAGAGAACATGGACAGAGATGAATAACATGGAGAGAACATGGACAGAGATGAATAACGTGGAGAGAACATGGACAGAGATAAATAGCGTGGAGAAAACATGGACAAAGATAAATAGCGTGGAGAGAACATAGAGATGAATAATGTGGATAGAACATGGACAGGGGTGCATAATGTGGAGAGAACATGGACAGAGATACATAATGTGGAGAGAACATGGACAGAGATTAATAATGTGGAGAGAACATGGACAGAGATGCATAATGTGGAGAGAACAGACAGAGATGAATAACATGGAGAGAACATGGACAGAGATGAATAATGTGGAGAGAACACGGACAGAGATAAATAGCATGGAGAGAATATGGACAGAGATAAATAGCATGGAGAACATGGACAGAGATAAATAGTGTGGAGAACATGGACAGAGATAAATAGCGTGGAGAACATGGACAGAGATAAATAGCGTGGAGAACATGGACAGAGATAAATAGCGTGGAGAACATGGACAGAGATAAATAGCGTGGAGAGAACATGGACAGAGATGAAAAACATGGAGAGAACATGGACAGAGATGAATAACATGGAGAGAACATGGACAGAGATGAATAACATGGAGAGAACATGGACAGAGATAAATAGCGTGGAGAGAACATGGACAAAGATAAATAGCGTGGAGAGAACATAGAGATGAATAACATGGATAGAACATGGACAGGGGTGCAGGAGATAGCAAAAGTGTGAGTTGGTTGAAGGTCTATGTCCCAGTTAGAGGTAAAGGGCAGAAGAAGAAGGATACTGGCCTATACAGTTATGATGAAAACAGCAAATACTGTGATGTTTTCAGAAGTTCCCTGTTCTCATCTTCAGCTTTGATCCGAAACAAGAAATATGAAACATAATGGCATAAGCAAAAACTTGGAACACAATATATTTCACCCAATCATCTATTTTCAATTTGAATGCTTGCAGTGGTGTCGATAAAAACTAGAAATATTCTCCAGGTGTATGAATAAAAAAGAACAAAGACATTTATTGACAACTGTCCTGTACCAGTGTTTTTTAAGGCAGATGTTTCATAAAACAAAGCATCAATGGAGGTGGCATATTCCATAGCATCTTCCTTGCTGACCTTTCTGCCACTCTCAAGGTCACTTTTGTTACCTAGAAGGCATAGAACTGAAAAAAAAGATTATAAAAGAAACTGATTAGAATAGCTTTAATAACTTTTGATGTCTATACAATTTTGAAATAAATAGAAAACAGTTTAGCCCTATACCATCATCACAGTCATCATCATGTGACATGTTGGAGGTAGAGGCAATCATGTGCCTCAACAAAGATCTTTCTTCGGGACAAGTCTGATCACTGATTGCCTTCCATGTCTCTCTACCAACCATCTGTCTTCAGGACAACATAACAGTGTGACGGAAATAACGACATAGGAAGGTACAGACAGTGACTTAAGGAATAAGTGAGGACAGGTAGGGACGTGCAAAATCATGGCCGGATTTATAAAATTATAGAAGACACACACTTTTTCCCAACGCACTAGAACGCACGACATATCCGTAGAAAGACTATATGTAGTATCCATGTGTGGCGGGGGATTCGACGACGGAAGGTAGAGAAGATGATAACAAAAACAAAGTTAAGTAGAGTTAGTGTTTGAATTCAACCCGAAGCGGAAGTAAGGAGCATTTTGTGTAATATTCACTGGCACAGGAACAGAGAATTATGGGGTGACCCTTTGCTGTGAAGTTGGAACCGCGACTAACTAACTTTGTTGATAATTGCGGTTTCTGTTTTCGGTATATTTATGTCTAAGTTATTTTCATTGCTTAAAAATTCTTGGACAACTTACCAATAGGTGTATCAACATTTTTCTTCAGTTCTGAAAGGAAACAAAATAAATGTGGTATTAAAATCAAATTCACCATTCATAACAAAAATATCTGTCTATATAGAAAAACATAAAGTTAAAATACATTGCATGTTCTTTAGAGGACCTTGCAATCAACCTCAGCATTTTTAGGGCTGTTTTGTGATTTTCTAGGCAGTTTGTTACAAACAGTAGTTTGCTACTGATTTCTGAATGACTGACGCCTCATACCATCAAAGTCAACTCAAAGCGGTCTAGCTTCCTAACCTCCCGCAGCTGATTTCAAACCCTTGACTTGGTATGATGGTGAATTGTGGAACATGTTCACTGCAAGAAAACCACACCACACACATAAAAATACTATGGTATATTAATAATATATCTCTATCTTTGAAGTCAGAGTGGGTTTGCCTGATGGCGAGGGACACTGGTAATAGGGAAAGCTAATCTACACGCAAAAATCAGTCCCGTGTGCTCCCTTGTATTAGAACCTACTGGAGGCAGCAGCGCATGTACGGGCTATGCTTACATTCAAAGCCAGCGAACCAAACACAACAAAAAATATACCATGGATGACACTGAAGAAACAAATCATTCTATAGGGAGTGGTGTACAAGGGAGGTGGAGAAGTGCAAGACCACCACATACATAGATTCAAGATGTGACAGATAATGTACACATGACAGCGACAGAGGCCGGACATTTGGGTTATGATAGAGAGGAATTTCAAGATTGCTTTGGGAGAGAAGTTGTGTATGGGAAAAGCCTCTGAATGATCATGATGATCATGGATGAAGTGTAGCATTTCAGTTTAAAATAAATATTCTGAATCATCAAATGAAACTTAAAGTACTATTTGAAAACCATGAGCCATGGTAGAACAGCAACACACTGGGTTATCTATATCCACTGCTGCACATTCAATCCCCAACACTGCTCTAGTGTCGGACCAGTCTCAAAACATGGGTGCCAGAGAGAATGACAGACCGATAGACAGAAAGACAGAACAACAGAAACAGACAAATAGACACACAAAGAGAAGAACAGACACACATGCACACACAGAAACAGACTGGCATAGACACACAGTCACAAACAGAGAAAAACAGACACACACACACAAACAGAAAAACATACATATAGGCAGAAAAACATACATACAAGCAGACACACAGACATGCACATGTACACACACATTAGTGAAAATACCAACTGCTTGTTTATTCTTAACTGAAGCTAAATCTATAAAGCAAATGTTAATTTATGCATGTTAATATATGCTGTGTATGTGAAATACATTGAACCGTTTTTTTTACATTTGCACTGCGCCAAATTGTAAAATATAATATTACATCTAATGTATATTTTATATGAACATAATCGTAGTCTCTTGCCTACTGGTTTTGGGCAATCATGTCTCTTTGCAACACCCTTTCTCTAGCACCGTATATGAGTGGCACCTTGCCGTCTTGACAGACAATAGTTTGAAAAATGATCTCCATTAACACAAAACCAGGGCTGAATTTAGAGACCATGTGTTGTCCATGCTGCCTAGTTTACTCCAGAGGAAAGGTAACACCAATACATCTGGAACAAGACAAGCTGTAGAAGCTGCCGGATCAGCAAAGTAATGTATAACAATTCAAGTACTAAGTAAAGGATCCTGTCACACACCTTGAAGCGTACATAATATACGGTGCTAGCCCCATATTTGTATTGACCAATCAGCACAAGATGGGTGACTGCAGTCAACAAGGTGCCATCTCCACAATGAAAGTTGGTTGCAATGGATCTCCAACACTGTCTGCTCTCACCTTGATTGTACATTCTGTCAGACTGCTATATGTCCATCTCTTAATGTTATCTTCCCACTTGTATCATTGTCTACCTCTTGCTCGCTTACTTTGAACCTTTCCCTCCAGTATGGTTTTTATAACCGTGTTATGTCTTGTAACATGGCTGAAATATTTCTTTTGCCTCATTTATATTTCTTACAACAACTCTCTTTTCATTCCCAGTTTTTCCATAACCTTTGTATCTGCTTGTTTTTGTTTCCATGAAATATGACATATTCTTCTGAATATCAACATCTCCAGGGCCTCTATTCGACTTTATAACTGCTTTTTCATTGTCTATGCTTCCGCCTCATATAGTCATGTTGAATATACATAATATGTGACAATTCTCATGTTTATTTTCTCATTTTGTGTGGTAAATATCACACCACCTGCCGTTACTTTACAGGAATGTTCTCTTTTTGTGTGGTAAATATCACACCAATTGCCGTTACTTTACAGGAATTTTCTCATTTTGTGTGGTAAATATCACACCAACTGCCGTTACTTTACAGGAATTTTCTCATTTTGTGTGGTAAATATCACACCAACTGCCGTTTCTTTACAGGAATTTTCCTGGCACCTGTTTAAGGATGGGTTGACCTGGAAGCCTGGCTCAATTTGAATAAATCTGCCTCGATGGGGGTTCAAACCATATTGCCACCAGGCAGACATGCTAGCTACCACAGCTTCCTTATCCATTCATGTGCTGATTGATATCTTTCTATGGTATGATTAATGACTATCCAGAATCTTCTCTTGTTGCCTTCCTCTCCATCTGTTTCCATGACTCATACCGATTGTGGCAAAACACTCAGTCATGCATGTGGGTGTGTGAGTGTGTCTGTGCACATGCAAAGGCAAATACCCACATATTTTTAATGTTTACATGAAAATCTATGTTTATAAGGAGATACTCCTAGTGTACCGGACTGATGTTTCCTTATTACCAGTGTCCCTCGCCATCAGGCAAACCCACTCCGACTTCAGCGGTACTTGTAATTTACATCCCCAAGTTAAGGATGAAAAGTCAACATTTTAATCCAACTGACCGATGTAGGTATTGAATCCACTACTTCGGGATCAGCACACCAGATGTTTAAGAATGAGCGCTCTTATCGATTTGACCATGCCAACCTCCATTGTGTCCAATCAGTATGTAGTAACAAACATAGTCAGACACCGCTGTGGCAAAAACCATGCATTTGAACACGGGTTTAAAAAAGATGTGCAACCTGGTCTGAGCTCATCATTTGTTAACACAGTAAGCTCTGACTCACCTTTGACCCAGTCTTTAATGTCGTAAAAACTTTCCAAAGATGTGATATCATACACGAGCATGGCTGCATTTGCCTTTCTGTAGTACATCGGTGCCTGTTCACACACAGGCAAAACAACAAAATGTTGATATTCTTGTGATAAATTAAAAATACAGATTCAAATCTTTCATGCGGATGTGGAAGGTAAGAAGAGTCTGCAACATAAATTCGCCTTTCTCCCCAATTTGTGGGTAGTCGCTTTCTTCTTCTCCACCTCCTCCTTTCGGGAGGTGTAGTAAATGAGAAATGGAGAATAGACCCTTCTCTGATGGTGAGATAGTAAATCAGATATTTAAGCTTTCAAATAAGGGCAAAATATTTGGAGAACCTGTGCAAATGTTCACACATTAGAAATCCCACGACAGATAGAAAAAAGCAAGCCAAAAAGGTTTTACCAGCATGTCAGCAAATAGGGATGACATATAAATACAGAGAGAGGCAGAGAAACAGACAGACAGACAGAAATATTTAGGCTTCTCAAATAAGGGCAAAATACTTGGAGGACCTATGAATATGTTCACACATTCGAAATCCCTCGGCAGTTTGAAATTAAAAAAAAAAAAACAGGCCAAAAAGGTTTTACAGGCATGTCAGCAAATGGGGATGACAGATAGATACAGACAGAGGCAGAGAGAGAGACAGACAGATAGAGAGAGAGAGAGAGAGAGAGAGAGAGAGAGAGAGAGAGAGAGAGAGAGAGAGAGAGAGAGAGAGAGAGAGAGAGAGAGAGAGAAACAGGCAGAAGAAAAGAGAGGGGGAGGAAGGGGGCATTAGTAATGTTTACATGGCTACAGTTTGTAGTGCATCCTATTAAATGAGGCTGTTTTGTATTTTTCTACTAAATATCCTGTCCGCTAGCTTATTGATGCCTTTTAGAATCAAGTTTTTAGACATAGCCTTAAACCAATTTCGCACCGCCTTCATTAACTCGTCATATACAAACCTCTGAATCTGCAAATGTTCTTTCAAGGGTCCAAACAAGTGAAAGTCCAATTGTGCGAAGCCTGGACTGTATGCTGGATGTTTCAAGATTTCACATTTCAGAGCACACAGAGTATGCACAGCTGTATGAGGGCAGGAGTTGTCATGCAGCAATAATACTGAGAAGTGCTTGAGAAAAGCCCTCTGCATTTCGATCGTATCACAGGATTAAATTTGTTCACCAGTATGTCACTGTACTGAGCACTAGTCGCAGTTTCACCCCTTCCCAGGAAATGCACCAATATAGGGCCCTTGATATCCCAACAGATGGTCATCATGATTTTCGCAGTGGATTCCTGCATCTTCCATTTTGAAATCATTCTACCCATTGAAACACTCTCCCTGACTGTCTCCGTACTGAACAAATCATTCTTCTGTAGATGTCACAAGGTGTCTCACCCTCCGACCACATAAAAAAATGAATATCACCTCATTGTTCTACCACGGTGCAAGTCTACAGTGGAGCAGCCATTTTGCAACTGACCACACACAAAAACAAATCACAGGAAAATTATGCCTGCTTGATCCACATAAATTGATAGAGACAATCAGCGATTGCAGGAACATTATGCCAGATTGATCCACATAATTCAAAAGAGACAATCAATAATTGCAAGAACATTATTCCAGCTTGCTCTACAATCAAAAAAGATCATCCATCACATAACTGAGACAAATAGGGAAACCTCCTATTAACAAAATGAAATTACAAAAAAAAAATGGATAGTAACAAACCAATTTATACAAATAACAATGTAGAGGTATCACTAGGGTAGACATTTACAAATATGTAATTAACAGGGTAGAAATATATAGAAAAACATACATAGGGTAGAAATATAGAGAAAAACAATGTCCTAATATTTAATTAAGAGGTATCGCTAGGGTAGAAATGTATAGAAATACAGTGTCCTAACATTTAATTAAGAGGAATCACTAGGGTTAAAGTTAGTTGCATTTCCTTTACAGGACATCACAGTCAACCACAGCATTCTTTGGCTGTTTGTGATTTCTTGGCAAGTTTATGTTCAGTAGTTTGCCACTGCTTTTCAAACAACCGGCACTTGTACCATTGTGTGAAAACCAATGCAAGGCAGTCTGCAGCCAAAATGCCAGCAGCTGTGTTTCGATGAGGTATGTGGGATTACGAATTGCATCCGTAACCTCTTGGCCAAAGGTACACTAGGGTAGACATTTACAAACATAATGTCCTAATATGTAATTAAAAGGTATCACTTGGGTAGAAATTTACATATACAATATCCTAATATTTAATTTAGAGGTATCACTATGGTAGAAATATACAGAAATACAATGTCTTAATATTTGACTAAGAGGCACCACAGGGTAGAAACTACACATTAAACAAGAAACTAAAACAGACTCCTACCATGGACCTGAACCGCTCCTGGCCAGCAGTGTCCCACACTTGCAACTTTACCCTGTACTGCTCAAGGGTCCTGGCATCAGAAATAAAATAACATGAGAGTAATTCTGGTTCTTCTTTCAGTTACAGTGGAATCATGAAATCTGACTATCATGTCTCCTTTATCAGGCACACACACAAAAAACACACACACACGTGCGCACACACACACACACCCACACACATCCACTCACCCCCACCCACCAACACACACACCCACAAAATCACAGAGTTTGTGGCCTTTCAGCAGATGTAGTGGAGGCCAGCATGTCTGAATAGATCAGAGCATTCGTTCTTAAACATCCACTGTGCTGATGCCGAGGTGGCGGGTTCAACCCCTACACTCGTCAATTGGACTAAAATGTTGACTTCCCGTCTTTGACTTGAAGATGCAAAATTACAAGCATCTCAGAAGTCATAGTGGGTTCGCCTGATGGCGAGGGACACTGGTAACAGGGAAAGCTAACCCACACGCAAAATTCAGTCCATCACCACTATAAATAGTGTATGGATTACACTTGAGATCAAAACGAGTGAGCAACAAAAAAAAAAGGGAAAGCTAATCCACAGGCAAACATCCGTCCGGTGCAGTAGAAGTAGTTGCATGTGTGTGGACTACGCTTGAGTTCAAAGCCAGCCAACGAAAACAAAACGCAGATGTAGCTGATAGGGGGCTATACTGATTATGTCATCAGCTCAGTGGGATGAGGACTCAACACCTGCCAAGTGAAGAAAAGACTGACCACCAATCCCCCCATGCACTCAGGCCTACAAAATGTAATGCTTCTAGTCTATCACAGACCCATAGCAAGAAAGTGCTTCGCAACTTCCTTTTGTGTGTCCATTGTGGCTGTTCCAACTTTAGCCATGCCATGTTTGTTTCTAACTGGAAATTTCTGGTAACCTATGACAACATTCTTTTTGACAAGAACGGACCCTGCCTCTTAAAAATCGGCGCAAGACAATTTTCTGGGAAGGAAGGTGTTGAAGAAGGGCACTGGCTACAACACCTCATATGTCATGGCCTAGAATAGTGGTTCTCTCCTCCCCCCCCCCCCCCCCCCCCCCCCCCCCCCCCCCCCCCCCCAGGTGAATTTTGAGGTTTCCAGGAGGGAATTAAGATTATTTCAAGATCGCTTTAATACAAGAACCCATTGCTTGATGTTTTTCCCTCGATACTTTACAGTTCTATACTTCTTTCCCGTCTGAAATTTGTTTTATAACATAAGTAGACCCGCAAATCATGTTTTATGTGGACGTCTAGACTTGTTCTAGTATGTGTTGTTAAAATTAGCTTCTATTTTTCCAGAAACGGGCCATGAGTTTATAGCAAACATTTATCTGACAATCCTAGCCTGCATAAACGCCTTCAGTTACTACCACTCCAAAAACACCTGCTGTTCAATAAGGCCAAACTAATTCACAAAATCCTACGTCAGAATGCGCCAAATTACCTTTGGCCATTGTTTAAATATAATGCTAGACACAGTAAACGATTAAATATACTACACATTCCGAAGCCTAGGATTGACTTATACAAAACAAGCTTAACGTACTCTGCAGCTCAGCTGTGGAACAATCTTCAACAAGAAATCAAAGACATTACCAATCTCTATCTATACATATAATCGCAAATTATTCGAACACTATCTCAGTACAGATTACCTTCCCCCTTAATAATAGACATAATAATAATAATAAAACCCTAGTATAATAGCCAGTCCCCTTTTGGTAGACTAGTATATTCCACGTAGCTAATAACAAGTATCACATCATTATTTAATATTACTGAGTCTAACAAGTACCACATCATTATTTAATATTACTGAGTCGTATAGTATTGTTTTCTGCATTTTGCCCATGCCTTTTTAATGCATATATTTTATATTGTTGCTGCTCTCAGTTAGCCTTGAATGATGTGTGAATGAAATAATGTATGAAAGAGAGTGATAGAAGGGCAGAATGTTAGATGGGTCTGAGTGCCCAATTCTTAACCCTTTGAAAATAAAGTTTGTTCGTTCGTTCATTCGTATACTATGTAGGGGTGCAAAGGGGGGGGGGATTTAATAGTGAGGAAATATGAAAGGTTATCACTGGGAAGAAGGAAATACCACAATGTGATATACGAGTAAATGGGCATATTCTTAAACAAGTGAATCAGTACAGTTATCTCGGAACAGTCATAACATCTGAAGGGAGATGCCTTGAAGAGATTAGAACAAAGATGGAAGATGCCTTGAAGAGATTAGAACAAGAATTGTCATTACGAAGGTAGCCTTTTGCAAGATGAAAAACATACTGACGAATAAAAAGATATCAACTGAAATGAGAAAAAGGGTCTTGAAGTGCTACATAGAACCTGTACTTTTGTATGGATGTGAAACGTGGACAATGAGCAGTCAAGCTGAAAAACATCTGATGGCTGTGGGAATGTGGTTTCTGAGGAAAATGCAAAGAATACTATGGACAGACAGAAAAACCAATGAACAAGTCCTTCAAGAAACAAATGAAGATCGTAAACTGATTAGATTCATTAGACATAGACAGTCAAAATGTTTTGGGCATGTTATGAGAAGAAATGACTTGGAGAACTTGTGACGACTGGCAAGATCGAAGGGAAGAGACCAAGGGGAAGACCGAGAAGTAAATACCTGGATGGCTTGGCCATGTGGCATGGTCAAGACAGGAACACTGAGCTGATCCACGACTCTGGTGATCGAGTGAGATGGCAAAACATGACCGCCCATGCTTATCGGCATGGCACATGATGGATGGATGGAATACGAAAGGGAGTAATGACATATTCTGAACATATGGCGCAGGGGTGCATGGGCCAAAAAAGGTTGAGAACCACTGGCCTAGAATATGTGAAGGCCTGATACTTCCCACCCCAACAACAGCGTCTGCTATGGGACTACCTTCAAGTGTGTGTGTTTTCTGTTTGCGCTCGCTCACTTTGAACTCAAGCTTAGTCCATGCCCACTACTTCTAGTAGTGCTGGACTGCATTTTGTGTGTGGATTCGCTTTCCCTATTAACAGTGTCCCTCACCATCAGGCTTCAGAGGTACTTGTAGTTTACGTCCCCAAGTCAAGGCCGATAGGTCAAAATTTTAGTCCAACTGTGTAGGGGTTAAACCTCTTACCTCTGCAACAGCACACATTATGTTTAAGAACATATGTTTTTATCCATCCAGCCATGCTGACCTATGTTCAGGTGTGTTATAACTTCTCATCTTCCCCAATTTGCTATATTGAAGTGTTGAGGAATGTGTTATAACTTCTTCTCTTCCCCTATTTACCTCAGTAAAGTGTTGGGGAATGTGTTATAACTTCTCTTCCCCCATTTTCCTCAGTGAAGTGTTGGGGAATGTGCTATAACTTCTTCTCTTCCCATATTTACCTCAGTGAAATGTTAAGGAAATTGTTATAACTTCTTCTCTTTCCACATTTACCTCAGTGAAGTGTTGGGGAATGTTATAACTTCTTCTCTTCCCCCATTTACCTCAGTGAAGTGTTAAGGAATGTGTTATAACTTCTTCTCTTCCCACATTTATCTCAGTGAAGTGTTGGGGAATGTATTATAACTTCTCTTCCCCCATTTACCTCAGTGACATGTTGGGGAATGTGTTATAACAACTACTCAATACTAGTAGAAAAGAAGAATAGAACACAATTTACAAACATTAAAACAATATAAAACAAGCGGAAGGGTAATACAATAGAAACTTACATCTTGTATGTGAAGAACGAGGCTCCGATTGTTGGGCTGACAGCTTTACTGAACATGCCACCGACATAGCGGATCACAACACTGGTTTTTCCGACACCTGAGTCAACGTATGTTCTCAGAATTAACATACAACAGCATACATTTAAACTGAAATGTATTTTCAAGTTTCTAACCTTTGTGCAAAATTGTAATATTGTTATTGTGTCCTCTAATCTCTATTACTTACCTCTACATACATGAGTGCTAAGCAATATCTGTAGATTGTTTCTCCTAAGTACAAGTGTTGTATGTCTATTTGGCCAATTCAACATTATAGTGGCTTGGAATGAAAACTGTATTCTATCAAATAAAGAAAGTTTTGTGCAATAAGTCATTGTCCTTGAAAGTTAGACAGAGCTATTGCATGTTACATAGAACCAATTTTAACATACAGCTGCAAATCCTGGACAATTAGTAAACAGACGAAGAAATTCAAGGAAGCCTTGGAGATGTGGTTTTATAGAAGAATGCTGAAAATTAATGTGGACATTTTGAGGGAAGCTAAGTCGCAAAGATAACTTATCTTAAACATCAGAAAGAGGCAATCATAATTTTTTGGCCACATTATGAGAAGACAAAAACTGGAAGATGTCATGACAACCGGAAAGATCTGTAGAAAGAGAGATAGAGGACGACAGCAGGAGAAGATTCATGACAGTCTTGTGTCATGGCATGGAAGGGAGTCAACACACGAACTGATCCATACCGTCTGAGATCGCAATTTGTGGAAAAGCATGATCGCCCACGCCAGCCGGAAGGCACTGGATGATGGTGATGGAATGAACAGTGGTAGCAGATATTATTACTAGAATAAGAGTCAGGAGTTGATGAGCATGAAGATGGACACAGGGCATTGCAGACTCCTTGAACAGAAGAGCCGGGGTGTGTGTGTGGGGGTGGTGGGTGCGTATGTGGGTGGGGTGATGTGTGGGTGGGAGATGTGAATCGTAACATGGTAATTTGCATTGTTTATGTTTACAACATTCATTTAACAATGTGTTTTTTTTCTTCCTATGTGAATGAGACAGTATGATAAATGACTTTCACAAACCGGGGGGACAAAGACTGGAATATTTGTGAAACAGAAAGTTCAAGGACCAAGATTGTTGTTGAGCGGGAGTGCATTGCCGAATAGCGGCAAGGCCATCTTCCATTGTTAACTAATGGTTTCTCAGGGAGAGGAGTGCCGGATGTAATCTATACTTTAGGTTCAAGCTGTCAGGTGGACAACGGTGAACTTTGGGGGCAGCATAATTTATGAGTACAGGCGGCATTGGAAGTGACCTTGGCTGTCAGAAGGGAACGCCATACCCCAAATTTATGGTAGCGGGAAAAAGTACATGAACTCAAGATCATGGACCCGATCATGAACTCGAGAAACAATATAGATTTGGGTTAATGATATGCATATTAAGCAGGGTACGCAAGGTACTTATTGGAGGACCTTAGCGGGACGAAAGAGGGCATGGTCACGTGATTCCGGAAAGGCGCCAACTCGAGAAGTGATATATACTTTAGGATCCAGTCAGTTGAGAGAGTCGAACAGGAGAGAGGACAGTTGAGAGTGGACTCCGGGAGCGGAGGGGGTCTGGGCCCTTTTGGGGCAGCCCAAGTGACACATGCCTGTGGTCATTGGCATTAAGGTGAGTGGCCGTACAATATAAACAGTTCACGAGATAAAATAGGGCAGATAGTAAGTTCCCCAGAGGGCGAAAATGAGAAGACAGTAATTGAAAGGGGGAGCTGAGAAGAAGTCAGCTGGTGAGGCAGACAGTTGGAGCAGTGAGGTTGTGTGTTGTGTGTGAAGCAATGTGGGGGATAGAATTGTTGAAAAGAGAGGGACAAAGATTGACGGAGAGCAGTTGATGTTTGGACTCCGAGCTGAGAGGGAGTTGAGTTTAGACCGGACCAGGAGAAGGTCGTGGTCTGAGAAAGTGAAGAATTGTGACGGAGTTCGGAAGATAACTCCGCACTGTGGGTTCCAGGGATAGTGAGTGGAATTCGAGACCCAGAGTGGGTTACTTTGAGTCGGGCCTAGAGAGAGGCTAGTATACCTGTCGTGTGGGACGAGATTTAGTAGCCGTGAGAGGCAGTGTTATTCGAAGTGTTCCATTGGGATGGAGATATATTCTTAGAGAATTATTGTTCCTGGATTTATATGTTACATGTGTCTGTGTTAATTCAGAATTAAAGGAATATTATGTGCGCAAATTAACGCTTGTTCACTGACTGGTGTTTGGTTGGGATGCATCTTGGTTAATCTGTTGTTCAACATCACATTTACAAGGACATACCCTAGACACAACCATAGCCACTCTATCTGTCACTTAGTCAACATTCACTTTGTGTCAGAGAAGATTTCTGGGAGGCTTCGTCCGATCAAGAACAATATAGACATTGGTGTCATTCCGTTTATCTGTGAACTCGTCGATTAGAGAGAATACTAACATCAGAGACATTAGTCGGATGCCCAATTACAACAACAATGATGAGGGCTCTCCTGTCAAGAATAAACACCATTTTCAGTAGACAAAGCATTTCAAAAGTGTCGGAGAATTAATACAGAGTCCACGAGAAACCAGGTAAAAATATCATTTCTCACTCGGAGTGGGGAGAGTAGACGGGGAAAGGGTGTCCACGATATAAACTGGGGTTTCTCCTGTGCGGGAACTGGCTAGCAGAGAGTTCAAGAAAGGCCACCACAGTACATAAAAAAACAGCCAGCGCGCGGCAAATACACGACAGACAGTTCAAGTGGACAGGATTACAAACCACAGCTAATTCAAAACAAAGCCACCACAGGTAAAACCATTGCCCACCCTGAGAGGGAGAGGGGACAGCGGGGTTTACTCACAGTACACAGACAAGGTTTTGCGCTGCTGAGAGAGCTGTCTGGAGGACAGCGGACAATAAGTCAGTGCTGTTTACGAGGACAGCGAAGTATTTGTGGATAACGGAAAATTTCCGGACATTACTTTGTTCATGAAAAATAGACAGGCACCAAAGGTGAAGGTCAGTTGAACTTGTGGACAGCGAGTGTGTGTGTGTACGGCGTCTTCAGAGTTCGGTGCAGATAATAAGACGGAAAGGGGCGCCAGGGGAGTTACGAGGGTAATTCATGGTTAAAAACTCGCCAGGAGGAGGGGAGTTATAGGAGTAAAGTGTGGGGAACACACAAAGGTGACAATCGTTGCTCCACAGAAAAGTAAAAGTTTCTGCACGGATTATTGTGATAAAGAGAAACAGAGATGACCGGCGGGTTCAAGGCCGTGGACAATGGAAAGTTACTGAAAAATTGTCCAGAGTAGAACGAGATGAACACGTTGTTTTTCTACTGAAACGAGGATTTACGTTTAACGTCTTTGTGTGTGTGTCATCATCGGGTCATCAGGAAACAAACCACAACAGTCATTCAGGTGCCGTCTTCGCAAGTATGAGCGCATTTCTTCACCAAAAAAGACTTGCAAAACGGATTTAAAGCGCGTGATCATTTTCTGCCATTCGTTGATTTAACCTGGTCAGCAACAGTGAAACCATACCATCACTTCAAAGCGACAGTGACTACGCAGATAAACATTCATTGATTTTAAAGGTATTTTCGGCTCCCCAAAACGCAACGAAAACCCTATATTTCTGGCAAAACAAGAGCGTTCACATACATTATACAATCACAGGCCAACTCTACAGGGAGGGTTACCAAAACGTTACGGACTGTGAAGACACATGGCGTTGGGATAATTACCGTCATCTTAAACTTTTACGACAGTCGAAAATCGTGTCACCGCGTCAACAAAAAGTGACAACGCATCAGAACATTAATTCATTGTGGGAATCTAACGCCGTAATCTTTTCAAAACAGTAAGGGACAGACATTTCCAGGTGATTTTCGGACACTATTAAAAACAAACTAAGGACTTTTGTAGGATTCTACCATCACATTGGTGTCGGCAATCCTTGTTTGCTTCTGTTGTTCTCATCGTCCAAAGTATTGTTGTTGTTGTGCGTTACGTAATTATTTGTATGTGGTCCAGTGGTCGTAATAAGTAGGATATTTTTGCATTGTTTCCCGAAATGCGGGAGACAAAGCAAAGGTGAAGTTTCTAGGTGCACATTGTATGTTGTTGAGAGACAGCTGACGAGTCAGTTTGTTTTGTGCTGTGGCATTGGGTCGTCTCGACATTATACACGGTGTCCAAGTGTCTATCGTCAGATCTATGTACATTATTCATTTTATATTTGTTCTTTTTACTGTTCTTCTCTTACGGTTACATATGATATTTGATTTCTTTGGATATATGGTATTGTTGTAATTCTTATGTTAATACAGCTTCTATCTAGATGGTATCTGTCAGTTTATATTATGCGCACAGGTATGGTCTTTCATGGGCATGTTTATGTCAGTGGTTTTTATTTCTATGTAATCATCCATCTGCGTTTCACCGGCCTATGCGTCTAGCGTCTAATAGTTGGCACTTAGTGTGGATCATGCATTTGTGTATTTATATGTATGTTTAAAACTATTTCCAGGAATTGTTCTATAGTTATTTGATATATATATACGAGGGAGTATAGTTAATATTCCCCCCTCACTACCTAGTGCTTATAGAGTGACTGGGTGAGTACAGAGTGATATTTTAGCACTATGAATTTACGTACACAGGGAGTTGTGGTGTACTTAGGGAAGTGACACAAAGACTAACAGCAGAGTCTTCACATTTATAGTTGGCTGACAGACAGCAACGTGTCCACAAGTACAAGATGCCTACTTTAATGGAATATATTGAAGCAGGTGAACGAATAGGCCTGAAAGGTAAAGAGTTACAGGAGTATGCAGAAGCAAAAGAACAAAAACAGATTGAAAGAGAGGAGAGGCATAATGAACGCGAGGCAAAACGTCTGCAGGAAGAAAAGGTAGCTGAAAACAAGCGTCTACAGGAAGAGAAAGAGACACAAATGAAAATGGAAATTGAGAAAGAGAAGATCAAGTGTCAGATGCAAACTGAAATTGAGTTAAGAAAACTAGAACTATCTTCCAAGGGTCAAAGTGAGGAAAGCAGAAGGCCTTTGCAGTCGTCACAGAGATTAAAACTGCCATACTTTACGGACCGAGACAACTTGGAATCTTATTTGTCGAGATTCGAAGCATCAGTGAAAGTGTTAGGCATCCCAGAAGGCGAGTATGCTATTAGACTGGGCGAGTATCTTACGGGTAAGGCCCTAGACACCATGTTTAATTTACCGGTAGAAGAAAGAAACAACTACACTATTTTACGTCAACGTTTGCTTACAAAGTTCCAACTAACTGAGCATGGATATAGAATAAAGTTTAGACAGTTAGGGCCAGAGACAAATCAAGATTTCACAGACTTTGTTAACATAGTAAAGAATACATTTAATAAGTGGATGGAGCTGGCAGAGGTAGGAAAAGATTTTAATAAATTAGTGGATTTAATGCTGAGAGACAAGGTGTTATCATCGTGCAATACTAATTTAGTGGTTTTCTTTGAGGAACGTAAGCCAAAGGACACAGACACAATGTCCCAGTTAGGGCAAAATTACATGACTGCACATCCAAGCAGTTCTATTGGTAGACTTATGAGTGAGGAAATAGTCTGTGCAGCGTATACGAAACAGGACCAGAATCCAGTTATTAGACCAAGATCAAAAAATGGAGATTTAACACAAAGATATGAGGAACAAGAACCTAAAGACAATGGTTCCCGTGGCAACTATTTTGGCAGAGCAGGACGGTACCCATACAAAAGGGGGAATTTTCAGAGACTGCCAAATAGTTATGCCGGATGCTGGAATTGTGGGAGCTGGAGACACAAAATGGCAGATTGTGATGCACAACAATCAGATGGACCAACGAACAACAGTAAAAGGGAGATCACTTGTTTCAAATGTGGAAGGAAGGGGCATGTCAGTCATCAATGTAGGATGAGAGAAACAGAGCACTCAAATGCAGCGCAAGTAATTGAGACGCTGAACAATGAAGATTGTAGTGGGTGCAAACCTCTTTTTGAAAAAGACGGTCAGCCAGTCTTAATATGTGGTCATACAGTGAAAGCAGGATCAGCAGTCCATGAAGGAGGAAGTCTGAAGATGCATCATGGGTTTGTTAATGATAGGCCAGTGTTAACAATTAGGGATTCCGGATGTACGTCCATCAGGGTGAGAAAGAGTTTAGTACAGCCCTTGGATTATACAGGAAAAAAGATTAGATCCATAACATTTAATGGGACAGTAGAATACTACCCAATAGCCGTGATAACAGTAAAAACACCATACATAACAGGAAGAGTGACAGCATGTGTTTTAGACTCACCAGTGGCAGATCTCATCATAGGAAATGTTATAGGAGTTAAAGAGTGTACAGAAGAGGAAGTAGTTTATTGGGACCAAAAATATAGTGTAAGCAGTAATGAGGTAGTTACCACAAGAGAACCTAAATTAGAGAGTATAGCTGAGGTAGAAGAAGCACTTGAAGTAGACACAGGAACTCAGGACAAGGATAGTACAGCTGAGCAGATGAGAATGGATCCCAAATATAGTGCTAGTGGCTCCCAGAGACAAGATACTACTCTGAACAAATGTTCACAAGGGTGTAGAAGAGTAGAACATAGGCGGTCAATGAAGGGTAGATGGTGCTTCGAGAGGAAGAACAATGTTCTCACTTGCTGCTTGTCAGATAGTGGAACTGCACGTGGGCAAGGAGCAGTACCTTTAACACACAGAGACCGATATACTAGAACAGCTCAGGATAGTGCATGTGCAGGGCACATAGGCATAAGGCGTATGCAGCAGAAAGCAAGGTGCCAGGTGTATGGGCCAAGATTGAATAAAGAGTTCAGACTAAACAGAGACTCAAGTGTAACGGTCTCCCCCGATGTGTCCCCACCTTGACGTGGTGGGGGGGCTTGCGTGTCCCATAGACCCCGTTTGCTTGCCGATGGGTGAAAAATTACATATCGGACAGCTTATGGGATAGGGACCAGACTAAGAGAGACACAACCTGCTGCTCTGCAGGCATAGACTGAGGATAGCAGTCAAAATTTAAATGAGGTGCACAAAGGCAGAATTTCTTGGTCCGGACAAATCTCTTAAGGCTCCCTGTCGAGGGCTGTGGCTGAACGCCTCTAAGCCACAAACCCTCGGATCTTAGAGCCAGGCTGATACCCGTCTACCGGAAAATAGAAACATGATACTGAGCAAGCTACATGCTCAGGTCTGATACATGTTCGAAGGCTCCCAGCTGGGGGATATGAGAGTTTCCCGGATGAAGGGGCCTGGCCGTTTCCCGTTCACTGCTGCACGAAGGTAAGGTGCTGAGCCGGCAGCACATGTAGCCTACCTCGTGAGCGAGTACAAAAAAGTCAGAAAAGTGCCCCAGTCGAAGGGTTACGAAAACTGTCTGTATCTAACTCATAGAGAGTGTAGACAAAAGTGGAAGAATATCTCATCAACGCGAAATGGAACGCACGGCGAGCGAACCTATTGCATGGTCTGAAGTCACAAGCAAAAGCTTACCGAGTGGATGTCACTCGCAGTCTGACCGCCCCTGGTGTGTGATTGAGCGATCAGTGGCAAGTGGGATGCCCAACACATGGAAGTGAGGAACTAAAGCAGCCATGAGCAGGACGTGGAAACTCCTTGGGTGAGCCCAGTCTCAGAGCAATATGTGCCGGCTCTGCAATTATGGAAGCCTCCTTGGATAGCGAGAAAATGCCCATGGTCTGCCCCTGCCTTCCCTTGAGGGCAGACCACGATATCGTTGATCGTCCGATCTTGACCAGCTGAGATGTGGGTGACATTACAACAGTCTAACGTGTCTCGAAACCAGAGGAAGGTTAACCTCACTAAAAAATGCCCGCCGGAAGTCGGAAGTGTCGTCCTACGGGTGGCAAACTAAAAATTGACACTACGCATTTACGTCCGAGTGAAATGTCTCGTCCGAATGTCTCCCGTGCTAGGAACAGCTCTGACTACCTAGTTTCCGAATGCCGCTCTTGTTCGGAACAGCTCTGACTAGGTAGTTTTCCGAATGTCCGCCGTGCCTGGAACAGCTCTGATGGGTACAGGGACAAGCACATGTCCGAAAACTCGCTTAGTGGAAACCAACCGCAGCTGACTGGTTTGTGCAGGAACGGCCCAGGGCGAGCGAAATACCCAATATATTGAAGTGAGGAATTAAAACAGCCATGAGCAGGACGTGACGATTCCCTCGGTAAACCCAGCACCAGAGCGTTATGTGCCGGCTCTGCAATTATGGAAGCCACCCAGGATGGCGGAAAATGCTATGGACTGTCCCTGCCTTCACTTGAGGGATGACCGTGTAGTCTTCGACTGTTCCAACTAGACCAGCTGAGATGCGGACGGTACCACAAAAGTGAGAGTCTCCCAGGATTGCTAACCTGGCCAAAAATGCACGCTAAAAGTCGGATGTGTTGGCCTGAGGGTTTCGACCCGAGGGTGCCTAACCAGACACACCGCAATCACATCTGAAAAAATCACTCCGGATGAACGCAAAGAAGAAGAAGAAGTGTAACGGTGCAATGTGCAGATAGGAAAGTTGAGTCAGGTCAAAAGAGTGTTCGCGACATTACTGACCCAGGGCTAGGGATAGCAAACAGATGTTGTAATTGTAGAGGTACCATGGGTTATGGGTACATGAAAGGTAGACACAGCATCGACAGGAATCAGAGGTGGGTTGATGCAAGAAAAGAACCACCTGATATATGGTAAGTACACAAATAGCTTGTGTCTTCTTAAAGATATTAATAGACCGGTGGGTACATAAGTATAATGCTTTTCTATGATGTATTATTATTATGTGATGTATTAGTTCATGCATTGGTACACAAGATAGAAAGATGGTTGTATTTATGTGTGGGGAATATGGGAGTATACTATGAGCATTTGATGTATTATTTAGGGTGGTAGCTAGAGTAAGTTGGATTTATACTTACGACTACCCAGGCAATGTGTCTGGGTCACATATTTAATAAGTTTTAGTCTCCCAACATTTGAAAACGATGTTTTCTTTTGAGGGTGGGGTAGTGACACATGCCTGTGGTCATTGGCATTAAGGTGAGTGGCCGTACAATATAAACAGTTCACGAGATAAAATAGGGCGGATAGTAAGTTCCCCAGAGGGCGAAAATGAGAAGACAGTAATTGAAAGGGGGAGCTGAGAAGAAGTCAGCTGGTGAGGCAGACAGGTGGAGCAGTGAGGTTGTGTGTTGTGTGTGAAGCAATGTGGGGGATAGAATTGTTGAAAAGAGAGGGACAAAGATTGACGGAGAGCAGTTGATGTTTGGACTCCGAGCTGAGGGGAGTTGAGTTTAGACCGGACCAGGAGAAGGTCGTGGTCTGAGAAAGTGAAGAATGGTGACAGAGTTAGGAAGATAACTCCGCACTGTAGGTTCCAGGGATAGTGAGTGGAATTCGAGACCCAGAGTGGGTTACTTTGAGTCGGGCCTAGAGAGAGGCTCGTATACCTGTCGTGTGGGACGATATTTTGTAGGCCGTGAGAGGCAGTGTTATTCGAAGTGTTCCATTGGGATGGAGATATATTCTTAGAGAATTATTGTTCCTGGATTTATATGTTACATGTGTCTGTGTTAATTCAGAATTAAAGGAATATTATGTGCGCAAATTAACGCTTGTTCACTGACTGGTGTTTGGTTGGGATGCATCTTGGTTAATCTGTTGTTCAACATCACATTTACAAGGACATACCCTAGACACAACCATAGCCACTCTATCTGTCACTTAGTCAACATTCACTTTGTGTCACCAAGGAACATAGTAACAGGACTTCAGAAATTGTGGCTAATCCGTGCCCAAGTCTGTATAGTATCTGGAGGAGGAGGAAGTGAAGGAAGACGGACAAGCGCCCATGCTAGAACTCGTCTGAATCACTAATAGGAGAGAGAACGACTAAGGATCTGTGAACGGAACCTACCCAAGGCAGATAAGCCAAAGAAGGGAAAGACACGCAGAGTCCGAGGGTCGCTAAGTGCAAGAAAGCCACTTGAGTTAAGAGGACCGCCAGCTAAGGAGACTGCTCATTAGTTGCAGTAAATGGCTAAACGTCAGATAGGACGACAATAGCCAGAGACACTGCGGTTGGAACCACGCAGGAGACTAAAAGTCAGATTGGACGGAAAGGTCAAGTGGGATCCACGACAAGCGATTGATTGGGCAGAGACAAATGAAACCCAGAAGGACAACGGGACGACAGAAGCTGAATGTAAGTTGACGTAAGATTTAGACCTAATTAGTAATATTGTATATTATAATCAGGTATCTTAGTTTAGAGAGCTATAGCAAACTACCGTAGGTGAACTTACCGCGTAATAATGAACGACCGACAAATGTCAGGACTGAGTGCAACGTCCTGCAAAGGACCCACATCTAACTAGCTAGCTAACTATAATAGCAGTCTAAGCAAGGAAGCATTGACAAACTACTGAACATTAACCCGCTAAGGAGTCGCGACCCGGCAAAGGATCAGGACTGAATGCGATGTCCTGCATATGACCTATATTTAAATGGCTGACATAGAGTGATGGGAGTCAAATTAATCGGTTAGATAAGCAGAGTGTAGATAAACTATATATGTGTATGTAAACCAAGCAATTAGACTACAAGATTAATTATAACTAAGTGAGTCAACACGGCATGTAAATACGAAAAGATGGCAGTACTGCAAGAATATAAACACGGCGACCAAACACAGCAGACGGCAGAAGAGGATAGGAAGGCACTCGCGCCCACTAGGTCAACCAGACAATACAAAACAGGTGGGCGGGCCAGGACAGGTAATTACAACCTCGGCCAGAAACCACGGCACGGGATGGAATGTTTGCCTTTTGTTCGCTGGACAGAGGCGAAGCAGAGTCGTGTTTCTGTTGTTGTGTAGTTAAGTTGGCCTTGCGGGGTACAGGCAGCGAGTTCAAATCTTCGGGTAAATGGTTAAATACTTAATGTTGGCTGTAGGCGGCGCGTTGGGAGATCGGAAATAATAATGTTAGTTAAATATATGTAGGCGATAGATTACTGTGTTTACAATACTGTTCTTAATTTATGTTATGGCTAAGATATACTAATACTAGTATAGATAAAGAAGCGATAGATGTTAAGGACTTTGTAGGTAGTGAAAGACTAAAGTTTATTTTGACATAAAACTCACGGGTATTGTTTTATAATGTTTCAGGCATTGCCTGGGTAAACTGGAGATACCCAAGCATACAGGGCATATCTGAATAAACAGATATTCATCTGAACAAAATGGCCCCTGGGTATTCGGACTAAGTGAATGGGCCACTTATGGGCCTGCAGAACGGTTACTGTGAGATAGACAAAAGGCCGGTGGAAATCCTAGCTTTAGTTCTTTGCTTCGATGCGGTTAGTAGGTGGTACATAGGTGGCATTCCCCTAACATCCAGTTGCATAGTCTGTTATACCATCTATCTCTCCTTGTGAGGTAATGCAGTATTGTATTATTAGAATTGATTATGCATTATGTGTCTGCAATGCATGTACTGTTTACTCTATGCGATTATGTTGTAGATTGTCACTCTGTTACTGTTCAGAAGGAAATAAATATATGTTTGAGTTGCCTTTTACTTCGACTTGTCAGTCTGAGGTAATATAAGTTAGAGTAGCTTAGAGACCTTGTGGGCCATACATCTCTTCTATAACCTAACATACACCACGAGACATTGATGGTGCAATAGTATAATTAACTATTGTTCTCACGCGGAGACACGAACCTAAATCTTTCCTATCCCTTCCTTTCATCTCTATTACCTCCTTCCCTCTCTCTTCATCTTTCCTTATTATCAAAGGTAGTGCGTAGTAGGCAGAGTTCGACTGAGGAACGAACTTTTAGGCTTCACACTATTTATATCATTTCCCTCATCCTCTTCTTTCCCTTCTCCCTCTCTCCTCCCTTCCTCTCTCCTTCTTATACCTCTTCTTTTCTCTCTGTCACATGAATGTATCATGCACTATTGATCAACGAAAAATGAGTGATTGGAAGGACCGAATGTAAGACGGGTCTGCGTGCCCAATTTGTAACCCTTTTAAAATAAAGTTGTACTGAATTGAATTAAGCTGGCAAAGAATGGAGAAACGGTTTGCTTGGCCGTGATAAGAGGGACATTATGCAAAGAACCGCCACACGATGATGATGATGAAGATAATTTGAGCCTTCAGAACTACAAAAAGAACTGATGAACTCTTCTTGTGCAACTCCTTTGTCTATGCTCAGAAAATTGTTGGTTGCAAAGCATTTTATTTATAGTAACTTTGTTATCGGATAATACACATACTCTTACCTCTTGAGTATACACTGAATGCTTAGACTTCTCAAATTAGGGGGAAAAAACAGGAGGTATCATGTGCAAAAGTAGGTCAGCGTGGCAGAATGGATAAGACAGCGTGTTCTTAAACATCCAGTGTGCTGATGCCAAGGTAATGGGTTCAACCCCTACACCAGACAGTTGACTTATCATCCTTGACTTGGGGACATAAATTACAAGTACCTCTGAAGTCAGAGTAGGTTCACCTGATAGCAAGGGACACTGTTAATAGATAAAGCCAACCCACATGCAAAATTCAGTCCATCACTACTAGAAGTAGTGTTCCATGGACTACGCTTGAGTTCAAAGCGAGCGAGTGCCAAACAAACATGTGCAAATTAGAAAGAAAACAAATCACATGAGAAACAAACATTTCAAAAAGTCATATCATGGCAAATGTTTGAGTGCACCATGCAAAGTGGGAGGAAACATAGCCATGGTGGGTCAGAGTGGATAGCGAGATACTTTAACTGGTCTTCTTGGGTAACGGTAAAAAATAAGATATGTGCAAGATGTGAACATTAACAATTCTGTGACAAGTGCAAATTACAAATAGCAGGCCTTAAGGCCAGTGACCTGGCAAACTCAGTAGGAAAGAAAACCTACCCTCAGGAAGACCCTCAACATAGCCTGTTACCTTGGGCTGAATCTGTCTAGAGGATGTAAACCTAGCATACGTTCATGCCCAAATTGAACACCCTGAGCTTTGAGGTGCATAACTAAGAATAATGCAAACCCCACAAGAGAGGAATAAGACGAAGATGACTGTTATTGTAATGCACTGGCTGTGTATCATGCACACTGGCCTTTCTTCTCTCCTTGTTTTCCAACATACTTGATATCAAAATCGTGGTGTACATCATTATGCAAGGGTGTAGTTACTTGTGAGGCAAACAGGACTGAAAGAGCTGTGAAAAACTGGCTGGATAAAAAAAAAACCACTGCAGAAGATTCTCCTCCGGGAATGTCAAGCATTCTTTGCCCACGTTGTCAAAGAGCATTTTGAGCCAAAATAGACCTTACCAGCCATCTTAGAACTCACGGCTGCAAACTTTCAACTCCACTGGATAAAATGAATGGTCATCATCATTCTTGATGGATATACAACAACAGTATAGGGAGTGTTAGCATCAAGGAGGAGTGGTTACACAGCTATCTGATTCCCTTGCCGAAACCTGGCAAAGACCACACAAAAATTCAGGGATATTGAGTTATAACCATGAAGAATACAATAGGCAAGCTGCTGGAGAAGTTAATTGCCAGAAAAATATCAAGCCAGCTAGAGAGGCAAGGTGTTTTCCCACCTACCCTGGGAGGGTACCGTCCAAAAATAGAAACCTGGACCAATGCAACAGTTTTTGCCCATGATGTCTATGAAGGTTTCCACTCAGGCATTGAAACCTTTGCAGCAGTGATTGATCTTGAGGACGTGTACAACAGAGTACCATTAGATTTTTTAATGCTTCAGCTTCTTGAACTCAAGATAAGTCCTTTCCTCCTGAGTTGGATCGCTGCAGCCCTCTTCCAACGGAAAGTAGTTTTTAGATGTGGCAGTTGGACTTCAGAACCAACAACAATATATCCTGGCCTACCACAGGGATCACCATTATCTCCAGTGCTGTTCAACGCCTGCACTGTGAGAATCACTAGCGAGCAGATCACGGGACCAGGGAGGACATTGTCATATGCCGATGTTTTAGTGTATCGTCAGGGTAAGGATAGAGATCAGGCTGCTGCGGAACTACAAACCGAACGCAATCGCATAAGTACTTGGTGTGTTGAAGCTGGGGCAATGGTCAACCCAACAAAGGCAACAGTGACATGGTTCTTTTTGAATAATCATATTGTCAACACTCCAACACCAACTGTAAAGCTGTGTTCAGAGACTGTGGAAAGAACGCAGGCAATGAACTACCTGGGGATACGTTTTGATCGAAGCCTTGCTTATAACGAGCACATATACCAGGTGATAACAACGGCCTAGCGGGGATTGGCTGCGATGCGGGTGATGGTGGCAGCAAACTGTGAGCAGTGCCATCTATGTCTTCTGTACGCAAACACACAACATCCACTGCATAGTGAAATTAGGAAGGTGAAGGGCAGCAGGTTAAAAAGAGGAAGGTCGTGGATGGGTCAAGCCGAGGAAATTCTTTGACAGGTATGTTCACTTGAGGACTTAGAACCTGGCGAGGAGTGGGTACAAGTGCCAAAGATTTCTGTACATCTCTTTCAGTCTGCATCCAACTAGACAGAAAATGCAGACAAGAGTGGAGGCGGAAGTACAAGGTTTGATTTTCAAGAATTATTTAGACGGTGATGCTGTCATATACACAGATGGGTTGGTCGTCCGGGATGTGAGAAGCTCATGGGCCTTTACGGCTCAGGCCGGAGGGAGAATTGTGAAGGAGGACTGGTGCTTTTGCTGAGCAACAAGTAGCCTGACTATGGAAGTCATGGCAGTAAGTAAAGCAATAACATAGCTCGAGACACAGACATTCACTAGGGCATGTTTCCTTAGTGACTCAATGAGCATGCTCAAGAGGATAGAGATGGGGTGGATCCGAAGAGAGTGGTTGCTGTCTCTGGAGCGGTCTCAGCTGGCAAACATTAGTTTCATCTTCATGCCAGGGCATGCGGGAGTACAATGAAATGAGCAGGCTGACAAGCTTGCAGGTAAGGCTTCTGTGGAGGGTGGAGGCACCATGGACCAGGCTGACATTCTGAATGTTCTACGAGAAGTAAGACTGTTGCGAGAACCAAGTGATAACTGAATATACAACCATGGTCAGACTGCGAGAACTGAAAATTAAAAGAGGTGTGGCCAAACAAGTACACTACACAGGAAGCCAAAGAAGATTGATAAAACAACACAGAACTGGTGTCGTTAGCCGCTACATGCTGCAGGATTTGCTGAGGAGGGGATCCGAGCACTTATGGACTGAATGGTTCGATGTGCAATGAGGATGATCTGTCGACTAACTAACTATTCTTGATGGGCAAACACCACATCAAACTCCATCAGCCTTGGACCTGCTGTATCATCCCCATATTGTTGTTCACAAGCAAAATCCTTTATGATGTACTAAGATGAGTGGGAGAAATACAACCTGTGTCGGCTTGAATTCAGGACTAATGTCTAGATAAATAACCACCATGTTAATGCAGTCATACACAAATATTATACTGAATTCTGGCCAGTGCGCAAGTAACTAACAACTATGCTAACACAGTCATAAAAATTGACTTCTGGTCAGTGTATAGATAATTAACCACTATGTTAACACAGCCAAACAAACAAACTTTATTTTCAAAGTGTTAAGAATTGGGCACGCAGGCCCGTCTAACATTCTGCCCTTCTATCACTCTCTTCCATACATTATTTCATTCACACATCATTCAAGGCTAACAGAGAACAGCAACAATATAAAACTTATGCATTATAAAAGCATTGGCAAAATGTGAACATCAAAACTACACGACACAGTAACATTAGATAATGGTCAGACACTTATTAGCCATGTGGAATATACTGGCCTACCAAAAGGGGACTGGCTGTTATACTAGGGTTTTGTTATTATTATTATTATCACTATTATTATGGGGGAAGGTAATCCGTACTGAGATAGTGTTCGAGTAATTTGCGATTATATGAATAAGGATTGGTGATGTCTTTTATTTCTTGTGGAAGATTGTTCCACAGCTGAGCTGCAGAGTACGTTAAGCTTGTTTTGTATAAGTCAATCCTAGGCTTCGGAATGTGTAATATATTTAAACGTTTACTGTGTCTAGCATTATATTTAAACAATGGCCAAAGGTAATTTGGGGCATTCCGATGCAAGATTTTGTGAATTAGTTTAGCTTTATTGAAAAGCAGGCGTTTGCGGAGTGGTAGTAACTGAAGGCGTTTATACAGGCTGGGATTGTCAGATAAATGTTTGCTATAAATTAGACTCATGGCCCGTTTCTGGAGTGAGTAAAGTCGCTTGGTGTTTGAATTAGAACAACCGTCCCAGATTGTAGAGCAGTAGTCAAAGTGTGTCTGAATATGAGAAGTATAGAATAGTTTCCTTGTGTCCTCATCAAGGAAGTTTTTAATTTTGGCGAGTTGGTAGACTTTTTTCGCTGTTTGTTTAATGAGCGCTTGAACGTGGGAATTAAAGGTTAGGTTTCTATCAATGATTAGGCCTAATGTTTTGTGCTCAATTACAATTTCTACTGGCATGTTATCGATGTGAAGTTGAAGTGATGTGTGTGAGCTTAGAGTTTGAAGTCTTTGTCTGGTTGTTAATAACATTGATTTTGTTTTAGTGATATTAATTTGCATACGGTTTGAATAGCTCCACCTAACTACATTATTTAATTCTTGTTGTAAAGACGACTCCAGTAAAATACAGTTTTCAGCGTTTGTGTACACTGTACAGTCGTCTGCAAATAGATCGCAGGACGATGAAAGATGCAAAGGTAGATCGTTAATATATATGGCAAATAATAGAGGGCCAAGAATAGAGCCTTGTGGTACTCCAATATTGAATGTAGTAGTTTGAGACAGCGATTTATTATGTGATACTACTTGCTTTCTGTCCGATAGAAAAGATGATATTAGAGTGACTACATTAGGACCAATTTTCATTGTCTCAAGTTTCTTAATTAAAATAACATGGTCTATCATATAAAATGCTTTCTTGAAATCAATAAACACAGTTCCACATAGACTGTTGTTGTTTATACTCTCGTGCCAATTTTCTATCATGTTTGTTAGGGCCGTATGGCAAGAATACTTTGGTCGAAATCCTGATTGGCTGTCAACAATAAGCTTGTTGCGAACTAAATACTGTAATGTTACTTTATGGATGTGTTTTTCTAGTGGCTTAGATAGTGATGATAGTAAAGAAATGGGTCTGTAATTGTTCGGGAGACCATTGTCCAATGAACCAGATTTAAGAAGAGGGTACACTTTAGCGATTTTGAGAGCTGATGGAAAGTGGCCTTTGGTGAGACACTGATTATATACATAGGTTAGTAATATACTGATCACTGGCGCAGCACAACGGAGAATCCGGTTGCTGATTCCATCTAAGCCAGATGAGGTTGTGTTTTTTAGGTTACTGAGGTAAGTGAATACTTCAGTGATTGTCATTAGCGGTATGTCGGAAAGAATATCGCGGGAGCATCTACTCTTGCAAAACGATGACAGCAAAGATAAGTTGCAAGGAGAATTAGGTATTGAAGCCTTCAACTGGTCTATGTCAGTTTGAAAGAACTTACTGAATTGGTCGCATGTAATATGATTTGATGTAAGGAATTTCGGGAGTTATACTTGTTTGTCAAAGTGTTAATTGCCTTCCATATATCCTTACTATTTGTTTTATCTATTACTAAGTTCTTAAAGTAATTTTTCTTTTCCCGTCGTATGGTATATTGAACTTTGTTTCTAAGAGTACGGTATACGTTGAGATCCCGCTTTTTATGTGCTTTATCTCTGTCTCTCATAATTTCAAGTATTTCCTGTGTGATCCAAGGTGACTTGACGTGGTGTTTTACTCAAACTTCCTTGATTGGCACATGTCTATCAAAAACATCAATAAAGGTTTTCATCCAGAATTCCAAAGCATCATCCGGGTCAGGAAGCTGATATACATTGTCTAGAGGTGAACTGAGCAAGTCCTGTAAAAATGCGTTTTGGTTGAAATTTCTGTAACTTCTATATTTTACACTTATGTGTTTATGTTTAGGAGTTTTAATTCCTTTTTTAGACCACGTGCAGCATATTGGGTAGTGATCGCTCATTGCACAATTGGGTACGGTGCATTCTATGATGTTGTCTGAGCAAGTTACATAAATGTGATCTATGATTGTTGAAGATGACTTTGTTACTCTAGTAGCTTGTTGTACTATTTGTTGGAAATTGTATGATGCAATTATATTTCCCCATATTATGTTGGATTTGTTGGTGTCAATGTTAAAGTCTCTGAGTAGTATAATTTCTTTACCGGAAGCGAAAACCACATCCATCATGGTAGTGAAGTTTTCGTACCAGACGTGTCCAGCACTGGGATTTCGATAGAGGTAGCCAATTATCAGGGGTGTGCGGTTTTGAAGTTTTAGCTCTAACCAAATACATTCTATTTCGCAAGTTTCAAAGTCTAGCCTACGGTTAGCATTTAGTAAATTAGAAACATATGTTATTATGCCTGTCTCTTGTTTCCTACAGGGATCCCTTCTGAAAACTTTGTACCCTTTAATAGAGATGTCCTCATCTGAAATGTTATCGTTAAGCCAACTTTCACTAAGGCCGAATAAATGAAAATTTTGATTGAGAATAGAAGATAACTCTGGTAGCTTGTTAAACAAGCTGCAAATGTTTAAGTGTCCAAGGTGTATTCCTGACTTGTTGAGCCAGTGTTGCCACTTCTCAGACATTTCATCCATGAAGAAAGTGTAAATTTGTCAAAGTCAAGCAAAAATACAAGATCATAAAAAAAAAACACAATTACATTAACTTACAAAATATCAGTAATCCAAATCGATATGTAAATGACAATATTATAATGATATAACTAATTAGACCAACGAATATAATGCAAACACGGAACAAAACGAATTAAAGAACATACAACAAATAATTAACCTGAAAAATCTACTTCACAAGCTAAGTAACCAACTGTTATCCAACAGAATTAATAAATGACTACACAAGTCAATGTCTCTGTTTAAAGCGGAGTATCCCACACGGGAAATAAAACGTTAAACAGTAAGCAATTAAAGTTCAAGGAGGAAGCTCTGTTGCTGGTATCAATGCATACTTGTGCAGCCTGTCTTTCCTGTCATGATCAAATGATTTGTTTCCCTATCCTCCTTAACGTCCTCTGTGCACAATATTGTTCCTGCTGTAATATGTATTTCTTGAAGTTATAAGGGGCGTTCATTTGAAATCCATTTGTGCTGCACCGCACATAATTGTGTATGTTGAACATGATTATGTCACAGTCATGTGATAAGTACTGACCAATGAATAAAAGAGCAAGTGCTTATCATCCCATGATGCATAGGTTCTGTTTCTGACCATTGAGAAAATGGCCGGGTTGATCCAAAATCTGTCCAAAGAAGCTCAAAGAGCAGTGATTCAGTTTCTTTCATTTGAAGGATGTCGACCAGTGGATATTCATCGAAGAATGCGGGCAGCGTACGGTAACAAATGTGTGTTGAAGACAACAGTGACAGGCTGGGCACGAATGTTTCGGAAAGGATGTCAGTTCATGACAGATCTTTGATGGCCGGGTCAATCGCATATTGTTGCAACAGAAAAAACCATCGCCAAAACTGATGCAGCAGTACAGATGAACCGTTGTCGAAGCATATGTTCGCTAGGGAAAGAATTTGATGTGTCAATTGGGACAATTTAAAAGGTTGTTCATAAGAAACTGCAATATCGGAAGGTGTGTTCACAGTGGGTACCACAGATGTTGACCGACCACCAAAAAGAGGAACGCATGGCATGGTGTTTGAACCACTTGCTGCGTTACAGAGTGGAGGGTGATGCATTTCTCTTCCGCATAGTGGCAGGCGATGAATCATGGTGTCACCATTTTGAGCCAAGCAGCAAAGGAGAGAGCATGCAATGGAAGCATTCTGGATCACCAAAAGCCAAAAAATTTAAGTTACAGGTTGCCGCTGGTAAGGTTATGCTGAACGCATTTTTTTTTACCATGAAAGGCTATTGTTTGCCGACTTTAAAGAACCTGGTGTCAATATCAACTCTACCCACTACTTGCAAACACTAGACAAGCTGCAAAAAGCCATCAAGAATAAACGACCTGGCATGCTTTCTCACAGTGTGATTTTGTTGCACGATAATGCTCATCCGCATGTCGCAAAGATTGTGCAGAAAGCGTAGTCCTGATTTGTCACCATGTGATTTTCATTTGTTTGGACCTCTAAAAAAAGCTCTCAAGGGGCAACAATTTCACACAGATGCAGACATAATGAACGCGGTAAACACTTGGTTTAGTGAGCCAACACAATCCGTTTTTGTGGACGGCATTCGCCGCCTACCTAAGCCTAAACAATGGGATGCATGCCTGAATGCCTACAGCGACTTCTGACCAACCCATGGTACATAATTCATTCAAAATGAATGCTTTGTTTAATTCTACCACACCTGTTAATCATTAATGTTTCTTTCATGCTTTTGTAATAAAGCCATTGGAACGGGTTTCAAATGAACGCACCTAATATGATGTTATGAAACCTACAACGTGCATTAAAGTCTTCATGTGTATACTAAAAACAGCTCCACTAGTTACTACTACCAAAATGAGTCATTGTAAAACAATGAATCATCTTACTGTCAGAAATGCACATACTGACAATCAGATGGCAGAACTTTACGGAACGGAGTTTTGAAAGGGAAAGTAAAGCTAGCAAAGAACTAGCTGGTCACCTATAGTCACAACCTTCTGACAATACATATAATAGTTAATACGTAGTACCTCGGGTGGAATAGATTATTAAGTAATCGCTTGTTTTCGTCTTTGCCTTTACTAAAAATAAAAAAAACTTCAGACATCAGTTAACTTTTCAGTGGAATCATAGTATCCTCCAAATGTGAAGGTACGTTTACTCACAACGGGCAGTCATTAAGCGTGCCGATATATTAACAAAACCGCAACCGATCTTTGAAAGCAAATATTACAAATACCATTAACAATTTCGAGGTAACTCAACTACATGAAATGAATTACATTTCTTCTTCTTTCACCTGGGCCATTTTTTTCTTAAATAAATCTTACCTTGAGATCCTAAAACAACAACTTTCGCTTCAAGCGATTTCATGTTCAAGTCAATCATTTCCGGCTGTTAAGATATGTCCCCGTGTGTACTTCTGATATTGACAAAAATGTTTGGGGTATCAACAGTACTTGAAGTAGATCGATATAATCTACTGAAATTGTGTCAACGGTGATAACGAGTTAGACACCTCTAGCCATCTTGTCAATGTTTGTTTATGGTCCAGGGGTGACTTCCGGTTCGCTGGAGCCTTGAGCTGGGTCGGTTGTGTTGTACCATTGGTTGGTTACTTGGTGTTTAGTCATGGGTGGATCCTCTGTGACCCCACTGTTGTGTGTCCACCTTGATGTGTAGAGGGGCTTGCCTGTTTCAGTGGCCCCCTAAGAGCTATGCCGACTGTAGCGCAACTGCTGTTATAACTTGCCATGTAGGACACGGTTACGGGATAGTGATATTAACACACACAAAATTTGTTGCGTATCCCTTACGGGACGTTGCTGTCAACACCAGCATTTTTCAGCTGCTGTTGATGTGCTAGGCAAGTGTTACGTTCAGTAGTTCCCCATTGCTTTCTAAACGACCGGCTCCCATACCAGCACGTTATAACACAACGCGACACGGTATGCTGCACACATCGGTTGCAGCTGAGCTTCGAACGTCTGGTACTCGGCTCACGAACCGCGTTTGCAAGCCTGTGGCCACGGAGATAAATAGACGAACCATATACAGGAAGTGATAAACTTACAAAGGAAGCAGGTTTGTGTATGTATAGTAGTAATCTACTTCTACACACACAAATCTGCTTCCTTTGTAAGTAATGCAAAATAATGCAGCTTTACAGAACACAATTATGGAAAACAGGATGTTGCTGCGAGTAGCCTTCATGAGCAAACAAATACACAAAACACGACAATTTTCTTCATGCTCTGTAGGTTGACAGGGGACAGCCAAAGACTAGGGAGAGCAAACCTCTAAAGATGCTTGCCGAAGTCGAATGTACTGAGCCACAGGCTTGATGAAAGAACCCCCTGGAAGACTTAGGTCTAACCCATATGACAAATACATGGAAGGTCTTGATTTTATCAAAGTGAGGTTGTTGTAGATGCTTTTCTTCTGACTTGTCACCAAAGTACATCTCCACGGAGACTTTATTGTAGTCTCTTTTATCTTTCCAAGCTCAGAAACCATTGAGGTATGCAAAACTGGTTGTGGGACTTCACATTTGTGGATAAGCGTATTGTAATGTAACTGGGATCATGGTCAGCAATGTGCATTTATAGAAGGAGAAGGTACAAACAACGTCATTTACATCTTGAGAATATTAACAGAAAATAAAATATTAATGATATTAACATATGAATAACGAAGACACAAACAATAGATTGCACGATTTATTGTCTGGCATATTTCGCTGCATCTCGTCAGGTACATACTGCATAAATCACACAACTTACGTGAATTAACTAGATAAATCCCTCAAGTTGAAATATACACATATTCGCACAGTAATGTCACTTATCTATCACGGTAATTTTAAGCTGACTAACATGTCTTTCTGTTTACACAATTCTGGCTTGCGTTGATAGATCATAATTGCTTCTGGAAATTTTAACAAGCGAGTATTTTGTGTGTTAAATAACACGCGAAATGCAGTGTCTCTGTCTACGACATGCCCACTTTCGACAATGTGCCTACCGATTGAAGACGCCGGGAGCTTCCGGTGTGTCGGCCCCACGAGGCTAGCATCTCCTGTGTGTTGTATCTTGTTGACCCATTGAGGTATGTGTTCGGACACCCGTTTGTTAAGCTGTCTCTCTGTTCTACCAATTTAAACGGCCTGGCATCTACATGTGAATTGGAAATACAATTGTTTGTGGCGTACAGAGGAACAGGCTCTTTGACTGCTGGTGTAGGAATCGGTACGGTTTTATATCTAATGACTGGAGTTGCCGCACAGAATGTTCGACCTACTGCTGTAGTAAGCCGGTCTTGTAGACGTTGCATTACGTCATCCCCTCGAAAGGTTAGCTGGATGAATACCTTAAGTTTAGGGACTGTAGTTACGTCTGCTTTGGGTTTGAGCTGTTGGCAGTGGCGCTTTATAAATCCTGTGGAGTACCCATTCAGGTATAAGACATTCTTCAGAGTTTCAAATTCCTCTGTCAGTGTGTCCTGGGTGCATATCTTTCTAGCACGGTCAAACAAGGTCCGTACTAAGCCCCGTTTGTACTGGACAGGTGTGAAGCTCTGAAAATTTAGGTATTGGCCAGTCCATGTTCCTTTGCGATTTTTTGCATTATTGGCTACACTAACGCATTTGACGAGGGGAAAGATGAAGAAATAATTATAATGTTGGAAAATTTAAACATTGATGACAACGATCCGATAATAATTTGTGAAACAGAAAAATAACACAGAAACATATGTTGGCAACAAAAGTAACCATGCAAATTGGCAACCAAAATCATCATCATTAAGTGCCCTACCAGCTGGCGTAGGCGTTCATGGCTCTCCACATATCTCGGTCTTTGGTGTTCTTGATCAACTCAGCTGATGATACTCCTTCACGCAACCGTCTCAACCCATCCAGTATCATTTCTCTTGGTCGGCCTCTTCCTATCTTCCCTTCGATCTTTCCAGTTGTCACTGTGTTCTCCAATGTCTCTCTTCTTATTGTCACAGAATGCCGCGAGTTTCACCAGAATGCCTATCCCACTTATCCCACCATGTTTTGCAGAGCCAGCCAATCTGTCCGCCTGTTCATTCCCCAGCACACCGGCATGCCCCGGAGAAAAGATCCAGGCGGTGCTTGCCACCCGTGTCCTCCGAATCAAAGCTGGAATATTGATGCATGACAAGGCAGACGTGGTTGCGGCCTTGTGGGAGCACGTGCACACCTTGGAGGAGCAAATGGATTACAATGGTCTGGCAAGAATGAGGCAGCGAGGAGTGACGAGGTGTTCTGGCCGACGCTCAGAGGAAAGGCGAGACGGACATATAATCAGATTGCTACTGGTACTATTGGTGTCGGAACTCTTCGCTGGCTGCTGAGGGTGGGGACGGAGCGCTTATGGGAATGCCCCGAATACTGTGATGTCGGTTCCTAAATCAATCAATAAATCAATCAATCAAATCAATCAGTTATGATTTCTCCAGTCAAGGTTTTCAATGATCTATTGATAATTGGACCACAGGCTTTTTTATTCCTTTATACATGCTTCTGATGTTTCCCTTATCACTTGCGATTTGAATGGACTCACATAACTTGATCCAATAATCATTTGCACACTGCCTGGCAGCCTTTTGCACATCCTTCCTAGCTTGCTTTAGCTCACTCAGAGTGTTACGCGTTGGTCTTTTCTTGTTTCTTAAGAGTCTTCTTCTTATCAAGGGCTGTAGAGTCTGGTTGTTTGCCGCAAACCAGTCCTGCCTCTTATGATCCACAGTGCCGTAAACCCCTACGGCAGTTTTATAAAGAGTTTCCTTAAGTTGACCCAACTTTTCACTTACTGTACAATTTTCTGGTGTATCAGTGAAAGCGTCTTCAAGTTGCTGTTGAAACTGAAATAAATTTTCAGGATCGTGAGTGTTAATAATATTAATCCTGGGACTAGATTTGTGTTTAGCTGTGTAGATTCTCTTTGGTCTCAGTCTAACCCTTGCAACAACCAAAGAATGATCCGTATCACAGGCAGCACTGTGGTAACTTCGAGTCAATGATATATGGTTCAGATGTTGTCTCCGTGTGATGATGAAGTCCAGCTGGTGCCAATGGCCAGATCTTGGATGTTTCCATGTGACCTTATGCATCTCTTTTGTTTTAAAAAAAGAGTTTGTAATACATAGGTCATTACTGGTGCAATGCTCCAGCAGCCTTTGCCCATTTTCGTTCATGCTACCGATGTTGTATTTTCCCAGGCACACTGGCCATGAACTCGAGTCCTTGCCCACATGAGCATTGAAGTCACCGAGCATATACATTTAGTCAGATTTTGGAACTGCCTTGATCACGGAGTCTAACTCCGCATAGAACGAATCCTTCACATCATCAGAGGAATCGAGTGTCGGTGCATATGCAGCAATAATGGTGGCAAAACCACAAGAGGTTGCCAAGCGCAGGGATAATAGTCTTTCATTTCCTCCTGCTGGAATTTCAATCATTCCCAATAGAGAATTATTCACTGCAAAGCCCACACCGTGTTGCCTTTTTTCTGCCTGCCCTCCACCCTTCCAAAAATAAAAAAAGGTGTAATTGTTTTCCCTGAGTGACCCTTTCTCAGCGAGGCGAGTCTTCTGCAGGCCAGCAATATCAATGTTAAGACGATTGAGTTCGGCTCTAATAGCGTCCCTTACATATCCACGACCTCATAGTTTACAACACATCGTCGTGTTCGAAGGAAAATCAATATTCATCCAAGCTGTTAGTAATATTCTCTATATACATGCCTCGAAGTGGAGAGTGTCTGCCTGTACGGCGAGGAACCACCAGTCTGCACACCAATAAGCCAGACATGGGACAACGGATACTCACGCAAACCTCAGGTCCTGTATGACCTCACACTGATGTTGGACAACAGGATGCCTTCATCCGACATACGGACGATGTCAAAGCTGTAGGAGGTAGGACATCGTTGCGATGGCTCAAGCCGACGACACAGCAAGCAGCGATCTATATTTACAGAGCTCGTCATACGAGCATACACAATTATTAGTCAGCACTCAAATACGAAGGAGGAGGTAGAGGAGGAGGGAGGAGGAGGAGAAGGGAGGAGAAGGGAGGAGGAGGAGGGAGGAAGAGGGAGGAGAAGGATGAGGAGGGAGGAGGGATGAGGGGGATGAGGGAGGAAGGAAGAGGAGGGAGGAGGAGGAGAGAGGAGGAGAAGGGAGGAGGAAGAAAGAGGAGTGATTAGGAGGAGGGAGGAGGGCGAGGAGGTAGGAGAAAGAGGGAGGAGGAGGAAGGAGGAGGCGGAAGAGGGAGGAGGAGGATGGAGGATGAAGAGGAGGGAGAGGGAGGAGGGGGAGGGGAAGAGGGAGAGGGTAGGAGGAGAAGGAGGAGAAGGAGGATTATAACGCATATGCCTGTAGATAACTGCAGCAAAAAGGTGGGTCTGTCTATCTATCTGACCCGGCGTGGCTTCGCCCAGCTCCTGGCGGGTAGTGTCTCATTAAATTCATACAACAACAAAAAGTAACTTAAAACAATGTTCTTCCACACACCATCCATTATTTTTTAATGAAAACTGTTTTTAATCACCTACATTACTGTAGATAACTTCTTTAAGCATAAAAAGATGAGTTACAATGTTATGCATTATTTTTATGAAAACTTTGAAAATGCCTTAAAGATTATATCATTATTTATTATAACTCATATGCCGGTAAATAACTATAGACAAAGAGTTTACACACCTTTGAAAACGATGCAACAATATGACTATAAGGTATATAGCAATGTTATTAAAAGTTATGCCCCTTGAAATAACTTTTCTATATTTAAGTCCCCTTGCTATATAGAAATTATAATGAAAAATGAAATATTAAATAATATTAAGTAGCCGATTTTACACTAAAATTATATGACAGTTGGCAGCGCAGGAATGAGAGGAAGACGTGTAGAAATTTTCATCTCAATCGGATGGACTGTTCAGCGAACGCATAAAGGACGGACGGACGGACGGACGGACATACAGACAGTCTCTTTTATATATATATAGATAATCAATGTCTCACCTAAGGTCACCTCCTATCAGCCTTTAAAATTGCTAAAGTTTATCATCATTAGATGACTGTCTCATGAGTAATTATAGGCCAATTTCCATATTATCCTCACTATCCAAACCGCTATAAAAGCACATCCACAAAACAATATTAGAACACTTAGTTCACCACAAACTAATATTTGACAGTCAGTCAGGGTTTCAGCCAAAATATTCTTGTCATACAGCCCTAACAAATATGATAGAAAACTGGCATCAAAATATTAACAACATTACTCTGTGCGGAGCAGTGTTTATAGACTAGAAAAGCATTTGATATGATAGATCATATTATTCTAACTAAAAACAACTAGAAACAATGAAATTAAGCTTTAATATAGTGACATTAATAAAATCAATTTCATTAGACAGAAAACAAGTAGTATCACACAATAAATCATTATCTCAAGCCATTACTATTAATACTGGAATACCTCAGGGGGTCTACACTCAGCCCTCTGTTATTTGCCATTTACATAAATGATCTTCCCCTATATCTTTCCTCATCATGCGATCTATTTGCACAGTATATACAAATGCTATTGATTGCAATGTACTAGAATCATCCTTGCAACAGGAAATAAATAGTGTAGTAACTGGAGTCATGCAAACCATATGCAAATTAACATTTCTAAAACAAAATCTATGTTAACAGCAACCAGTCAAAGACTTCACTCTCTAAACTCGCAGAGAACTCTTCAGCTGCACATTGGTAACACGCCTGTAGAAAGTGTAACCGAGCACAAGGCATTGGGTCTTATCATTGATCAAAATCTAACCTTTAACCCTTTACAGGGCAGAAGTTTCTCTGTTTGTTAGCTCTGAACGGGCAAGATTTTTTCAGGTTCTGTAAAATTTTGGGTTATGTTACTATAAAAAAAAATCACATATAAGTTGTTAGTCAACGGATTTTAGTCAGATAAAAAGCAAAATGAAGGGAAAAGCATGCAGAATTGTTTACTCACGTGAATGTTGTTGCTAATCTTATATATAAAAGGCAATCTCCGTCTGTATGTCCTTTATGCGTTCGCGAACGGTCCATTCGATTGAGATGAAATTTTCTACACGTCTTCCTCTCATTGCCGCGCTGCCAACTGTGATATTTTTTAAGTGTAAAATCGGCTGCTTACTTAATATTATTTAATTTTTCATTATAATTTCTATATAGCAAGGGGACTTAACTTTAGAAAAGTTATTTAAAGGGGCATAACTTTTAATAACTTTTCTGTATACCTTAGAGTCATATTGTTGCATCGTTTTCAAAGATTTATAAACTCTTTGTCTATAGTTATGTACAGGCATATAAGTTATAATAAATAATGGTACAATCTTTAAGGCATTTTCAAAGTTTTCATAAAAATAATGCATAATGCAAAACATTGTAACTCATCTTTTTATGCTTAAGAAGTTATCTATCTACAGTCATGCAGGTGATTAGAAAGAGTTTTCATTAAAAATAATGGATGGTGTGTGGAAGGACATTCTTTTAAGTTACTTTTTTTGTTGTATGAATTTAATGAGACGCTACCCGCCAGGAGCTGGGCGAAGCCACGCTGGGTCAGATAGATAGACAGACCCACCTTTTCGCTGCAGTTATCTACAGGCATATGCGTTATAATCCTCCTCCTCTCCCCTCTTCCTCTTCCCTCTCCCTCCTCCTAATCACTCCTCTTCCTTCCTGCTCCCTTCTCCTCCTCTCTCCTCCTACTCCCTCCTCCTCCTTCATCCTCCTACCTACTCCTCCTCCTCACTCTTCCTCCTCCTTCGCCTCCTCCCTCCTCCATCTCCCTCCTCCTCCTGCATTCTTCGCCTCCCTCCTCCTCCTGCGTTCTTCTCCTCCCTCCTCCTCCTCTCTCCGCCTATCTCTTCCTCCCTCCTCCACCTCCCTCTTCTTCCTCCCAGCTCCTACTCCTCCTTTTTCTTCTTCTGCTGCTGCTGCTGCCGCCGCTCCATTTACCCAAGTTAATTGTTGGGGAAGATGTAAAGATCTTTCAAGTGCTCTTTCTAATGCTTTTTGTAAGTTGGTCTTCGTTTATCTAAGGTTGTTCTAACTGCAACCAATAAATGATTAGACAGACAGGCAGACAGACAGAGAGGAGGACAGACAGACAGACAGTCGGGAACGGGAACTTATATGACTACTTATATGAATTAAATGAGATGCTCCCCATCAGGGGCTGGGCGAAGCCGGGCCGGATCAGACAGACAGACAGATAGTCGGGAACGGGAACGGGAGCTTATATGACTACTTATATGAATTAAATGAGATGCTCCACACCAGGAGCTGGGCGATGCCGGGCCGGGTCAGACAGACAGACAGACAGACAGACAGATAGTCGGTAACGGGAACGAGAACTTATATGACTACTTATATGAATTAAATGAGATGCTCCCCACCAGGGACTGGGCGAAGCCGGGCAGGGTCAGCTAGTCTTATATATAAAAGGCAATCTCCGTCTGTATGTCTGTCCTTTATGCGTTCGCGAACGGTCCATCCGATTGAGATGAAATTTTCTACACGTCTTCCTCTCATTCCCGCGCTGCTAACTGTCATATTTTTTTAGTGTAAAATCGGCTGCTTAATTAATATTATTTAATATTTCATTTTTCATTATAATTTCAATATAGCGAGGGGACTTAACTCTAGAAAAGTTATTTCAAGGGGCATAACCTTTAATAACGTTGCTATATAACTTATAGTCATATTGTTGCATCGTTTCCAAAGATTTATAAACTCTTTGTCTATAGTTATTTACCGGCATATGAGTTATAACAAATCATGATATAATCTTTAAGGCATTTTCAAATTTTTCATAAAAATAATGCATAATGCATAACATTGTAACTCATCTTTTTATGCTTAACGAAGTTATCTACAGTACGGTCATGTAGGTGATTAAAAACAGTTTTCATTAAAAATAATGGATGGTGTGTGGAAGGACATTCTTTTAAGTTACTTTTTGTTGTTGTATGAATTTAATGAGACGCTCCCCGCCAGGAGCTGGGCGAAGCCACGCCGGGTCAGATAGATAGACAGACCCACCTTTACGCTGCAGTTATCTACAGGCATATGCGTTATAATCCTCCTCCTCCCTCTTTGTCTTCCACTCCCCCCCTCCCTCTCCCTCCCCCTCTATTTCCCTCCTCCCTTCACCTCCCCCCTCGTCCTCCCTCTACATCCTCCTACTCCCTTTACCTCCATCCTTCCTCCTTCCCTCCCTTATTCTCCCCTCCTCCTCTCTCCACCCTCCTCCATCCTCCCTTCACCTCCATACCTCCCTCTTCCACCCTACCTCCTCCTCCCTCCCTCCCTCCCTCCTCCTCCCTCTACATCCTCCTCCTTCTCCCTCCCCTCCTCTTCCTCCTCCCCCTTATATGGGAACGGGAACCGGAGCAGGGGCCGAATATTAATTAAATGAGACAGACAGATAGTCGGGAACGGGAACTTATATGACTACTTATATGAATTAGATGAGATGCTCCCCATCAGGGACTGGGCGAAGCCGGGCCGGGTCAGACAGACAGACAGACAGATTGTCGGGAACGGGAACTTATATGACTACTTATATGAATTAAATGAGATGCTTCACATCAGGGTCTGGGAGAAGCCGGGCCGGGTCATACAGGCAGACAGACAGACAGTCGGGAACGGGAACGGGAGCTTATATGACTACTTATATGAATTAAATGAGATGCTCCACACCAGGGTCTGGGCGAAGCCGGGCCGGGTCAGCTAATCCACACATAAACACAAATATTTACAGAATACAACATATTGTTTGTGATTGTCAGTCATCTATACAGCAATGTGCAAACACATTTTCAGAATTAGAATCACTTTCTTCAAAGTTTTCAAAGTGTGTATGTACACTGCCCATACTGGTATCAGTGATATCTAGCTGCAATTCAGTCATCCTCGTGCACTTAAATGTTACTTAAATAGAACCCAGTGAAATCTCCGCTATCACTTGAAGAATCATCAAAATCCATTTTGAAATACAAAGCGTAAAACCCCCCAAAACTATTTTTTTAAATCCGTTCAAATTCAAAGAATACACTTGCAAATGGCGGCCACGTTGTCAAGCTATCAGCGAAACCGAAAGTAGACAATCAGAAGTCTCGAAAAGCCGCGAGATCGCGTTTTAAAACGCTCAGAATTCACGGACGCTTTGCCCATCCATGGGTAAAGCCACCTTCAGCCACTATGCCTGGTAAAGGGTTAATTCCCATGTTCATGCTCGTTAAATGTTGTTCCCATGTTCGTTAAATAAATATCCAAAAAAGTATACCAACTTGCCATAAATTTGCATGAAAAATAATCAATAATACATAACTCACTGAGGCACTGTATAACATGGGCATTATAAATACCTCAGGAGGGTATAACGTGCCATACATAAGGGAATGTATTTTGGCTAGTTGTCGTTTGAGATAAGTTACCATTATTGTCTTTTTGTGTTATTGTTTATGGGGGCATGTGGTCTGTACTAAGGTAGTGTTCAAACAGGTTGCGAATGTATGTATAATGATTGGTGGTGTCTTTGATTTCTTGTGGAAGATTATTCCACAACTGAGCGGCAGCAGTATGCTAAGCATGTTTTATATAAGTATTTCCTAGGTTTAGGGACATGAAGTATATTTAGTTGTTCGCTATGTCTAGCGTTATATTTAAACAATGGCCAAAAGTAGCTTGGAGCATTTTGAAATAGGATTTTGTGAATTAGTTAGTTAATCTGTACTAAGGTAGTGTTCAAACAGGTTGCGAATTGTATGTATAATGATTGGTGGTGTCTTTGATTTCTTGTGGAAGATTATTCCACAACTGAGCGGCAGAGTATGCTAAGCATGTTTTATATAAGTATTTCCTAGGTTTAGGGACATGAAGTATATTTAGTTGTTCGCTATGTCTAGCGTTATATTTAAACAATGGCCAAAAGTAGCTTGGAGCATTTTGAAATAGGATTTTATTATTAAAAAGTAGGCACTTGTGGAGTGGCAGTAACTGGAGACTTTTATGTAGGTTAGAATTGTCGGTAAGCTTTTCACCATTAATTACACGCACTGCCCTTTTCTGGAGTGAATATAGGCATTTTGTTATTGATATGGAGCATCCATCCCAGACTGTGGAGCAGTCATCATTATGTGTTTGTATATGGGAAGTATTGAATATCTTTCTTGTTTATGTGGTTGTTTCGGGATTTGAAATTTAAATATATTTTGGCAAGTTGGTATACTCTTTTGGCTATTTGTTTAACTAGAGCATGAACATGTGAGTTAAAGGTTAGATTTTGATCTATGATAACACCCAGTGCCTTGTGCTTGGTGACACTTTCTACAGGCGTGCTGCCAATGTGCAGCTGAAGAGTTCTCTTCGAGTTTAGAGTGTGAAGTCTTAGCCTGGATTCATATTAACATAGACTTTGTTTTAGTAATGTTAATTTGCATGCGGTTTTCATGACTCCAGTTAACTATTTATTTCCTGTTGCAAGGATAATTCTAGCACATTACGATCGATAGCATTTGTATTCTGTCGTGGATTTGAATCCCAATCAAAGAAGGGATTTGTTAAGTTGGCTGGGGCTCCCAAAATAAAATGAATAACAGGAAATGGTTTGGGAAGTAAAGAAAGCCAGCATGAAACTGATCATATCACACATAAAATGCTGATTGCTCAATACAAACTTGGGGCTAGAACCATAGACCCACTACAACTTATAGTGTGGGAAAGGCATGTTTACTTTTTTATGTATATACACGGAAATTATTACATTAATCTGTGTCCTAGTCCAGATATGTAAACATTGTAGTTTTGAACGAGGACATTCAATACATGAAATTTGTTAAATTAATCTGTGGGCTTCTGGAAATGAAAGATGTTACATCACCTTGTGTATGAATATTGTTAGACATTGCTTCATCAATGACCAAGATTTTCCCACAGAAAAATAATAGTAATCACAAACACAGAAATCTCTCCAAAATGCAAAATCACAATAATTGTGAGCTGAGTTCATGAACTGAAGCTAATGGAAGATGTATAAAATGGTAAAATGTAAAATAATCTTGGCACAGAACGGTGTCAGCACACAAATAGATGCAGGTCACAAGATGTGGTGGATAGCATGTTTACCCACGCCATTCAGCAAGGCACTTGATGACACTTCTGGACATGATTTTCATATAAATGTTAACCTCTGAAGTCGGAGTGGGTTCACCTGAAGGCGATGGACACCGGTAAAAGGGAAAGCAAGCCCACATGCAAAATTCAGTCCCTTACTACTTTAAACAGTGTGTAAGGACTACGCTTGATTTTTAAGCGAGCGAACAAAAAGAAGAATAAGATATAAATGTTATATTTTGTTGACCAATGCCTCTTCACTTTTTAATGGAAAATGAACATGATGCCCCCTCTGCCGTGCGTCCACCTTGACGAGGTAGAGGGGCTTGCGCGTTCCAATGACCCCAAGAGCTATGCCGACGGTAGCACAGCTACTGGTAGGGTCACCCATGTCGGACAGGTCAAGGGAGAGGGACCAGACGAAGTGACGCACAAACCTGCTGCCTTGTAGGTAGACTGGGGACAGTCAAAGGCTAGGGAAAGCATCCCGAAAAGTGCTTGTCGAAATCGGATGTACTGAGCCACAAGCTTGACAAAGAAGTGCAACGTAACTTTATCATTTCATGATGCCACAGATGAAAATTAATCGTTATGGTGCTAATCCCGTTAAGTCCCATCAGGCGGTGATAGTGCCGGGCCCCCTGCCTCGAGGGGGTCCACCAATGACTACTGGTGGTCACCTTCCCCTGTGCTGTGGAGTCAAGGCACAGAGGAGTAGGTTAAGAGCTATTGACCAAATACCAAGGACACTCAACATACTACAGTGGAATGCCGAAGGAGTTTATAACAAGAAAGAATCCCTGACACAGCGTCTTCATAAAGATAGAATAGATGTGGCATGCATTCAAGAGACACACCTCAATGCCAATCGCAAATTTTCAGTCAGAGGATATCAGGCCACACGTTTCGACCGCGAAGGACATAAAGGAGGAGTTCTAATACTTACACGAAATACAATACCTTGCAGCGAAGTATCTGTGATCTCTGACAACCAAACAGAAATTGTAGGTGTTGATATAATGATAAAGGACGTGAAAATAAAAATCTACAATCTGTATAGCCCAGCAGATAAGGACCTTACACTCTCAAACATGAAAATAACTGACACAAACTGCATTATTGTCGGAGACTTTAATAGCCGTTCAGAAAGATGGGGATACCCAGATACTGACAAAAGAGGAGATGAATTGGAGGACTGGGAAATAGATTCAAATCTCCATCTACTCAACAAAGCGGATGACACACCGAGCTTCTACTCCAGAAGATGGCTTACCACTTCTACTCCAGACTTAGCTTTCTGCACAGGAGACATCCTCCACAAAATCGATCGCCATGTGCTGGACCAATTAGCAGGTAGTGACCACAGACCAATCAAGCTTGTAATGAATATGGAGTATGTTCCACAGGAGCAAAAGCCCTTGCCCCGCTGGAATTACAAACGAGCAGATTGGGACAGATTTGCCATACTAACAGACAAATATTGTGAAAACATAAATACACGATATGGCAACATAAAGCAAATGGTGGAAAGTCTAAACAGAGCGATAATACAGGCAGCCACTGAGTCCATTCCTAGAGGAGCGAGGAAAAATTACAAACCATACTGGACTGAAGAACTACAAAGTTTGGAGGACAAAGTTGAAGATGCCAGGAAGACAGCAGAGAGAGAACAAACAACTGAAGCAAACATCTCTCTCAAAGCCATCTCAGCAAAATATAAAAGAACAGTAAATCAAACAACAAGAGATTGTTGGAGGGAAAAAACAGAAAACCTGAATTTTGACAGGGATGGAAACAAACTATGGAAACTAGTGAAAGCCATGAACAATGAAGGACCTAGAAACACACAAATAACAATTAAACAAGGAAATGCCTTGCTTACAGGAAAAAAGGCTGCAAATGCACTAATGGAACACTATGCAAATGCAAACCACATTGATATTACAACCGAACAGAAGAAAGCAATCAAAGACAAACAGATACATCATAGAAATACAGAGACAGCAGCAGAATATATTATGGCAAATCTAACAATGGAAGAAATGGAACAGGCAATAAATACCCTAAAAAAGAAGAAATCACCAGGAAAGGATGGAATCACAAATGAAATGCTAATAGGACTAGGCAACTAAGGCAAAGAAGAAACTACTAGCAGTCCTAAATAACAGCTGGAAGAGAGGAATAGTCCCACAGGCATGGAAGGAAGCTATACTAATACCAGTCCCAAAGAAAGGAAAAGACCTGGAAGAACCAAATGGCTATCGACCTATCAGTCTACTTAGCTGTGTAGGAAAATTAATGGAACGCATTATCAATGGCAGGCTAACATGGCATCTGGAAGAAAACAAACTCTTAACACCACACCAAGCAGGATTCAGAAAGTACAGATCCACTGAAGATCAAATAACCTATATAGCTCAGGAAATAGAGGATGCCTTCCAAGAGAAAAAGCACACACTAGCAGTCTGGATAGATTTAGAAAAAGCATTTGATAAAGTATGGAAGGAAGGACTGAAAGTAAAACTGCAAAACATGCATGTTTGTGGAAAAATGTATAAATGGATCAGCCACTACCTTGAGAACAGAACTGCCAGGACAAAAGAACAAGGACAAACAAGCAAAATGATGCTGCTGGAGCAAGGTGTCCCCCAAGGAGGAGTTCTTTCACCAACATTATTCCTAGCATATATAAATGACATCACAGAAAATTTTCCAGCCAGAGTACACACATCCTCCTTTGCAGATGACCTAGCCATATGGACATCTGAAGAATATATTAGTACAGCTAACAGCAGAATACAGCAAGCCTTATTAGCGCTAGAGGACTGGTCAAAATCATGGCTAGTGAAGATAAGTGAAGAGAAAACAACATGCACAGTGTTCTCCCTCTCAAATAAAACTCAGCAACCTAAGCTGGTATTGAATGGAAAAATATTGCGCCATGAAGAAAATCCAAACTATCTAGGAGTCACCTTTGATCGTCGCCTGACATGGAAGACACAGGTTGAGAAAAATCGAACAAGAGCAAGGCAGAGAATGGCAATCATGAAAAAGCTTGCTGGTACAACGTGGGGAGCAGATGAGAAAGTTCTCAAGAAGTTATATACTGGACGGGTGAGGCCAGTACTGGAATATGGCATTGCAGCTTGGGCAACAGCAGCTAAGTCAAACTTTAACAAAATAAGTAGAGTCCAAAACCAAGGAATGCGAATCATAACTGGAAGCCTGAAGACAACGCCTATTAATGAACTAGAAAAGATCACTTGTTTACAACCAATGCAGGATAGAAGAGATAGCAGAGCCCAGCAACAAGCAGAAAAATTTAGAAGATTGACAGACCACCCTATGTACAACAGATTGAATGGTTTGGAAAGGGAAGACTGAAGCGTAGCAACTTTGTAGAAACTGCAAAACGAAGGATTAGGGCAGATCCTATACTTAACATATCAACAGTCAAGCCCATACACAATGCACACAAGTTCCCAGCTTGGAGACAGCAGCAACTGCCTGAGATGATAGAAAACATTCCTGGTATTGAGAAAAAGAACACTCAGCATGAAACCGAAAGAAGAGAAATAACCCTAAACTACATAAAAGAACATTACCCAAGCAGGAATTGGACCCATGCATATACAGATGGATCAGCCAAAAATTCAATAGAGAATGGAGGAGGAGGAATTCTCCTAAATTTAAAAAATGGAGTGAAAAAAAACACATTCAATGGCAACTGGAAAATTTTCAAGTAACTTCAAAGCGGAGGTAGAGGCTTTGAAAACTGCAGACTGGCAAAAGAGGGCGGACGACTAACACAGCCTGACATAGACATAACCTATAATGAGGCAAAGAGGTTGATAAAAAGCACTTATAGAACCAAATTGGAATCAGAGCATCCAGGCCATCAGAAGGATGATGCATATTACAAACTCGACCGAAAAGAACAAGTAGCAATCTTCAGACTCCGCACAGGACATAACAGGCTGAAATACCACTTGTTCAATAAACTAAAGATAGGAGATACCGATGAATGTAATTGTAGAACTGGAAAAATGACAGCAAAACATTTGCTGCAGGATTGCCCAATGTATGCAGAACAGAGAAAGATATTTTGGCCCACACCTGCTTCATTTGAGGACAAGCTCTATGGAGATATCAACAAGCTCAAGTTGACCGCAGCTTACTTTAACTGCATACAGGTTGACATTTAAAGGTGCATGAAGACCCAGAGGCATGAAATGGAATATTGCTTGGATAGCAAATCCATTATGTGGAAAGTCCAAATCGAAAGCTTGCTGTGTGGGCTTCATAAAAGGTGGAAGAGTGTTCTAGTGGCACGAAATGGAATATTGCTTGGATAGCAAATCCATTACGTGGAAAGTCCGAATCAAAAGCCCATTGTGTGGGCTTCATAAAAGGTGGAAAAGTGTCCTAGTGGCATGAAATGGAATATTGCTTGGATAGCAAATCCATTACGTGGAAAGTCCTAATCAAAAACCCACTGTGTGGACTTCATAAAAGGTGGAAAAGTGTCCTAGTGGCACGAAATGGAATATTGCTTGGATAGCAAATCCATTACATGGAAAGTCCGAATCGAAAGCTCACTGTGTGGATGTCATCTGCAGACTGCATACTTCTGGTTTCCGGAAGAACAGCCTATGGTGAACGGAAGGCCCAATATACAGAAGTGAGGCTAAGCAGCCATGTGCAGGACGTGACGATTCCTTGGGTGAGCCCAGTACCAGAGCGCTATGTATCGGCTCTGCAAGTATGGAAGCCTCCTTGGATGGCGGGGAATGCCCATGGTCTGCCCCTGCCTTCCCTTGAGGGCTGACCAGGATCTTTGGCTGTTCTATATGGACCAGCTGAGATGGGGGATAACACCACAACAGTGAGAGTCAAACGTCCTAAGAAACCCCCGGGAAGGTTAACCCGGTCAACAAATGCCCGCAGAAGTCGGATGTGTCGGCCTAACGGCACAAGAACGCAGCTCTGCTGTAAACAGGTACAACGCAATCACATCCGAAAAAAAAACTCCGGATGAACGAAGAAGAAGAAGAAGAACATGATGTAATATACAAATATCTCTTTCTAGGCAAACCTCCTAGCCCAAAGAAACATCAGTGGAACATAAGCTTTACAGACCACTGAGAAAAAAGACAGTGACATTTAGACAAGAGACAACATTGCAGATATAAGCAGTCAATTTCAGGCAAACAAAAAAAGTTTCAGAATGGTTCTAACCACGGAAATCAAACAGAATACATACTGTCGATCAAAACTTAAAATAAGCCCAAATTTTATAATAATAACACAATAAAACAACACTACAACAAACAACATGAACTCTTATCATAAGAATGATAAGGTGTCATTATGTTTGTGGTCAACAGACATAGGAATATTCTTGCGAGCTTGGTTCATGATGGAGTGGAATGATTCAGCCTGTTGTCTGGTCTCTGGGATGAATAATATATCATCCACATACCAGCAGTATAGAACTAGGTCCTTAATATTTGAGGCTCTTTGTTTTTCTATGTGCACCATAAAGATGTCTGCTAGAATGGGACCTAAAGGACTCCTCAAGGCCAATTCTGTCAATCTGGTGGTACCAGTTTTCAAAGATAAATGAATTTAATATTAAATATGAACAGAAGTAGTAATTTGTTAAATTTCGATGCCGGTAGGCTTAACTCTTGTTGTCTTTTCCTTTATGCAATAACAGATGATGATCACTGTTTCTTCCACGGGAACATCATTGAAAATAGAAGCAATATCCATTGAGCCACATGCTTTAGTTTAAGATTGATAGTATCCAGTAGTTTGGCCAGTTCAAATGAATCTTTTAATATTAAGTGGTTGAATGATTTTCAATGGGAAATGCTGAAGAATTCAATCAGTTGTGCAACAGAAAAAACTATTCCAAAAGTAAAGAAAGTGGGCCGTAAGACATGGATGACTGAAGAAATTTTACAACTAATGGAAACAAGAAGACAGAACAAAAATAATCCTGCCAAATATGAAGAAATTCACAGAAAAGTCAGAACCTTATGTAAGGAGGCTAAAGAAACATGGCTTGAGAAACATTGCAGAGAAATTGAAAAACAACACAACAGTAAAAATGCGAAACTAATGCACAAAAGAATTCAGGAGATTACTAATCAAAAAACACGTGCATCAGCAGGCTGCCTAAAGACAAAAGATGGAAGAGTCATAATAGAAAAAGATCAGATTTTACATGTATGGTCAGATTACGTGAAAAACCTTTATGACGATAACAGAGACGAACAATATATTGTTCAAAATAACAATGAAGGGCCAGCAATTTTGAAGACGGAGGTTCAGAATGCTCTTAATCATATGAAATCTGGCAAGACCCCCGGTCCAGACAGCGTCACAACAGAAATGATTAATGCTTTAGAAGAATATGGAATAGATAAAGTTACCAGTCTGCTTAATACAATATATGATACTGGAAATATACCTCATGAGTTATGTAATTCTGTATTTATTGCAATCCCAAAGAAATCAGGAGCCTTGGAATGTGATCAACATCGAACAATTAGTATAATGAGTCACATCACGAAGATTTTGCTAAGAATAACCAAGAAAATACAATCTGAAGTAGGAGAAGAACAATATGTGTTTGTTGAAGGCAAGGGTATAGTAAATGCTGTGTATATACTGAGAACCGTAATCGAACGTTCTATAGAAGTAAACAAAGATCTACACCTTTGCTTTATTGACTACACAAAGGCTTTTGATAAAGTGAGACATGTCAACATGATAAGGATGCTTGAAGATCTACAAATTGATGGGAAAGACCTTAGACTTGTAAAAAACATATATTAGAAACAACAAGCTGCCATAAGAGTTGATAATGAAGTAAGCCAATATCAGCCTATTAAGAGAGGTGTGAGACAGGGATGTGTAATGTCTCCAGATCTGTTTTCCCTGTACAGTGAAAATATTTTCAGAAATATTGAAAATATGGAAGGAATCAACATTGGGGGACGATGCATCAATAACATTAGATATGCAGATGATACAGTCTTGATTGCAGACAATGAACAGGATCTGCAAAATTTAGTAGATGCGGTTGTTACACACAGTGAACAACAAGGGTTAGAATTAAATTGTAAAAAGACACAGATTATGGTCGTCACTAGGAAGAACGAAATACCACATTGTAATATACAAGTAAATGGGAATATTCTTCAACAAGTGAATAGGTACAATTATCTCGGAACAGTAATAACATCTGATGGGAGATGCCTTGAAGAGATTAGAACAAGGATCGCCATGGCAAAAGTAGCCTTTAGCAAGATGAAAAACATACTGACCAATAAAAAGATGTCAATTGAAACGAGAAAAAGAGTGTTGAGATGCTACATAGAACCTGTACTTTTATATGGATGTGAAGCTTGGACAATGAGCAGCCAGGCTGAAAAACATCTGATGGCTGTAGAAATGTGGTTTCTGAGGAAAATGCAAAGAATACCATGGACAGCCAGAAAGACCAATGAACAAGTCCTTCAAGAAACAAATGAAGATCGTAAACTGATCAGAGACATTAGACGTAGACAGTCACAATTTTTTGGGCATGTTATGAGAAGAAATGATTTGGAGAACTTGGTGACAACTGGTAAGATCGAGGGGAAACAGACCAAGGGGAAGACCTAGAAACAAGTATCTGGATGGCTTGGCCTTGTGGCATGGTCGAGACAGAAACACGGAATTGATCCACGACTCTGTTGATCGAGTGAGATGGCAGAACATACCGCCCACGCTTACCGGCATGGCACATGATGGATGGATGGATGGTTG